>CAWUFW010001600.1:2500-7500 GCA_963921515.1 Calotriton arnoldi | reverse complement strand
TTCACTGAAAAAACCATAGGTTTTAGGGAAAGTTATAGTTAGTTGGACATTGCACTCGTACAAAACCCGTGAAATTCCCCGTTATAGTTAGTTCAGCTAACTATAACTCGCGCCCCGCAATGCACTGCTGATGACGTCACATATTACATCACTCATGACATGGTCAGTGACATCACTGATGACATCACTGATGACATCTCAAATGACATCACTGATGACATCATCCATGTGAGAATTTAATGCATCTTCTCACACCCTAATATAACTTTTGATACACCCACTCTAAATTACAGACTGCCATTCTCAAAACCATACACACTCCAATACCAATAAGTACATACCCACTCACTGATTCTTAGGTCTACACACACACATCTACTCACTCACCCGTACAGTCACTCATACTTACAGTCACTCAGTACAGGACTATCATATGCACTCATACACCTATATAAACACTCACACAATGCAACTCATCCATAGAGGTACTCACACACCTAGTCAGTCATGCTAATAATTAATCACACTCCCATTGACTCACCTATACAGTTATACACACCAGCTCACTTACTCATAAAAATACTAGCACATTCTTACGCTCCTATGCAATCACTGATGCAAGCACACACTCATCCATATAGCCACTCTCACAATCACACACTCTCACTTATAGCCATTTATATACTCCAACACACATATATACTGCCTTTCACATATGTAGTTACTCACACATGTACCACTGAGATATACATTCAATCACTAACACACCCATACACACACTCACCCACCCATACATTCCATCACAGACGCACTCTTGAAACCATGCACCCAGTGAATCACCCACTCACACATCTATGCACAGAGTCACACACACCCCACCCACACAAACACTGAGGCACCCATACAGATACTCAGAGAACCAACCAATAACCCATATAGACACTCATTTAGCTAGTCAGAAACCCATGCAGCTGCTTACACAACAACAGACAGACGGATACAGACATTCACACAGTTTAGTCACTCACCCATGCATCCAGTAAGATACGTTTAATCACTCACTTATAGACTCAGTCACGCACCTACTAAATCATCCATTCAGACGCTTATACACCCACTCATTCTTCAATATGCCTTTCCCTATATATATTAAACATATTTAAACTTTACACAAACACACAGTCACTGGATGATGTCATCAGTGATGTCATCAGTGATGTCATCAGTGATGTCACTGACCAGGTCATGAGTGATATAAGATGTGTCGTCCTCAGCAGTGCATTGCGGGGGCGCGAGTTATAGTTAGCTGCACTAACTATAACGGGGGAATTTCACGGGTTTTGTACGAGTGCAATGTCCAACTAACTATAACTTTCCCTAAAACCTATGGTTTTTTCAGTGAATATATATATATATATTCACTGAAAAAACCATAGGTTTCAGGCACGTTATAGTTAGAAATTAGCATTTAAAAAACCTTACAAATTCACTGAAAAAACCATAGGTTTTAGGGACAGTTATAGTTAGTTGGACATTTCACTCGTACAAAACCATAGAAATTCCCCCGTTATAGTTAGTTCAGCTAACTATAACTCGCGCCCCCGCAAGGCACTGCTGATGACGTCACATATTACATCACTCATGACATGGTCAGTGACATCACTGATGACATCACTGATGACATCTCAAATGACATCACTGATGACATCATCCACGTGATAATCTGATGCACCTCCTCACACCCTAATATAACCTTTGATACACCCACTCTAAATTACAGACTGCCATTCGCAAAACCATAGACACTCCAACACCAATAACTACATACCCACTCACTGATTCTTAGGCCTACACACACATCCACTCACTCACCCGTACAATCACTCATACTTACGGTCACTCAGTACAGGACTATCATATGCACTCATACTCCTATATAGACACTCAAACACCGCCACTCATCCATAGAGGTACTCACACACCTAGTCAGTCATGAAAATAATTAAACACACTGCCATTTACTCACCTATACAGTTATCCACACACCAGCTCACTTACTCATACAAATACTAGCACATTCTTACGCTCTTATACAATCACTGATACAAGCACACACTCATCCATACAGTCACTCTCACAATCACACACTCTCGCTTATAGCTATTTATATACTCCAACACACATATATACTGCCTTTCACATATGTAGTTACTCACACATGTACCACTGGGACATACATTCACTCACTAACACACTCATACACACACTTACCCACCCATACAGTCTATCACAGATGCACTCTTGAAACCATCCACCCAGTGAATCACCCACTCACACATCTATGCACAGAGTCGCACACAACCCACCCACACAAACACTCAGGCACCCATACAGATACTCAGACAACCAATCAATAACTCATATAGACACTCATGTAGCTATTCACAAACCCATGCAGCCACTTACACAGCAACAGACAGACGGATACAGACATTCACCCAGTTTAGTCACAAACCCATGCATTCAGTAAGATACGTTTAATCACTCACTTATAGAGTTAGTCACGCACCTACTAAATCATCCATACAGACACTTATACACCCAATCATTCTTCAATACGCCTTTCCCTATATATATTACAAATATTTAAACTTTACAGAAACACACAGTCACTGGATGATGTCATCAGTGATGTCATTTGAGATGTCATCAGTGATGTCATCAGTGATGTCACTGACCATGTCATGAGTGATGTAATATGTGACGTCATCAGCAGTGCATTGTAGGGGCGCGAGTTATAGTTAGCTGAACTAACTATAACGGGGGAATTTCACGGGTTTTGTATGAGTGCAATGTCCAACTACTATAACTGTCCCTAAAACCTATGGTTTTTTCAGTGAATATATATATATATATATATATACACACACACATATATATATATATATATATATATATATATATATATATATATATATATATATATATATACACACAAATATATTATCTACTGGCGGTCGCCAGTAGATAGTTATAGTTAGGACCTATTTTCCATAGGCAATCCGCAACATTCTATTTCAAATAACTTTGGCGCCGGTTGACGAATCTTCGCAAAATTTTCAAAACTCGTGGGCCGCTCCGGTCCGCTCCTATCCTGAAAGTCTCGGGGTGATTCGTCAAGTGGGGGCTGAGAAAAAAGGGGGGTCCCAAAACGCGTTTTCCCCATGCAATTTTCCATAGGAACCTTTAGTTTCAGCTACAGCCCGAACTGCTGAACGGAATTACACCAAATTCGGCAAAAAGGTAGCCCTTGGTTCAGAGTCGTGCCTTTTGGTTAAATGGTGTAAATCCGTTCAGTAGTTCCTGAGAAAATCAAAAGTAAAATCACATATATATCTATGGCCGCGGAGGGTCCGCGCACCCTGAGCGCACCCTCCCGATCACGAGTTGTATGCTAATTGGCTGTCAACACTCCAAACCAGGAAGTGTTGGCAGCCATCTTGTTCCTCGGTAGAACCGAGGCACAAGAAACAAGTGCACAAAACGCAAAAAGGTGGCAGGGTAGAAACCCCCTGACCCCCTAGGCCTGCTTAGGGGGTCCCACAAGGACCCCCAGGGCCCAAAAAACATTTTTTATTTTTTTTTAACATCGGCGGGATGCGTGCAGGGTGCGCGGATCCCGCTGTAAAAAAAAAAAACAAGCGCGGGCTCCCGCGCATCGTTGTTATTTGGCCCCCGGGTGGGCCAAGTCCCAGGGGAATGCGGGGTTTATAAAAATAATGCGTGGGAGGGCCTCTAAGGCCCCCCAAGCCCCAGGGACCGCCACCCCCTGGGGCTTTCAATTTAAAATGGTGCGGGAGGGCACTCGGCCCTCCCGCAGCCCCGGGGACCGCCACCCCCGGGGCTTTTTTTTTTTTTAAATTACCTGTGTGGGGGGGGGCTTGAGCCCCCCCACATGCCCCGGGGACCGCCACCTCCCCGGGGCACTAAGAATTACAATGTGGGGGTCCGTTTCGGACCCCGAGCCCTGGGGACCACCACCTCCCGGGGCTTTGCACATGTTGGGAGGGAGGCCGCGCGGCCCCCTCCTGGAGCCCTTGATGGCTCTGGGGACCACCACCCCCAGGGCCGGCTCCTGCAGTGTCCCGGGTGCTCACCCCGGGACACTGTAGTTTGCTATGGCAGAGGCGGAGCCTCGCGGCTCCCGTCCTGTCATAGCAAACTGCTTTGGTTTTGGAAGAGAGAGCAGGAAACCTGCTCTCTCTTCCAAAACCAAAGATGATTGCTTTCCACACGGGGAGCTGCATCTTAGCAGCTCCCCATGTGGAAAGCAATGCCGGCTCCCGAGGGACGAGGGGAGCCGGCGGGACCATGGGGGATTGGGGACCCCCACGGTCACCAACGGAGAGGGCCAGCCCCGGGGATGGGGTCCCCAGGGCTACAGTGGCCCGGGAGGGACCACGCGGCCCCCTCCCCAAAATTGAAATAAAAAAAAAAAACAAAGGCCGGCCCCGGGGGATGGGGTCCCCGGGGCCATAAGTGGCCTGAGGAGGGGGGCAATGCAGCCCCCCTCCAAAAGAATTAAAAAAAATAAATAGGGCAAGCCCCGGGGGATGGGGTCCCCGGGCCCGATTAAGGCCTCGGGAAGGGGGCCACGCGGCCCCCTTCCAAATATTTTGAATTACAAAAAAAAAAAAAAAAGGGGGCAGGCCCTTGGGGATGGGGTCCCCAGGGCAAATAAATTACAAAAAGAAGGGGGGCCACACAGCCCCCTTTCTTAAAAATATATTTTAAAAAAGACCGGCATCGCGCCGGAGGCCACGCCCCTCCTTGCAGCACTCTGCAAACGCGCCCCTGGCGCGTTTGCAGATGGGAACGAATTCCCCTTGAATAATGGGGGTCCCTGGGGCCAACTAGCCCACCAGGAACCTCCAGTATGCACCAGGGGCTGCGTTGCAGAGAGGTGTTCTGAGGCCACGCCCCTTTTACACCTCTCTGCA
>CAWUFW010001599.1:2322500-2720271 GCA_963921515.1 Calotriton arnoldi | reverse complement strand
AGAAGCCTGCTCTTCCGCCTTAGGGCTGATACTTTAAAATATTTGTTGTGCTTCCCCATAGGCTTTAACAAAAACCTTGAGCAGACGATCTGTCCTTGTGGCAACCAGGGTAATCAAACGATGTTACATTTTCTATTCTTTTGTGGTTTTTATAAAAGATCTACCAAACAATTTCTGATCCCGTGTTTTAGGGCATCTATCATTGTTGATTATAGGACAGCTTACAATGAAATTTTAAATTTAGCAATGACAGATTTGATTTTTAGTGTAAGCTCTTTTGTAAAGGCGGCAATTCGCTCACGCGCCTCTATGAGTGTCTGATTAACTTATTATTTATCACTTCTAAGAACCCTGACACTGATCCACTGTTAATATTATGTTTACATGTTGGACGGTGTTGTGATATCATGTGCTGTAACTGTCCAAATTTGAGAGTAATTTGATGCACCCTGTTTTATAGAAATGTTTAGCTGAATCATGAGTTTATAACATTGTTTACATTATTTGCACTGAAACAAATCATGCTGCTATATATGTCTGCACTTGAATGCACTTTGATACACTATGCTGCTGTATGTTTAGATCCGATTGTGTGTGTATTTATTCATCAGATGCTGATTGCTAACTTGTATTTTTATTGTGTCATTTTAAATGTTGGGATTTTAACTGCACTTTTATGGATATCTCATATCCGAATAAAGATTTGTTGAAAAAACAAGTTCAGGCAGAAGAAGAAGGACAAATTATAATAAGACCTGAACAGGTGCAAGTAGAGGAAGGTCCAAACACAGAAAATAAAGAACAAGGACAGATTGTGCCTAGATTAAGTGAAAATAAAAGGACTCTAGAAGGAGACAAAGAAGGTGAAAGGGCAGTTCGGGTCAAAAGAGTTAGAAAAGGAGATAATTGGCCAGAAGGAGTGAAGAAATTAAGATATTATTTGAGAAAATCAGAAATTAAACCAGAACAAGTAAACAAAGTTACGAGTCAAACGCAACCTAAACAAACCTTAGTAAAACTTACACGAAGAAGCCCAAGATTGAGAAATTTAAATAGAAAATACAAGGCCCCTGAGTGGACCTACGTTATACTCGAAGAATTTGAAAACTTAGATCTAAGTGAAGAAACAGAAAGGGTTCATGTTGCACAGATCAATGAAAGCAAATTGAGACCTCCCTAAAATAAAAAAATTAAATAGACAAAGAAGGAAAAGAGAGAAGAAATTTTCTCAAAATTGAAATGGCAGAAGTCAAAGTCACAGAAAGACCAAAACGAGGTTTAAAAAGAAAATGTTTTAGATTTTGTTTTTGTAGTATTTTGTTAGCAGTATTAGTATGGTTATTCCTAACAGTAGGAGTACCTATGTTAATGGAAACAAGTGACAAAAATAATACAATTACTAATGGAAAGGTAGATAGAATAAAGGGAATTGAAATAGGGGTAGAAGATGAGGCGAATTATCATAATAAATCAGACTATCATACGTTTTCAAATATGTTTACTAAATTGTTATTTCAGTACGTTGATACAATGGAAATTAGTAACTGCTATGTTTGTATGAAGTTACCTTCATCAGTATCAGAGGGGGTGACGTACCACCATATACCTTTAACATATGGAATATCATGTAGTATTTTATCAAGTTTATTTTATGCAACAGGGAGACTTCAGTATTTCTATTCAAACTTAAATATAGTGTTTTCAGAATTGCCTATTAGAAAGAGTATGAATCCAGTAGTTAGTAGTAAGAACGCACAGTTTATGGGTGAATTTTTCTTGACTATGAATTCAATAGATCTAGTTAAGGCACATAAGGATAACTTAACATGTATATTACGAGAAGAAGAAAAGGAATTTTGGAAGTTAGTAGAAGAAAGGAGACAGGATTTAACAAAGAAAGCTGCTGAACAGAAGTCCTATGTACCTCCATGGGCTGAAAAAGAGGGAATCTATGCAAAAGGCAAGGCTCATGCTGCGATGTCCCTGGATTTTGTGAAAAGGGGAAAATTCTGCCTCCATAGATTAAAAACAGACTACAATAATAACTACATTGGTTCCAGTGAGTGTGAACACAACTTCCTAATTTTAGGAGGGTGGGGACTAAAAGGGGGAACTGATCCTGTATTTCCAGGAGTTTATTATGTCTGCGGGAACAATGCCTATTATAGGTTACCTGCAAGATGGTACGGGAGCTGTTATTTTGGAATAGTTTTCCCGATAATATACCATGTGGACAGAATCAATGGAATCAATGGAAAATCTAATGAATTAACACGAAGAAGAAGAGCTAGTTTTTCGGAAATAGTAGGAGATATATTTAGTGCATTGATACCCTCAGTTGGAGTCGTTCTAAATTCACAGAAAATTTGTAAATTATCAACCGTAGTTGATCGTCTTTCTACAGACACTGCAGGAGGATTCTTAATGATTAACACAGAAATGGTTGCAATTAGGGCTATGGTTTTACAAAATCGTCTTGCTCTTGACATTTTATTAGCAAAAGAGGGTGGAGTCTGTGGTATGTTGAAAATTGAACATTGCTGCACTTATATTCCGGACAAGAGTAAAGGAATTAAAGGGTATATTGAAAATATTACAAGAATGCATTATGACTTTACCCAACTGGAGGTTGACGGTGTATGGGGAAAACTAACAAAGAGTATAACATCAATAGGGAAATGGTTTACTGATTTTGGGAAAAGTTTTCTAGGCCAAATAATATTACCATTAGTTGTGATAATGACAGTAGTAATGATATTAATGATTACATATAAATGTTGTAAGAACAAAGGGAAAGGGAAAATGCATTTAGAAAAAGAAGGAAAAGGGAAGAAACGGAAAAGAGAACATGAGGAGATACAACTAGAAGAAATGAAAGGAAAGATATATAAGAAGATGAAAGATTTAGAAGGAAAAGAAGTAACAAATAGAAAATTGGGAAAAGAAGTAGAAATTGAGATGTGCTAAAGTTGGCATCTGGGATGGGATGGGTAATTTTGTGATGGCTTAAAATGCCATCAGAGAGGGGATTGATGGAGCAAGGACTCGTAAAGAAAGAGACTTGCTCGAAAACAATCCTCTCGTTTAACTTATTAACGAATTACTAACTATGTCTTGTAAATAATAACGCGCACCACATGAACACGCGGGTTAGAGAAGCTTGCTTATGTGTGTACTAATGAAAATAACAATGAAAACGGACTCATACCGCTTTAAACGGGGAAACTGTTGCGCGCATGCGTCAATTGCATCTACGCAATATGACGGACTAACAATTGGAGGGAAATTCTAGCACATGTGCAGAAGGCATTAAAATGGAGTCTTGAAGACTCACGTGCATGGCATCTGCTTAGCCGAAATGAAAATCAGCTATTTTACTAATGCAAATGCGGGGAAAGTATTAATAAGTAAAGAGGGTTAGAGTAGAGATGGGTGGTATACAGTGAAATCATTTATTTGTGAAAGTAACTTTTGTCTTTTTGACTTTATTATTAGTGCACATTTGGGCCTTTCGAATTGATCAGAGTAAGCTGAGTCACGTGATTTATGCGCAAGCTCACAAGAAAGTTAACCCGGAAGGATGACTAAGATTTTGTCAGCCGTCCAAGGACGAGAATGATGTGCCCTGAGAACAAGAGGGTGAAGAGTTCAGTCAAGAAGACTTATATTCATGACTTGTAATAATTGTTGGAGGTAAAGTTTGAATATGTATGGGAACGAAAGAAATGAATAAAGTTTAAGGGGATGGGTTTGCAAACAATAGAATGATAGAATAAAAGTAATGTGTAAGCATGCTGTGATGATCATCCCCCCTTGCCTGACCAATTAGAATTCGTATTTTTGCGATATTGACACTTTAGTGGGTGGTACATGATGAACGAAGGGTATAATTGAGGTAGTTTTAGTTAGTTAGTTAGCGAAGCGCTGAGGAGAACATGATTGCAGAGCTCAGGATGCTGTCTGAGAGTTCGTGTTGCTGAGAAGCTGATGCAGGGAGAGAGGCTGTGAGATGCTGATGAAGAAACCGAATGCAGAACCTTCTTAATTTAATTGGGTTAGACAAGAAGATCGCGGAAGAAACACGAGGAGGAAGAGAGTGTCAGAGAGGGGTGCGACGCAGCCGTCGGTATTTAGAGAGGTTAAGTATCCTGTCCTGAATCCTTTCTTGAAGTCTTTGTCTCCTGATCTATCTCGGGGGACCCTCACCAGCCCTTTGGCCAGGGGGTTTGGTCTTCACACCATCCTTGGTAATTATTATTCCTTGTCCGTTTGTAGATGTTCTTTTCTCTCTATCCTCTCTTTTCTGAGCATTGTTGTTGCATGAGTCTGAAGTATTTTTGATTGAAATTACACTCTTATGAATGAGGGTGTTTCGTGCTGAAAATTTGAGATGGTTCACATGAATTTAATTTAGATAAAGATTTTAAAACTTCCCGAGACTGTGGTTATTTTTCTGTAATTTAAGAACAGTTAAGAGTTATGTTCATTATCACCATCAATTAGTTCAACTAATGGTCCATTGACCAGAGGAAAGAACTTTTTGATCAGTGAAAGGTTAGTTAGGAATGTTAAATAACTAATCTTGAGAAATATGAAATTATAAAACTATAAAAGACTCCAGCGGTCTACTTGATACGGAGTGTGTTGTGATTTATGGGCCCAGGTGAGTATATGGTAGTGGAGTATCTGTTGTTGGTTGACCGCTGGATCACACTCATCCATCCATTTACCCTTCCGCGCATTCTTTCACTCATTTTACCATCCATCCATCCTTTCTCTCATCATCCATCAACCCATCCTTTCCATCCATCCATCCACCCTCCCTTTCACTCACACCCTTCCTGCCTTTCATTTGTCCATTCTTACATCCATCCTTTCACTCATTAATCCATGCATCTATCCATCCACGATTTCATCCATGCATCCATCTACCCATCCTTCCTTTCACTCACTCACCCTCCCAAGATAATTATGAGCCTTTGTCTGCCGAGCTGCAGACAGAAGAAGAACCCCACCCCACTGCAGCTGCTAAAGCGGGGGAGAGAGTTTGATGACACCCCTGATGCAGGCAGAAGCTTAACAGCACAATTAGCTTTTAATCCACAAGTGCAATTGTTGTCCGCAGCTGGTTACTTCACTCTCTTGGGGCACTATGGTCGAGATAAGGAGCACTCTGTTGTGCTCAGCTCCATAAGGTTTTTTTCCAAAGTAAAACCAAATGCAGTACTAAACTTGTGTTACTGCCAGGAGAGCAGCCCCCCTGCACCCCTCCTATAGCGTGCCCCTCTGTGATGACCAACAAATTGTTGCCACACACTCCCTCCTTGTCTCATCGGCCTGCCTCACCCCCAGCCATTGAAGTGGATGGAGTTTTGTAACTACTCCCAGGGCCACTGATTTTGCGCCCCAAAAGTAACCGGAACACTTGCTTTCTAATTTGGCACCCCCTCTCCTGTGATGTCCAGTGCCTAGACACCTACGGGTAGTAGTGTGCTTTAGAAATCTCGATTTCATTTCATTTCATGTCACTGCTGTAGCTTGTGCCTGCAGGTCCAAGAAGATCTCGCCCCGCGCTGTAGGACATCTGCAAAGTTAACTAGAGTTCATCCAAGAGTTTCAGCACACTGTCTCAGAGCAGTGATTTATTTTCAGCTGCTCTGTGTTTATTTCCCTATTCTTGCCTCTCCCTGGAGGGTGGCAGGCAATGCCCCTTTCGCCCATGAACACCACTCACCCCTGGCTTTATGGTTTCTTTCTCACTCTCTCGAACTGGAACTCTTTATGGGTTCTGACAGACACCATTTCCCTGATTCTTAGAATAGGGATTCTCTCCTTTATGGAACGCGCTTAATGCATTTCTTAAAATTTTTATTGACTAATATTGATTAATGATTTCTGTTCATATTTGATGATTGAGATTAATACGATTGAACTTGTGTCTATAATAAAGATGAATTACTAAAGATTGGATTAATAAAACCCTTTAACTCATACGAAAACCTCATGACTGACCAAAAAAAGATTAGTGATTGTGATTACAATTTATGTGATGTACAGCTCTTAATCTTCTCTAAAACTACAGCAAAGATCTATTGCCTCAGTATGGTGTGCGAATTAGCCTGGATGATGGTAAACTGATATTATTTGAACTGATTCCAGCACTCCAGCAATGCTGTGCCACCTCTCCATATTCACTTAACATTGCAAGAAAAGGTTTTGAGAAACTGGGATTGCCTAGCGCAGTGAATCAAACATAATAGTGCACCTTCTTGTGATATTTATAACATGGAAGCATGTAATATGAGGTTAGTACCCAGTGAGGCATAGTATACGTACTAATTTTTGGGAGAACAGAAGTGCAATGCCAATAAGAATATTTTTTTAACAAGGTTTGATTATGAAACCCGGGTAGTCTTTAGCATCTGGCTAAATAGTCATTTTTCAGGTTTAACTGTTATTATTTTGTGTAGAAAACACATACCTTTACCTACAACCCTCCCGTCGCCGAGGAGCTCATAGTACAGAAGCATGTAACATAAAACACATTTTAACTTTAAATTAACTTTTCCATCATGGCCCCCTCAACCCCCAACATGATCGCCTTGTCAATAGTATAATCGTCTCTGAGAGTTGCCCTTTCATATTTCGCAGTTCGTTGAAGAGAGTTTGGTATCTCTCATTGGTGTTGGTTTCAGTCCCCTGGTGTTTATCTTGGCAAGAGTTGGGACACTTGCTCAGAGATGAGCCTAAGAGCTTTGAGCTAGCAAGCACAGGAGAACTCTCAAAATTCATGGTCTAAGGTTTGTATATATGGATTACAGTCCGCTTCGTAGGACTTGAGCTTGTTCTCTATCACTAAAATTATCCCTTCCATAGCTAGAGTGTCCCATATTCGGGTTAACCATGTAAAGATAGTGGAAATGGAAGTCTTTCACCACAATGTGAGTAGACATTGTATCCCAGCCACAAAAGCCTTTCCTAATTCTTTGCCTCTGTGATCTGTGTGATCTTTGTGATAGATAGGGGCATCTCAGGACTTTGACACTAGGAATTTGGGTATTGAATTGAGGTGGGGATAAATTCTGCTCCTCCGGCGGAGTTCGTGGAGTTTTGCCAAGCATAACGCAGAGTTCCGGATAAGCTCTGGCAACCGCTGCGTGGCACAGTTTTCTTGCACGGGGCTCGCCAACATTAAGTTGGTGAGCAAGAATTTGTGTCCTCTGGTGCGAATTTCAGGTGCTAGAATGGCACTTGGCAAGATTTTTGTAACGCGGGCGGTTGCTGCAGCTTGCAACTGTTCGTGGTGAGAAAGTTACTGATCGAGTACAAAATGTACTCAAGCGGCAGCTAAGAAGCAGCACCCTCTGCCATGCAGTGTGTTGCCATTTGCGCTGATTTTGCAACATGGAACATGCTCCCGGCACTAAAAGTCAGCATGAGCAGCACGACATACCGATTTACACCCGCTCATGGAACTCCATGAAATCTCGCTGAGTTTTTATGTGGCTCCGCGGAATTCCATGGAGTGAAACTCAGGGAGTTCTGCCCACCCATAATATTGAATACTCTTTTTAATTCATCTATGATCTTATTCCATTATCTCCCCAACCTGGGACAGTGCCATATGTGGTGTAGTATGGAACATGTAACCCACACCCCCTCCAACGACTGTTGCTGGTTAAAGGGCTCTGTCTGACAATTTTCTGAGGAGTTTGATACAAGTAGATCAGTATCTTGTATTGAGTTTTGCACTGATAATCATCCGGGTCAAAGGTACAAGTTCTGTCAAATAGCTTCTCCCATTCCCTGGGTGTCATTTCTCTTCCAAGTTCCTGTTCCCACTTTCTTTGCCCCAATGTTTTGGGGTCATGGGCTGTATCTATGATAAATGTATATAAAGTGGAGGTCAGGGCTTTGTCGTGTAGACCACAGTTGATCCATTTTTCCAACCAAGTTAGCAGTTTGACGTCCCTTCTTTTATTGACAGATGAAGTACCCAAGGGTGGAGCTGAGTGTATGAAATTCTTACAGGATGTAGAAGGTTGAATTTCAATTTGAGGTCTTTAAAAGAGGATTATTCACTGATTGGCAAAGAGAGAGAGCCTCTCATGCCTGGCATGAAATTGTGGGGCGTAAGTGCTGGGTTGTATGAGACAGGCATGAAAGGTCACAGGAAAGCAGTGAAACCAATTCTGGAGGATACCTTGTCCTAGATAGATAGCATGATCATAGTCAAAGGTGAGGAAATTAGTCTTCAGCTTTGGTGTATTTTTTTGAGCCAGGGAGCGTGCTATTGGGATATGCCTACAATAAGGTGTTCTATAAAGCATTACTGTTTTGAGGTCTCTTTTTCCCCCATTCTACAAGGAAGCGTAGTTGAGTGGCCTGGGAGTAGAACCAAATATGTGGGACCGCAAGATTTCCCCGTGCACAGTCTGTTCACTACTGTGGGGTTTTGTTTTTGCCATTTGGTAGTGGTGATGTCCTGTGACATGATGTCACTGATGTCACCTGGCTAGTGCTCATTGTTCAAAGCCCAGCAACCTTGGAAGGTTATATGACAGCATTCCAGAGAGGTCAGTTGGGCTGCGTAGAGGAGCTGGCTGAGGTGTTTTGAATAAAGCTCTTATCTGAACTTGCTCCACAGATGTCCTGTGCAATAATAAGGAACATTTTACAGTTTTTATGTTTTTTTCCCCCACTCTACGAGGAAATGTAGTTGAGCAGCCTAGAAGTAGGACCAAATTTGTGGGACCACAAGACTTCCCCGCACCATAGCCTGTCCAGAATCTTGTTCACTACTCGTGGGGTTTTGTTTTGCCATATGAAGGAGTCGTTCAAGTTTTGAAGTTGTTTAAGGATTGACAGCGGGGCTGGCAGTGGTATTGTTTGAAATAGATGGAGGATCTGTGGGAAGACTCTCATCTCTATTACAGCAATTCTGCCCAACTGTTTAATGTACTGTTATTGGAGGTCCCTCTTTAAGTCTTGAAACCGATCCGGATAGTTCATGGCCACAACCTGTGAGGTGGTATGGTGATCAGTATCCCCAAATATTTAATCCTGTATGAAGTCCAGGAAACAGGGATGAGCTTCTGTAGCTGGTCTATCTGTCCCAGGTTGTGATGCAAAAGGAGCGCTTCTGATTTGGTCAAATTTATTTTAGAATAGGAGATTGCTTGGAATTTCCTTAGCCCATCTAATATGAATGGTACTGATTGAAGAGGGTCTATTAATGAAAGCATGATGTCATCAGTAAACATCATAAATTTTAAAAATGTCTCCTTTCCGATTGTGACTCCTTTTATGCCTTCACTACTCTTTAACACATTAGTAAAGGGCTCCGAACTGAGGGTAAAAATAAGAAGAGAGAGTTGGCAATTGGTTGCAACATACTCCCATTCACTTTTATTTTCTCTCTAGGTGTTTGATAGTTAGTCATGGTCCAATTTAATACACAAGTTCCTAGGCCTTGCTTATGAAGGACCCTCCTGCATAAATGTCCAGTCAACTCTGTCAAACACCTTCTCAGCGTCTAGCGATAGAATTGGGGCATTTTTTCACTTTCTCTGGTCATTTTCCAGAATATGAAGTTGTTTTTTTGTATTTTCCCTGCATTGCCTGCCAGGAATAAAGCCTGACTGATCGTGGATGACTATGTCAGGGAGGAGAGGACTCAGTCTGGCTGCTAAGATTCCAGTGAGGAGTTTACTTCTCTATTAAGAAGAGAGATAGTTCAGTAGGATGAGCATTCTGTATGATCTTTACCAGGTTTGGGGATAACTGTGAAGGCTGCTTTGTACATGGTATCTGTGAGAAGGCCCATTTCCACTATCACTTTGAAGAGCCGTGTGAGAATTGAGGCTAACTTTGAGCAAAATAGTTTGTAGAAATTTACTATGTACCCATCCGGGTCTTTGCCTGACTTGAATCTTTTAATGGCCAAAATTCCTTTCTTCTATCTTAATTGGCTCATTTAGTGTTGCCAAGAAGGGTGTATTGTGTCTCTGAGATGTGTGTCTATATATAAAAGCACCCCGGCTTCGTCTGCTGGTTCTTTAGAATATAGGTTTTGAGGAAATTCCCTGAAAGACTTTGCTATTGCCTCATCATCCTGGACCATAGTGACATCAGCTGAAGCTATATTGTGGAGCCTATCCAGATTTGTACGGCTTCATAGTTGCGCGTCAAGGAGTTTACCCACTTTATTAGAGGCCCAATAGTACCTTTGCTTAGTAAAAAGCAGGGAGTATTCAGCTTCATCTCAGTCTAGTGCCTCAAGCTGGAACCTGGCCCATGTTACTTTACTCCAATTTTTATTTTACAGGGATTGTTGGTGTTGTTCTGCTACGGATTTGAGTGAGTTTACTAGCTCCTGCTTTTTTGTGTTCTTTTTTCTTGTATCTTGCTGCTTGTGTCATTTAAAGTGCCTCTGATATAAGCTTTGAGGGAATTTCATAAGATATTGGGGGTCAATTCCAGTGCATCATTGTTTTGTAGGAAGGAACCAATTTCTTCTCCTATCTCACCCCTTTTAGCCTGGTCATTTAAAAGATATTTGTTAAGGCACCACACAACTGGCTTACTATTGTTGCCATGTGTGTTTAGAGTCAGTTCAATTGGTGCATGGTCAGATTTGTGATCTGGCCTATTTTATTAGTGACTTCATTAGCCTATCCCCTAACAAGAAGTGGTACAGGCAAGCATATGACTTGTGGGCAGCAGAGTAGACTGTGAATTCCTTGTAATCCGTCTGTTTCCCTCCAACCGTTCCCCATTTCTATATTCTGTCACCACTCTTTGTATTGGGTAGAGGCCATCCCTATGGCAATGTGGAATCCATTTTGATTCAGGTCTCATTTTGTGACAGTTAATAGGAGCAAGCCTGCAGTACGTGCAAAGGCCTGTTGACCTCTAAGTGAAATTGAACTGTCAGTACTCTGCTGCAACTATAAGGTCTTCTGAAATAATAATGTCAGAAGTGCACATCTCAAACTGTTACTATGCTGGTTTCATAAACAGTACCATGTATTGCTAAAGGTCTTATTCAGATTAACGATTGGATAAATAATTGGAAAACACCTACTATTTTGTCGAGCAACTGATTCTCATTGGCTGTGTTTGAATTGTGAAATATGTGTTGGAATCTATAAAACCCCATGTTAGCTTCTGTAAATTAAGCAAGTCCACTTTGGTACTTAGCTCCTCACAGCTGTTGAATGATAAAGCTACATTTACAATCTAACTGCTGAGTGTCTTTATTATTTTAAGCTTCCACAGCATCATGTCTTTTGGGAGCCCTGTCTAATGATTTATGCATGACTATATTCAATTCCCCTCCCAATAGGTCACCTTCCATTGCAGTGTCTTAGAAATAGCTGGTTTCAAAAAGGTTCTGTGCTGATGTTAGGGGCATAAACATTGAGGATTGTCAAACGGTCGAACCCTGTTGAACCATTATTCCTAGCACATGTCTATTTTTATCAGGGACTTCATCAAGGAAATCCACTAGGAAGGATCTGCTACAAAGAATAGCTACTCCTGCTTGCTTCGTATTGGCCGAGGCAAAAAACTGTTTAGGGAACAGACAGGATGTGAGACTATATGTATCCTTCATCAAAAGATGTGTCTCCTGTATTAGCATATATCTGCTCCAGATTGCTTTAGGGGTGTTAGTATTGCCACCCTCTTAGTAGGAACATTGAGGCCCCTCACTTTTAGGATAAAGATCCCGACCGGTAGTTTTGGATTGTGCAGTCTATGCAGCTTTTGTTTTGTCGACAGGGGTTGCAATATCACATAAGTCACTATCGGGTAAATTTAGAATTTATTGAGCTTCTGGTTTTGTTTTAACCTAATTTCTGACCATCCCTCACAATGATCAAGTAAAAGGGGTGACCCCACTGATAGGGAGCATTGTGTTGGTGGATGTGGTCTGTGATTGCCTACATGTCTCACCTCCTTTGGAGAGTTGTTGCAGCTATGTCGTTGTAGAAAGTCAATATATAGCCTTCAGAGATAATATGGGGTGAAGATAACGCGTTTGCCTTTATGTCCTCTTTTGTGTCACAAAATGAACCCTTTTGAGGATATGAGGTGGTGTTTCTCTACAGTGGCCTCCTGGATTTGTTCTATGAATGTGGTTGAGACTTATCGGAAGTCACTCGGGCGGTTGTGGACATGTTAGAGGAGGCATTGGATGTAAACCTGAAAGTCTTTCCCTTCTGCTCCACCTTACAGACCCCTAATCCTAATATTATTGTAAAGGGACAGATTTTTCAGGTCCTCCTGTGTGAGTGCGGATCATCACAATGTTCTTCGAGCATGAAGAGTCTGCAGTCGGTGTCATGTAGTGCAGCCGATGTCATGCAGTTCTTCCGCATGTTCATCCACTGTGTATCCTAAGTTGTTCACTCTAGCTCCTAATGCAGGTATTCATTCCTGCTATATTTCTTACATGTAGTCCTTAAGGTCACTACGGATCGAGCCCACCTCATCATTCGTGTTTTTGAGGAACTTCTGTAAAATGTTCTCGGGTATGACAAAAAGCAGGTTCTGCAGCTGTGTCTCTATTACTAAATGGTTTGGGCTCAGACGGGGACTTTCGCTTCATCTGCTTTGGGGCTATTATTTTTCAGCATGTCCTTAAAGGAGGCCTCTCTGCTTCTCCTTTTGACAGCCATGATTGGGAGAAGGCAGATTGAACTGAGTGAGGTTGAGGCTATAGGATCAAACTTTGATCCCATGATGCATATGCCCGTATTGATGGCAATATCTAGTCACCTCTCTGCTATTACGGGGCTCCTATGGTACCTCTCTCTTATGTAGAGGTGCTAGGTCAAAGGCTGAGCCCCCGTGTATTTTATTTTTGAGGCCCTAATGCCTCAAGTTTCTTTGTTCACTCTGTGAGTTTATCTGTATTCAGTGAAAAGCCATGTATATGGTACTTTGGGCCTACTGTCAGCAGGGAAGTGTGTAGAGATGAGCTCCCTATCCACAGCTTCACTATTCAGACCAAAGGAGCTGTTAAGTGCTAGTGTGTGCTAGAGCAAAAATCATGACTTTGTAATCACAGACAAATCCTAGAGTGATTGGCCCATGGAAAGTTGTATCATAATCAGGGTGCTCAGTACAGACAACGACCACCCTAGATCACCTCGCTCTACAGAAGTCCTTTCTCCCACCTTAAAGCTCCTGAGCCCTGCACTATGTCTTCGATGCTGCCCACCGGCCACCGCAGTATGGGAGATCCCCATTGCTGCACTTGCGGGGCCTGTGCCCCAGCTCTGACCGGGATAGCTTTTGATAGATGTGAGACGATTCACCATGGTTTCCAGCACATCTAGTGCCAGGGGTTTAATTCTTCTCCTTATCGCCCGCCGGCATCCATGGCTCCAGGCTACTATCTCTCTTGTTCTGTCTAAACTTGATTACGCCAATAGCTTCTATCATGCACCATCTTTACAACTATGAAAATACTGCAACAGATTCAGAACTCTGCTGCCAGACAACTCTTACATATAAAGCCACAAGCCCACATCTCTCCTACCTTGAAGGCCCTAAATTGGTTACCGGTTGCCAGAAGATCCACATTCAAGGTGCTTTGAATCACCCACAAAGCGATACATGAAACAGGACTGCTCTTCATCAGGAATAAAATTACCAAATACATTCATCAAAGGAACCTCCGCTCCCGATTGGCACCTCGCCTCAAAATCCCACCTTACAAGAAAAAAAACATAGGTGGCACATCCTTCTCTGTTCAAGCAGCCAAACTATGGAACTCTTTACCCCCAAACATAAGATCCACAGATAACTACCTTATCTTCAGAAGATTACTCAAGAGTTGGCTCTTCTCCACATACCCACCATACTAAAACATAAATATACAGCATGTCCCTGTGTATATAAGTATTTATTTGGAATATATATGTGTACCTACATATGTGTATTATTTTGTATAAATGTGTATAATAATTATATGCATAAATATATAGATATGCGTTAGTTCTGCTTAACAAAGGTACATATTACTTATGGTTATATTATTATATATTTAACATGTATATAGGTGACTGCATAAATAAGTAAATCTTTATCATAACTATCTACAATTGCCTTACTATTGAATTACAAAAATATTATATAAAAAAAAGAAATTAACTTAAGGTACAGCAACACTTGAAAGTCTGAGTTTATTAAATACAACCTAAATCTGCATATATTACCTTGCTTATACATATATACCTTCCATATACTTATGTATCTTTATATTTATTACTTTACTTCTAATTCAGCATCTCCAATGCACTACCCTATATCTAAGACTGCCAGTTTTCCTTTTTTTTACTGATTTTTACAGATAAATACAGAGAGAAAACAATGTGTTTCTTCTCTGTATTTATTTTTAAAAGCGGAAAAAATACTGAAAATTGTGCTTCTTTTAAGTGATTCTCCATACTGTCTTTCACGAATCACAGGCCAACAGCTTAGCAGATAGCCACCATGTGAAATTAAAAAACAGGATAAGATTTCGTTAAACACAGGCATATGTTATATTACACTGTCATTTTAATATTTACCCGTGGATGTAGTTTTGTTATATTTGGCTGTTAAATTTGCTAAAATGCGACAGGCATCAAAGTATGAATGCATGTTCATCAGTTAAAAAAATGTGGAAATGAATGGGCGTGGCTTGGCGCGTCAAGATGGCGGTCGCACTCTAAGAGTGCTCTGGACCTCTCCGTCATCCGCGCTACGATCCATCGCCATCAGCCCATCAAATACCCTCTCATCAGCTGCAGTGGCCTCCGCCCTGACCCGCGCTGCCCGGCGAGGCGTCTGATGCCATCCTGCCTTCCTGCGGAGTCAACTTCCCTGCCTCTGCCGCGGACGGACCTTCCCCATAAAATGGCGGTGGCTGTCCCCTGAGGCTCCTCTGTGTCCTGGTGCCTGGTGTTGCGGCCTGCCTGACAAGACTTGTGGGCCTTGGCGACCTGCCCGGGTCCCCCCTGCGGAGTCCCTGCTGCCGGGAGGACGGAATACCTGATCTTCCGGTGTGAACCCTGGGGCGGGTCTCCCCTCTGCCCGGCCGGGCCTGCTGACGCTGCCGGCCCACCTTACAACGCCGGCGGGGTGATCTTGAGGGCGCGGGCGGCTGAGCGGTATATCGGCCGCCAGGTTGGGTGGCGGAGTCCGGGTGCCTGAGCCTTTTCCCGTGAGCGGCCCGATGCCTGTGCCCTGGGGCACGCCTGGCCGCCGCCGAGAGTCCTGAACGCTTCCGATGCTCTCGGGCCGCTGTGCCTGACCTCTGAGGCCTACCTGGAGGCCTGGTCCCCCAGTGACTGCTGCCTCGGCGGGCCCTGATCCTGGCTGCTGTCCGAGCTGCCGCTGCATCGACCGGCCCCCCCACCCCTCCTTCTCCTCCTTGGCAGCGACCGGTCGCTTTGGTTCCCCCGCGGCTGCTCCAGTTCACTACCGGACCCTGCGGCACCCCCTGGAGGCTTCTGGGCCTGCTGATCGCTTCGGGGCCTGGCTGCCGGCTCGTCTGGGCTGTGGGGGCGGCCCCCCCTGCTGGAATTCGTGGAAACACCTGTCGCACCTGCTGGGGCCACCTCACCTCCGGTGCCCTCCCGTCAGTGCCTGGGGTGTGCTGCTGTGCTGGAGTCGGCTTGGACGGGAGTTGAGGGCGGCGGATTGCTCCTTTCGCGCCTGGCCTGCGTCACGGATCAACGACTGCACGGAGGTGGGTGCCTGTTCGCTCCTGCGACCGAGGGTGCGGGGGGCTCTCAGTGCCATCCTTGTGTCCACGGCCCCCCCACTCCACGCTGTGACCCTTGGGGGCTTGGATTCTGACCTGCGGCCTCCCTCTCCCGGCCCCTGCTCCAGCTCTACGCCCACAAGAACTGACTGTCTGGACTCGCGCTGCTGGCCCCGTGGCTCGCGGAGCAGCGGTGCATCAGAGGCTGGGGACCTCCAACAAAGACGCGTCTCGCAGTGTTTGTCGGGCGGCTTGGGGTCCCGGTGGGGGGCCCCCTCCGTGGCTACCGGCCCCGTGTCCTGGCCCTGGAGTGCCCCGCGGGCTAGTAAACATCATCCGATATTGGCCGCACCCATCGAGCGGTGGTGGTCCCCGGTGCCGGCCCTCCCCTCCTCCGTGAACTGGCTGCCTTAATGCCCCATCTGCAGAGCCCGGCCCGACCCCGCTGACTGGTCACCTGGTTCCGCCTGCTTCTGACCTAGGAGGGCTGTCGCAAAGGCCGCCTCCATCTAGCGAGCGACCCGGGGGACGGGGCAGAGCTGGCCGTACCCATCGAGCGGCGGAGGGTCCCCCCCCACACCTCACCTCCCCTTGGCCTGGCGGTGCCCACTCCGGGGTTGAAGAGGCGGCGTTCCCCCTGCTTCGGCCATCGTCTCGGGCGGCGGGGAAACGGGGTCTCCGGATTGCCTGACTAGTCCCTCAGAACTGGGGACTGGTGCCTGGGTGGATTCGGTGCCCTGGCCTGAGCATTGACGGCTTGGGTATTGGATTCCTCCCACCGGGGATCATCGGCCTGGGCCTGCCCCCCCTCCCGCCCACCGGGACGCCTGGGTCCTGAGCCCGCAGTGGAGATGGGTCGAGATCGCGCCTCGAAAACACCCGCCCCAAAGACCCAAACTAAAATGGACCAATACACCACCGCTGATCGGAATCTAGCGGAGGGGGCTACTGGTGGCCCCCCCTCGCCAGAGGAGACCTTTTGACCATCCTGCAGGCTATTAGCACCTCTCAGGCCTCAGTGGAGGGTAAGATTGGTGAGGTACGGGTGGACGTGGCCCTTAACCGCCAGGACCTGCGCAACGCCACAGCGAGAATCTCGGAGGCTGAGTCGCGCCTCCCCACGGCTGAGGACGAGCTGGGTCCGTTGAAAACCCAAGTGGCCCGCCTACAGACTCAAACCTCGTAGCTACACCGGCGGGCTGAAGACGCGGAGACCCGCTCCCGACGAAACAATTTGCGCCTCGTAGGTTTCCCCGAGGGAGTTGAGCAAGGGACGGGCGGACACCTTTGTGGAGACTTGGGTGAAGTCCTGGATACCCGAAGACACTATCTCTGTGTGGTTCGCAATCGAACGCGCCCACCGCTCCCTGGCGCCCAGGCCTCCTCCCGGGGTGCTATCTCGTCCCCTCATCATTCGGATCCTTCGGGAGGCGCGGGCCCACGGGCCCCTGAAACACCAAAATAATACAATAATGGTTTTCCCAGACTACACGAGAGAAGTACAGGCCCAACGCCGCACCTACACGGACGTCAAACAAAAGCTCCGCAACTTGGGACTGCGATATGGTCTTCTCTTTCTGGCCCGTCTCCGAGTCATCTTCCAAGGCAAAACAATCTTCTTTGACACCCCGCAGGCGGCCTGGACCTGGCTCACGGAGGAACGTCCACTACGGACCCGGCCCCCTTCCCCCAGTCTTATCGACATCTCCACGGTCACACTCGTCTCCTCCCAAACCACAGCGGAGGCACAATCGGTCCCGCAAGAGGGGGGACCGGAGGGGGGGTTCTCACGCTCACCGGGCGCTGGGTCCCAATTGCTGGTTTCCTCTGAGGTTCCTCCGGCTCTTGACGACCACAGCCGAGCCAATTCCCTGATTGACTTAAGCCGTGGCCCCAACCCGTCTGAGACGCTGCGCCCCATCCTATCGGATTCCGACCTATCTAGAAGTCCTGCACTCCGGGGATCCGGCGACGACACGGAAATCTGACGGTGGAGGCCCAAGAGACTGGATTTGAGGCAGAACTCTGTGGTTATTTTTGCTATCAAGTAGCTGATGACACTATGACATCCGTCTACATGGAGGGGTCCATCATTGCCACGAACTGCCCTGCTAAACGTTTTAGATTAGCTCTTTGTTATTGTTATTGTTAATTTTTTCCTTTTCAGGGCGACAGATGCTTCAATTCCAGAAGTATAGGGTGGGGGGTGTTGGGTGGGGTTGGGGGGGAGGGGGGGCTGTTGCCCTCCAGACTCTTTTTGTTTCGGCTTTGTTTGAGCCGTTGTTTTTCGTTTTTTCATGACAGCTCACCACATGCACACGTCATCACCACCGACAGAGGGCGTACCACCATGCGCAAGCCACATCTTCCTCTCCTAGTTGCGATGTGCCACCTCGCCTGGGACCCAGGCCCCCCAGACCTTCTTACCCCCACGCCAGCTGCTCCTCAGACGCCCACTCACGGTAGATCCCTCCACGTCTTGTTGTGGAACGTAAATGGCTTGCTAGACCGTATCAAACGTGCAGCAGTCCTCAAGAGCGCCCAACGCCAAGCGCCTGACGTGCTCTTCCTTCAGGAGACACACCTCCTGGGAACCCACTGCTCCTTTCTCGCCCGATAGGGGTTCAACAGGGTCTGGCACTCCGGTTTCACACGAGGCTCCCGGGGGGTGGCCATACTGACCCGGAGAGGTCTTCCCTTCACCCTAGTGCATGTGACGACCGACACACAAGGCCGCTATGTGGCCCTGTCCGGTAGGCTTGAAGGACAGATCCTCAACCTACTATCTACATACATCCCTCCAGCCACGCTACCCTCTACTCTCCATCACCTTACGGAGGTAATCTCCGCCCTGTCCCAGGTCAGACAATAATTGGGGGCGACTTCAACGCGGTTATGCAGCCGTCCCTTGACCCAACAGGTGATCCCTCCTCATCACGCCTCACCTGTTCTAAAAAGCTATCAGACTGGTCATCTGCCCTTGGTTTGTGTGACGCCTGGAGGATTTGGAATCCCCGTGGGAAACAATACACTCACACTTCCGCGGCCCATCATACCCACTCCCGCATCTATCTGATCCTCCTCCCTGCCACCGACTGCCAACTGGTCTCTGGTGTCTCTATTCTCCCCCGTGGAATCTCGGACCACTCTGCCATTTCCCTCCGCTTGGGAAATACCACTGATGGGGTGCGCACGGTTTGGCGGTTAAACGCGTGGTTCTTGCACGACACGGAGATCAAGGTCGCGCTCGCAGTAGAATTGAAGCACTATTTTCTTGCCAACAAAGGCTCGGTCCCTTCTTCAGGCACACTGTGGGAGGCCGGTAAGGCTACCTTACGTGGTGTGGCCAGAGGTATGGTTCACACGAAACGGGCGGCGCAGACTGCTCGCCTGACTCAGCTTGAGGCACAGGCCGCGCGGCTGGAGTTGACCCCTGGGGACACGGATGACACTCATCCCGCTAGACAGCTCGCGATGCTCCGGGAAGAGATCCGCCAGATCTCCCTAGACTCGGCCAAGACGCTGTGGTGCTCCTCTATGGCCCGTGTCTACGGATGGGGCGACAAAAATGGAAAGCTGCTTCACAATCTGGTCTCCTACCCCAGGGCCAACAGAATTATCCCTGAAATCTGTGACGCTGCCGGTACCCACCATTGTACTTCGCAAGCTATTGCCCAAGCTTTCGCGGGTTACTATGCCCAGCTCTACTCAGCCCGGCCCCCTGGGGCCTCTTTGGTTGACCTGCTGGAACGAGCAGAGGTCCAGCTCCCCTGCCTTGCTCAGGCCGAATCGACTGACCTGGACCTTCGTTTTACTCCAGAGGAGATACATGGAGCTATTTCCCTATTGCACTCTGGGAAGACACCAGGGCCAGACGGCTTCCCGCAGGAATACTACGCGACATATCGAGACTTACTGGTCCCCCACTTGGTTGACCTCTTCCAGCACGTGGTCGAGACGGGCTCCTTCCCCTCGGAGACTGATGTGGCCACTATCGTGGTCATTCCAAAGATCCAGCCACCTTATCTCTCCTGTGCGGACTACCGCCCGGCGGCAGATCGTTCTCCCACCTCGCCGCCAAGACCTGGAACACCCTCCCCATCCTCCTACGGCAGACTCAGGACCTACTAACCTTCAGGAGGCTACTCAAGACCTGGCTATTCGAGGAGTAGCAGCACCCCTCCCCCCCCCCCCCAGCGCCTTGAGACCCTCACGGGTGAGTAGTGCGCTTTACAAATGTGCTGACTGATTGATTGATTGATTAACACCGAAATGAAAATCTTCGCCACTGCCCTGGCTCAACGTCTTCGTCCCTTGTTACATGAATTGATCCACCCGGATCAATGCGGCTTCATGCTTGCCTGCGGCACCCGGCACTGCATACGGCGCCTCCACCTTGCCCTGGCCCATCGCCATCCACTCACCCCGTACCTGGCCCTGCTGCTCATCGATTTTGAGAAGGCCTTCGACACGGTTGATTGGAGCTACTTGGAGGACGTTCTCACCACGATGGGATTCGGCCCCCACTTCAGACGTCTCATCCGAGTTCTGTACTCCAACCCCAAAGCAAGAGTCCTGACCAACGGTGCCTTCTTGGAGGCGTTTTCCATCCGAAGAGGCACCCGTCAGGGGTGCCCTCTCTCGCCGCTCTTATTCGCGCTGGCGATGGAGCCCCTGGCCTGCCTCATACGCAATGATCCCCAAATTCGAGGGTGGTCCTGGGATCCCCACCAGGTCGATAAAATTGCCCTATATGCAGACAACGTCCTCCTTTTCTTGGCTGACCCGGAGAGCTCCGGCCCACGCTGTCTGGAGGTGCTCCGGGCCTATGAGAATGTCTCGGGCCTGCGGCTCAATCCGGCGAAGTCCACTCTGATCCCCCTCCATCCCTCGAGAGCCCGCTTCGACTGGCAATCTACCATCCCCCTACGGAGACAATCGTTTAAATATCTTGGGATCTGGGTGACCTTGTTTCCGGAGCTGGAATGGGCTCTTAACCTTTTTTTGTAGACAAAGAGGGGTACCCCTGACTGAATTTCCTAAATCGGGGAATAAATTGCAAGTGAAAAAAAAAACATTTAGGAAATGCAAGATAACTAAAGTGGACCTATACATACATGAAACAAATATGCAATCAACCAAGTGGATTTCAAAATATATATATGTATTTTATTTGTGTAACAAAGTTTTTATAGAAATATTTTTTGCCAATAAATAAAAAACCAAGGATATTCTAAAAGTTCATGGTATATGCTAGTCCATTACTGCTCTTTTCATACGCAGACATACTCATTCATTCCTTTTGTGCTGTGACTGTTTATCAACTATTAATTTAAATACTTCCTAAATAAACAGTAAAGAGCATATATAACATGTTGTTTTCAAATTACACATGGACTATAGTTTGAAATAATTACAACTCAGTTATGCAAATACATTGACATAGTTAAAAACTGTCATGGCTGAAGAGATTCGTGTCTACGGGCGTTTCGGTGTTATGCCTTCATCAGGTAGCCATGTAGTGAAGTAAACCTTCCTTGAGCTAGAGGGGAGTCCTCTAATGGCTGCACAGATGGATTTCAGACAAGATGGAATATGGAGCGATATGTCCCTCAAATATCGCGGGTGCCTCCATTTAGAACATGGTGCACCATGCGGGAACTGGGTGAGCGAGCATTGAATCCATACCGGAGGCGCACCCCCGGCTGTACACTATAGCAGACAAGATTTCAACGCGCTTCTATTTCAAACAGTGACCACGCAGCATTCCTTTAACATTTCCGGGCATTTCAGGATCGCCAGACAAACGGTGCGAGCTATAACGAGTGATATGCTGATACGAGCACTCGAGGGACACGTCTCTCCATATTCCATCTTGTCTGAAATCCATCTGTGCAGCCATTCTCTTAAACGCGGCACTATCATCATAGCTTAATTTCCGCGCATGGGTATCTACTGTGCCATTGATACCATATCTATAATAATCAAACATTAGAGGACTCCCCTCTAGCTCAAGGAAGGTTTACTTCACTACATGGCTACCTAATGAAGGCATAACGCTGAAACGCGCGTAGACACGAATCTCTTCAGCCATGACATTTTTAACTATGTCAATGTATTTGCATAACTGAGTTGTAATTATTTCAAACTAAAGTCCATGTGTAATTTGAAAACAACATGTTATATATGCTCTTTACTGTTTATTTAGGAAGTATTTAAATTAATAGTGGATAAACAGTCACAGCACAAAAGGAATGAATGAGTATGTCTGCGTATGAAAAGAGCAGTAATGGACTAGCATATACCATGAACTTTTAGAATATCCTTGTTTTTTTTATTTATTAGCAAAAAATATTTCTATAAAAAACTTTGTTACACAAATAAAATACATATATATATTTTTGATATCCACTTGGTTGATTGCATATTTGTTTCATGTATGTATAGGTCCACTTTAGTTATCTTGCATTTCCTAAATGGTTTTTTTCACTTGCAATGGGCTCTTAACCTTACACCCCTGGTCACGAAAGCCAAAGCCGACCTTAAGCGTTGGCAATTCCTCCCACTTAACCCCCTTGGAAGAGGGGCACTTTTTAAAATGATGATTCTCCCTCGCTTTTTATACTTTCTTCAAAACATCACCTTTCATCTCCCGGGTAGTTGGTTCCGTGAGTTTGATAAGGTAATTACCAGGTTCTTGTGGGGGGGGGGGGAAGACCGCGTATGGCCTTGCCTCGCTGCCGGATACCTCCCTTTGACGGTGGCATGGGTGTGACCAACCTTCACCTTTACTACCTGGCCACTAGACTCATTATCGTTCACGACTGGTTCGCTGGAGGCTGGTCTGACCCGGCTTATCGGACCGAGCTCAGCACTATGGATTTCCCACAAATCCAAGCCTACTTGTATGGTGCCCCCATTCCGCATACTATTCCACCTATCACTAGAGCGGTCCTAACTGCCTGGCGCTCTGCTCTGCGCTATACGAGATGGGACAAGAGGCTTACCCAGCATACGCCCCTGTGGTACGGCACATGGCTACGTGAAGCATCGACCCTTCAGGGTTTTCGGCAGTGGGATCGGGATTTCACTCCTTGGGGACATTTGGGTGGGAGATCACGTTAGGGCCTTCTCTGATCTGCAGCAGCGCCACTCCCTTCACACCACCCAATTTTACAGGTACCTGCAACTCCGTCACGCCCTCACTATGCATATTCCACCAGGCACCTCACTCCCTGAATTCAGTACGCTAGAGGTCCAGGTCATGATGGGTAACTTGGGTAGAGGGGGGGTGTTGCGGATCTACTGCTCCCTCGTGAACAATGGCCCTGCTACCTTA
The DNA here is from genome assembly GCA_963921515.1 of Calotriton arnoldi. Lineage (NCBI taxonomy): Eukaryota > Metazoa > Chordata > Amphibia > Caudata > Salamandridae > Calotriton > Calotriton arnoldi. Next base: position 2,697,172 of record CAWUFW010001599.1, on the reverse strand, counting down.
GACTCGCTGCGAACCCGCTGGGAGGGATGGCTGGGTCCCCTAGAGGAAGCAGACTGGTGAGACGCCCTCATGGCTCCCAAAACTCTGACGACCGCCTCTAAACTACGTCTCATCCAACTTTATTACCTTCACACAGCATACCTCACCCCTGCGCGCCTACACAGGGCAAGACGACGCCCCTCCCCAGACTGTACACGATGTGGCCATGCCCCGGCCGATTTTTATCACATGGTCTGGCTGTGCCCTGGTCTCGCTTCATTCTGGGCGGGTGTGGAATCGGAGCTCACACAGACTCTGGGGTGGCAGGTCCCTCACGATCCCCTACGCCTTCTCCTGGGAGTACTTGATGGCCTGGACGGCTCTAGAGCCGACAAACGCTTCTTGGGCACTGCGGTGGCGGTGTCCAAGCGAGATATCGCATCGGCCTGGTCACAGGCCAAACCCCCTACCGTACGTAAGTGGCGACGGGGGGTGCATTGGTGCGCGGCCCAAGAGGAACCCCTCTTCGAGGCCCGGGGCTGTCCTGACAAATTTGAAAAGGTGTGGGGCAAGTGGCTAAATCTACTGTCTTGAGTACTATGTTTGTTTTTCTCCTGTATCGCTACATTGTTTTTTCACATGAGGTGGCTTGTTCGAGGGCCTTACATTTAGGCCGGGTCTCCTGCTGTCTGCCGGTGATGGACTTTGACATATTGTGCACGCCCATGCTGTCTTTGTATGTCTTGTTTTTTCAAATGCTAATAAATTTGATTATCAAAAATAAATAAATGTGGAAATATACCATTTTGTGACTCAATTTTATCACCATAACACAAAATAAATATAGATAAATACCAATAAGATGGCCAAAATATAAATATGGATAATTACAGATGGAAATGTTAAAAAATAAATACCATAAAATCGGAGCCCTACCTATATATCTCACCCTATACCTGTCTCAATATATCCTCTACCTCCAATTTCTGACTCATTTCAAACCTCATTCTACTACTCTCTGCAATGCACTACCCTATTTCTCACCCTATATCTCTCTCAATATATCCTCTACCTCCACTCTCTGACTCATACCAAACCTCATTCTACCACTATGATCCGCAAAATAACCCTTTCTAGACTTTTCCCTTCTCCACCCCCCTTGCATCATCTCATACCTCTTTTACTATTCAGATCTCCAAAACAAGCCTTTCTTAACTCTTCCCCCCTCCACCTCCCCTTTACTCAGCCCAAACTACCTGCTATGAGCTCAACTATCGTTTTCAATCTAACTAACAGACTAACATGTCCACTCCTCAAATTAATTTCATATTTCCCTATACTAATTCTCCAATAATCCTGTTTGGGTTCCAGAGTAGCGTGCTACCCGCCGAAAAGCACTTCGACACCTCATCAGGGGTAGCAAGTGCTATATAAATGCAAACTCTTCCCTCTTCTATCCCTCCACTATCCTTTTTCAATCCAAATAACAAACTCACATGTCCACCGCTCACATTAATTTCATATCTCCCTATACTAATTCACCACTAATCCTCTTTGGGTTCTGGAGTAGCCAGCTACTCGCCGAAAAAGCGCTTTCACACCTTATCAGAGGTCATAAAGTGCTATATAAATGCAATTATAATTACAATAACATAACAGCCATATCTTGTGCATGCTGCACCACAGAAAAAAATGCACAAAGGAAACGTTTATGTGGTGTTGTTCCTTGGCTAAGGTGAGGTCACTGAAAGAGGGAATGGATGCATTTGCAATGAGCACTATACTCCCTACACGTGATGAGGGTACGGGACAAGAAGCACAGGGTCAGGGTAAACCCACCAGACTCTGCTTTCTTTGCCGTGTGTTTAGTGATCTGCTGGACACATTCTAGTGTTCCAGCATATGCCCTATGTAACCAGCCACTCCTCGGAAGCCTGGCCTCTACACTCACCCCACACCCATCCATCACAGGTGTCATCGGTCAAGTGACCCTGCCAATTGTTGGGCCTGGGATCAAGTGCCCTGGGCCAGTTCTAGTTACCCCAACCATTATCAGTGGAGTCATTGGTGCTGCGTTAGGGCCTAGGGCCCTAGACCTTAGAATGGCAAAAAGCATGTCGATTCCCGCATGTGAGCTGTCGTCCGTTTGGTGCTTCCTCGTGAGGGGAAGAGTGATCAGAGTCTAAGGCTCACCTCCACTCCTCCTGCCAGCTTGATAGCGGCTGAAGCATGGCGAGAAGAAGGCCGCTCAGTGTACGCACCAGCGTCGCCCGGTGAGGCCCCTGCAGCCACCCATGTTGCTGATACTCCTGAAGCCGCAGTACTGACCGGCCCTACAGGGAAGGACCCGCCACGGGAGGAGGTGACCAGCACTGCCTATGAGGAGGGTACCTGCCGTGGTGAGGAAGCTGGTAGGAGGCATTTGAAGAGGGCGTGGTATAGTGCTTAGTGCCAATATCGGCAACACTCCCCATCCCCCTACAGCAATCTCCTGGAGAAATAAACAGACAAGACACCTTCTTTGTGGAGAAAATTGCTCCAGGTTTATTTGCATAACAAATATGCCAACATGGTGGGTTATCTTACGGGCGATCCCAGGGCAGGCAGCCCCTCGCCGCCTGCCCACCTGATGAGCCAAATTACACCGTGGCCATAGCCAATCGGTGTTTGCCAGATTTGGGGGAGGGGATAACCCCTCCCACCGGTGGACCGCCAGTCCACCCCATTACTCACGCCCCCAGAAGGGGGCGGAGCGTTCCAGGCAACCCCCGGTTGCTCAGGTCCACAACCGCCCGTAGGACTAACGGGGCGCCGTCGCTCCTCCAGGGTCCAACGCAAGGACCTCCCTGGGGATATTTGGCCTTTGCACTCTTGTTGTGCTCCTGCAGAGGGTACCCCTCTGTACCTTACAGCCTCTGGATCGCCCTGTAACTCCGCCTGCAACACAAAATAACAAGTTAGAAAAACTCTCCCCCCCCACACCCTGCATGTACGCCGGGTAAGCGGTAGGGAGGGAAACTGCGTCAGGGTTGTGGGCAAAGAGGACGCCAAGTGGGCAGGAGAGGTATTTGTACCTCGCTCCCTGCCCACTCCTGCCCGGATGTGACGCGGGCGCGCGGACCCCTAGGGGGTCCCCAACACTGGGCGGCTGCCTCGTGTGCCCTCATGTGGCACTAAGGCGGCCACCCTCTTAGGAGGGTCCCCTTCGTGGACCCCGGGCAGCCTTCATAGTGCCAATATCGGCAACACTCCCCATCCCCCTGCAGCAATCTCCTGGAGAAATAAACAGACAAGACACCTTCTTTGTGGAGAAAATTGCTGCAGGTTTATTTGCATAACAAATATGCCAACATGGTGGGTTATCTTACGGGCGATCCCAGGGCAGGCAGCCCCTCGCCGCCTGCCCACCTGATAAGCCAAATTACACCGTGGCCATAGCCAATCGGTGTTTGCCAGATTTGGGGGAGGGGATAACCCCTCCCACCGGTGGACCGCCAGTCCACCCCATTAGTCATGCCCCAGAAGGGGGCGGAGCGTTCCAGGCAACCCCTGGTTGATCAGGTCCACAGCCGCCTGTAGGACTAACGGGGCGCTGTCGCTCCTCCAGGGTCCAACGCGAGGACCTCCCTGGGGATATTTGGCCTTTGCACTCTTGTTGTGCTCCTGCAGAGGGTACCCCTCTGTACCTTACAGCCTCTGGATTGCCCTGTAACTCTGCAACAGCTCTGGGTGTGGCCACCGTCACCCCAGGGCCCCCCCACCAAGATAGGCATCTTTACCTACACCCTGCTGACACTCTGGACAAGTGCACCTACATCCTGCTGATTCCAGGGCCTCTCCCAGGTCCAACCAAAACAAGTCCATGCCCACTCTAGACAGGTGAACCCCATCTTCCTCAAAACCCCCAGTGGACTTGCATGCAGCAACCGTGCCTGATCAAGCCAAATCTCCTTTGCCCGGTGTATTTACGCATGGCACTGTTAACTCTCCTGCGAGAGGCTTCTCCGGCCTCCCCTGACCGGGCCCTCGCCACTCTAAACGTGGGGTTGTCTCCTACCACCATAACTCACATGCCCCCAATTGGTAGCTTAACTTACACCTGGAAATTTCATTGTTAGCAGCAGTGCCCTCCTACCCATGAAAGTCAAATCATTGCCTCCCAGGTGTATGACCAGAATGTAGGGAGAGGAGCCAACCCCCCTTAGTCTGTACCGCAGCTTCTTAAAAAGCTGTTCCAGCGCATGCTTGGGAACCCCAAACAAATTCTCAGTGGCAGAAAACCCATGCCTCCATTTCCTGCTTTCCGCCCACTGTGCCACTCTTAGGACGCACAAATGGCCAGTCACCCAGACCTTTAACCCTGGCAAAGTAAAGCAATGCAAGGTTGCTAAACCCAATTGTAGAGCACTGCACACCCTTCTATACAACTAACCACGCTAGCACATAAAACCACCATAACACTGCACCCCACCACACATCCGGTGCCACACCGGGGTGCCTACGGTATACTCACAATTCGCCTGTCCATAATCCGCTCAACCTGTCTTCTGGCCACTCCCCTGGATGGCTTATGGTCGGATGTACCTCTTAAAACAGTGGGATTCCCATCGTCCCACCTGTGAGCTGCGATCCGCTGACAGGCCCGCCCTGAACACTGTGGTTGCTGTCCCTATCCTAACAGAGTGACTGCACCAGGCTTGCCTGGACCCGCATTGCCTGTACAACCTGAAAACTGGAAAGGGACATGCCCAGTATTCTTAATACATTGTAGCCCCTTTATGCTTTTACCCCTTGTTTACCAGAGTGCCGGAAAGGTTAGTCAATGCTGTGGATTTGAGGACACAGAGTAACATAAGAGCAAATTTACCCGCCCCTTCTAAATATGACTGCAAATGTGTTCTGGTAGTAGTCAGCCTCGGTGCTCCAAACCCATATTTCCAACACTCTTGCCGAAACAGCACCTATATTTGACATGACAAACTAACGCAAACCCCCTGGCTGACCTGGTGGATCTAACGAAGGTAGCCCATAAGCCAGCGTTAGCTATAGGTATACAAGTGTGTCACACAGGGCCAGTGCTCATGGCTAGTGGAGCCCTGTAGTAAATCATATGCATAACTTGCCTGCACTTTATTTTTCTATTGCCTGCAAGTCCATCACCGTCTGCAAGCGATCTATAGATGCTGAGCCACCTTGCTACTGTCCCCACCCTGGCGTCAGTGGCACCATGCCACACTTCTGTTAATGTAAACCAGGAAGCAGACAAGTGGATAGTGAGAACGGGAGGACAGTCTGAACAGAATCCAATCCGAGCCTAACTGCGGACTTTGACTGGATGTTGTGTAGCCGTGCCGGTGCACCCACCCTGGTGTGGATTACCCAGCCCCCAGATTGGAAGTATTGCTGGGATGCAGGAGGGGAAATGTAGGAGCTTTAATACACTTTATCAGCCAGAGTCCTCCAACAAGTGTACCCCACACCTTGAGGACCCTGCCCCCCTCTAAGGGCAACCACTCCAACCCACCTGGCTGGGCCAGCTATGGGGCAGGCAGTCTCATAACCATAAGTGAAGCATCCTGTGGTACCCACTGCTTATGTTGAGGGACATCTGTTAGAAATGGGGGTCTCTAGTTGGCAATGGCTGGCCACTGTCCAAGTAGGGACCCTTCTTCCTAAGTCAGAGTGAGAGGGCTACACCCTTTGATAACCCCTGCTCAACCCTGTGGTAATGTAGCACGAGCAGCTAGGCTTATCTCTGAGGCAGTGTGTGAAGCATTTATGACCATACACAGTAACACAGTGAGGAACACTACAAAGGGACACCACACAAGTAGTTATCAAAAATAAGTATCTTTATATATAGACTTAACACAAGACCAATAACGATAAAAAGCCACAATACTGTCAAATAGGATTACTCTTGGAATGCTGCAAAAATAGTTCAAGTGCGCAAAGAGGAGTTCAGTTCAAAGCAGTAGTCTCTGCGACCCTTTTACCAACAAAGTACCTGGATTTCGTAGCAAAATCAACAAATTGTCGCAAAGAAGCTGTAGCGATGAATTTCTGCACGCGAGGCCGGCGATGCGTTAAATCCTTGCCGCGAGGGAGGATGATGCGCCGATCTGCTGATGCGTGTAGAGACGATGCGACAAACTTCTGCACGCTAGACCGTTGATGCGATGACTCCCTGCCGCAAGGGAGGAGGCGAGGCGACGATCTTGTTGCGTGTGCGATCGGGTTGCGATGCGAAGAAATGAGCGCTCCGCGAGGGAGCGACGATCCTGATGCGATGCGATGAAAATGGCGGACGCTCGACGTCCGCGCTGCGATGTCGTGAAGCGATGATCTCGGTGCGATGACTCGATCTTTGGTTGCGAGCACTCGGCGGCAGCAGCGCCATGATTTTTCGGGCGCTCTCGGCTGCGGCGGCTCGCAAACGTGCGTTAGCGATGATTTCAGCACTCTCTTCTCTGTAGTAGAACTAGAGGCCCTGGAACTCACAGGAGCCTCACCTGCAGATAGAAATCCTCGCTGGGAGGAATCAGGAGGCTGGTGGTGAAGTCTGATGTGCCTGAGACTTCAACAGGAGGCTAGCTCTCTCCTAGCCCTTGGGTGATTGCTTTAGCAAGATTGATAAAAGTTCTCTCAAAAGTCCTTTTCCCTCTTCTTCCAAGTCCAATGGTAACCCTGCAGGCCAATCCAAGAAACAGCACACAAGCACAAGGATAGTCACCTCCTGCAGATTCCTTCAGTTACACGGACAGAGGTTCATCTTGACATCCAGGAGCAATACCTCTTGTAGGGGTTTCAGCACAGATATTTATACCCCAAAAGTCTTTGTTCTCACAAGCTACAAGTCACTGAGCCTAGCCAGAACCAGTTCTGGTCAGTCCTGGAGCACTTTGTTTACCAGGCTGCATCCTTCCTTTCAGAAAGAGGGGGTCTGCTATCAAACACACAGTAGGAGGTGGAGCCAGCATTCACCTTGCCAGGCACAGCCCTATTCAGGTCAAGGAGCCACCCCTTCCCATACTCTAAATGCAGATCTCTCTATTCAACCCAGGTCTGACTCAGCCTGCCCTGTCCCTCCAAAAACAGACAGCCAATACACATAACAGCAGAGCACACTGGAAGGCTTAGGCAAGAAAATACCTACTTTCTAAAAGGGGTATTTTCAAACACAGAATATAAAAATAAACTTCACTAAAAGATGTATTTTAATATTCTGAGCTCAGGCATACTAAATTCGTTTTTCTACCATGTTCCTGGGGTCAGTTAGGACTATAGCATGTAATAGTCAAACTGCCCATTCTAGCCTATGGGGAACAGGTAGCCTTACAGTAGTGAAAAACGAAATTGGGTGTAATTCACTACCAGGACATGCTACACACACCAAGGCATGTCCTACCTTACACACACAATGCACCCTACCATAGGGGTGACTTACATGATGCCAAGGGAAGGTTCAGGGGCTGGGAAGTGGGTGCACTTCACAGCCAAGATGGCAGTTCTGGACTGCACACAGACTCTGCAGTGGCAGGTCTGAGACACACTTTACAAGCTGCTTCTGTGGGTGGCGCAACCCAGCGCTGCAGGCCCACCAGCAGCATTTGGTTTACCAGCCCTGGGCACACACAGGCCACACTACTAGGGACTAACAGGTAAACCAAATAAGCCAATCATGGATATACCAATTCACATGTCCTATTTACACAGGGAGCATTCGCGCTGTGGCACTGAATGGCAGTGGCACAGCGCCCAGAGCATCTAAAACCAGCAAAAACAGAGGAGACAACAGCGAAAAAAAGGAAGGGAGACCCACGCCAATGGTGCCAGGTCTAACACGTGTCCCCTCCAGCTGAAATGTGGGGAGAACTACCCATCCCCTTGGAAGTTCTCATCACTAAGGCGGAAAAATCTGGACAGACCATCAGCATTGGCGTGTTCTGTACCAGGGCGGTGTTCCACCGTGAAGTCCATACCCTGTAGGGAAATGGACCACCTCAACAACTTGGGATTCTCACCCCTCATCTGCATCAACCATCTGAGGGGCCTGTGGTCTGTCTGAACCCGGAAGTGAGTCCCAAACAGGTATGGTCTCAGCTTCTTCAGTGCCCAGACCACAGCAAATGCCTCACGCTCAATTGCACTCCACCTCTGTTCCCGTGGAAGTAACCTCCTACTGATGAAGGCTACAGGTTGGTCTAGTCCCTCCTCATTTATCTGTGCCAGAACGGCCCCCACCCCATGCTCTGAAGCGTCTGTCTGGACAACAAATTCCTTAGCAAAATTGGGCGCCTGGAGTACGGGTGCTGTACACATGGCAGTTTTGAGGGCATCAAAGGCTTTCTGATAGGTGTCAGTCCAGTTCACAATCTTTGGCCGCTTCTTGAAGTCAGCTCAGTCAAGGGTGCAACAATGTTGCCATACCCCTTGACAAACCTCCTGTAGTAACCCGTGAGTCCTAAGAAGGCCCTCACCTCGGTCTGGGTCCTTGGGGGCTCCCAAGCCAGGATGGTTTCAATCTTGGGCTGCAGGGGTGCCACCTGGCCACTCCCCACCTGGTGTCCCAAGTACACCACAGAACCCTGCCCAATCTGGCACTTACTGGCCTTGATTGAGAGGCCTGCTCTGCGCAGCGCCATCAACACTTCCCAGAGGTGGCGCAAGTGGTCCTCCCTAGAGGAACTAAACACTGCAATGTCATCCAGGTAGGCGGCACTGAAATCCTCCAGCCCAACCAACACCTGGTTGACCAACCTCTGAAAGGTGGCAGGGGCATTCTTCATCCCAAAGGGCATCACACGGAACTGGTAGTGCCCATCTGGTGTGGAGAATGCTGACCTCTCCTTTGCCCCATCAGTTAAGGCGATCTGCCAGTACCCAGACGTCAGATCAAACGTACTGAGGTACCGGGCAGCCCCTAACCGATCTATGAGCTCATCAGCTCTGGGGATGGGGTGTGCGTCGGTCTTCGTGACCGAATTGAGACCTCGGTAGTCCACACAGAACCTAAGTTCAGGAGTGGCACCAGGCGTCGCAGCTTTTGGTACCAAGACCACGGGGCTGGACCAGGGGCTACTAGAGGACTCAATCACCCCTAGGGCAAACATTTTGGAGACCTCCTCCTTAATGCAAGCCCTGACCCTGTCAGTCACTCTGTAAGCCTTGTGCTTGACAGGAGGACTGTCCCCGGTATCCACCTCATGGACGCACCAATCAGTGACACCAGGCACCAGGGAGAACAAATCAGAAAATTGCCCCAACAGTTGGTGACAATCTCTCTGCTGCTCAGGGGTCAGTGTGGTGGAGAGGATCACACCCTCCACTGACCCATCCTTCTCTCCTGCACACAGGAGGTCAGGAAGAGGCTCACTCTCCTCCTCCATCCCATCATCTGTGGCAAGAAGCATGCCCACTTCAGACCTCTCAAAGTGGGGCTTCAGGCGGTTCACATGCAGGACCCGCAAGGGGTTCCTGGGAGACTGAAAGTCCACCAAGTAGGTAACTGGACTTTGCGCTCCACCACCTCAAATGGACCGGTCCACTTATCTTGGAGCGCACAAGGCTCCACTGGGGCCAGTACCCAAACCTTCTGACCACGTTGAAATTCGACCAGAGTGGCATTCTGGTCGTGCCAACGTTTCATTTCCTCCTGGCTGGCTTCCAGATTTGCCTCCGCAATCTTTCTGAAACGCCGAGTCTGGTTCCTGAAGGCCAACATGTAGCTAAATACATCTTGGGGAGATTTCCTGGGAGATTGCTCCCAGCCTTCCTTGACCAGACTCAGAGGCCCTCTTACCGGATGGCCATCGAGGAGTTCAAAGGGACTGAACCCTAACCCCTTCGATGCTCATGACGAGCTCAGCTCGTCATGCTGCGCGGTCGCGCTGTGCGCATGACGAGCTGAGCTCGTCACGACCACAGCCGCGATCGGAATGTCCAGCACCTGGGCGGAATTCCGTACGCGGCGAAGCGGCTAAGGACTTCTGTGGCACCTCACGGTAGGCAAACAACAGGCATGGCAAGAGGACGTCCCACTTACGCCTCAGGGGCTCTTCTAGGCCCATGATCATGCCCTTCAAGGTCCGGTTGAACCTTTCAACCAGACCATTACCTTGGGGGTGGTAAGGAGTGGTGAACTTATAAGTTACCCCACACTCCTTCCACAGAGACTTCATGTACTGGGAGATGAAGTTGGTCCCCCTGTCAGACACCACCTCTCTGGGGAACCCCACACAGGAGAAAATCCCCATCAGTGCACGTCCCACCACGGGGGCCGTCACTGTCCTGAGCGGGATGGCTTCAGGGTACCGGGTGGCATGGTCCACCAAGACCAGGATGAACCTGTTGCCCATGGCTGTCTTGGGGTCCAGAGGCCCCACAATGTCAATGCCCACTCGCTCGAATGGGGTACTAACAACTGGAAAGGGCTGGAGTGGGGCCTTGATCTTCCCCTACTCTTCCCACTCTGCCTGGCAAGTCTGACATGTCCTGCAATGAGTGTCTGAACTCTTGCGCATCTGGGGCCAATAAAAGTGGGTGGCCAGCCTTTCAAAGGTCTTGGTCTGCCCCAGATGTCCTGCCAATGGAATGTCGTGAGCCAACCCCAGTAGGAAGGCTCTGAAGCACTCGGGTACCACCAGCACACGGGCTGACCCCGGCTCAGCAGCCTTAGGCTCGCTATACAGGAGACTGTTCTCCCAATAAATCAGATGTGAAACAGACATGTCACCTTCTGCCTGGGCTGCAGCCTGTCGCCGCATACCCTCAAGAGAGGGGCAAACTCTCTGCTGCTCACAAAATTCCTCCCTGGTGGGTCCCCCTTCCTGCTGCCAATGGGTCAGCTCAGGCAGGTCCCCCAGTTCGGCGATCTGCTCCCCGGTAGGCTCCAGGGCATCCCCCTCAGGGTCTGCTCCCTCCTGGGCCGTGGGAACCAAGGGGGCCGGCTCCCCGCGCCCCCTGCCCCTTCTCTCTAAGGCAGGGATCTGGGCCATACTCTCAGGCTCCAGGTCCTTTTCAACACCCTCCTTGGCTGCCATGGACCGAGTGGTGGCACACGCCCACTCAGGCAGACCCAACATCTCTAAGTGAGATTTCCTCTCCACCGTAGCCCACGGGGAGTTCTCTAAATCATTGCCCAACAGACAGTCTACAGGCATGGCGGGCCTCACAGCCACCTGAAGAGTTCCTGAGACCCCCCACTCAAAGGGAACCTGAGCCACCTCACATTGGCTCTCTGAGTTGTCTGCGGACACTACTGGGTAGAATGCATGGGGGACAACCTGCTCTTTGGACACCAACCGGGAGCTGACAGCAGTTACACTGGCTCCTGTGTCTCTTAGAGCCTCCACTCTATGGCCATTGATGGTCACCCACTGCCTGTACTTTTTAGTGTTATCAGGCAGTGCAGGCTTAGGGACCATCTCAAAGTCTCCTAATGAGACAAGGGTCAACTCTACGGGATCCCACCCCTCTTTGGCACCCATCTCCTCCCCCCCAGGGCTACACTTGCAAGCTGGCGGGGTGGTGCACGGGGTGGTGCACTAGTATCCCTCTGAGGACACTGGGGATCATAGTATCTGTGGCCCACTTGACCACACTTAAAACAAGTAAGGGGCCCCCTCTGAACAGGCCTACCTGTCGGGGGCACTGGCTTCTTCTCTTGGGGAGGCTGGGACACCACTGCTTGGTTCCCTTGGGAATTACTTTGGGCCCTCTTTGGAACTCCCTCGGTTTACCCCTGTCCCCCCCACTTCTCTGCTGGGGACCCTGCCCACCTTTGGCGAAGTCTCCCACTGGACCCTTGCGAACCCGGGTGCTCACCCAGCGGTCCGCCTCCTCAGCAAGCTTCCTAGGGTTAGTCAGCTTGCAATCAATCAGGTGCTGGCGTAGCTCAGGAAAACAGTTACTAGATAAATGCTCCCATGTAATCAAATCATAAAGCTGCTCAAAAGTTTCTACTTTGCTACCTTTTACCCAGCGTTCCATTGCTCTGCAAAAAAAAGACACATATTCAACCCACGTGGTACCCTCTAGCTTCTTGCAGGTCCCAAACCTCTGCCTATACATCTCATGGGTCAAACCATAGCGGGTCATCAAAGCTTCCTTCATGTGGCCATAAACCATTCGACTTTCTGGGGGCAGGTCCAACAAGGTATCTCTCCCCTCACTCACAAAGCGTCCCCACAACCCCGCTCCCCAATCCTTCTCAGGGACCCGGTGGGACACCATGGCTAATTCATAAGCGGCAAACCATTGCCCAATATCTTCACTTTTGTGGAAATCCTTAATAACCTCCTTGGGTATATACACCCTATTCTCAGTATGCACTACAGGTATGCTGCCACCAGAGGGGAGATCTCTATACTCTTTGCTTTAATCTCCAACTCCCTCAATATTCTCTCATGCTCAAGTTTCATTTTCATAATCTCAAATTCTAACTTCTTGTTCTCTAGGTCCCTGTGACCATCCATTTTAAGCTTAGCCATCTCCATATTATGCCGCCTATCTCTCTCCCTGTCCTCCATCTCTTCTGGGGACAGACCCTTAGCGGACACACTAGTGCCCGTGCTGGAAATTGCTTTATCTCCTACTAAGTCTACTACTTCGCCCTGCTGCTCTCCTGCATTCTCTTCCCCCTCCACAAGCTCTCCCATATTCTTAGGGGCATCCCTGGCTTCTAGCCAGGCCTTCAGCGCCTTGTAATACTCCTCTCTTCTGGTGAGACCTGTGATAGGGACTGTGAATTGTTTGCAAAAATATTTGAGCTGCTTGGCATTGTAGGTTTCTAATTTCTCTTCTTCCCAGGAGAGATCCTCCGAGGCATTGGATCTGGGCTTGCCCATTGTGGCAATAACTGGCAATATTAATCAAAAATAGAATCAGAAAAAACCTCAAAACGTATGTGGTTGCGTTATGGTCTGCACTCACTAGTAGTGTACACTATAATTACTGTATGGGATCATAAATGCAAGTCCAGATCCTCACCGCTGACCACCAATGTTAGAAATGGGGGTCTCTAGTTGGCAATGGCTGGCCACTGTCCAAGTAGGGACCCTTCTTCCTAAGTCAGAGTGAGAGGGCTACACCCTTTGATAACCCCTGCTCAACCCTGTGGTAACGTAGCACGAGCAGCTAGGCTTATCTCAGAGGCAGTGTGTGAAGCATTTATGACCATACACAGTAACACAGTGAGGAACACTACAAAGGGACACCACACATGTAGTTATCAAAAATAAGTATCTTTATATATAGACTTAACACAAGACCAATAACGATAAAAAGCCACAATACTGTCAAATAGGATTACTCTTGGAATGCTGCAAAAATAGTTCAAGTGCGCACAGAGGAGTTCAGTTCAAAGCAGTGGTCTCTGCGACCCTTTTAGCTACAAAGTACCTGGATTTCGTAGCAAAATCAACAAATTGTCGCAAAGAAGCTGTAGCGATGAATTTCTGCACGCGAGGCCGGCGATGCGTTAAATCCTTGCCGCGAGGGAGGATGATGAGCCGATCTGCTGATGCGTGTAGAGACGATGCGACAAACTTCTGCACGCTAGACCGTTGATGCGATGACTCCCTGCCGCAAGGGAGGAGGCGAGGCGACGATCTTGTTGCGTGTGCGATCGGCTTGCGATGCGAAGAAATGGCGCTCCGCGAGGGAGCGACGATCCTGATGCGATGCGATGAAAATGGCGAACGCTCGACGTCCGCGCTGCGATGTCGTGGTGCGATGACTCGATCTTTGGTTGCGAGCACTCGGCGGGGGCAGCGCGATGATTTTTCGGGCGCTCTCGGCTGCGGCGGCTCGCAAACGTGCGTTAGCGACGATTTCAGCACTCTCTTCTCTGTAGTAGAACTAGAGGCCCTGGAACTCACAGGAGCCTCACCTGCAGATAGAAATCCTCGCTGGGAGGAATCAGGAGGCTGGTGGTGAAGTCTGATGTGCCTGAGACTTCAACAGGAGGCTAGCTCTCTCCTAGCCCTTGGGTGATTGCTTTAGCAAGATTGATAAAAGTTCTCTCAAAAGTCCTTTTCCCTCTTCTTCCAAGTCCAATGGTAACCACTGCAGGCCAATCCAAGAAACAGCACACAAGCACAAGGATAGTCACCTCCTGCAGATTCCTTCAGTTACACGGACAGAGGTTCTGCCTTGACATCCAGGAGCAATACCTCTTGTAGGGGTTTCAGCACAGATATTTATACCCCAAAAGTCTTTGTTCTCACAAGCTACAAGTCACTGAGCCTAGCCAGAACCAGTTCTGGTCAGTCCTGGAGCACTTTGTTTACCAGGCTGCATCCTTCCTTTCAGAAAGAGGGGTCTGCTATCAGACACACAGTAGGAGGTGGAGCCAGCATTCACCTTGCCAGGCACAGCCCTATTCAGGTCAAGGAGCCACCCCTCCCCATACTCTAAATGCAGATCTCTCTATTCAACCCAGGTCTGACTCAGCCTGCCCTGTCCCTCCAAACCCAGACAGCCAATACACATAACAGCAGAGCACACTGGAAGGCTTAGGCAAGAAAATACCTACTTTCTAAAAGGGGTATTTTCAAACACAGAATATAAAAATAAACTTCACTAAAAGATGTATTTTTCACTAAAAGATGTATTTTAATATTCTGAGCTCAGGCATACTAAATTCGCTTTTCTACCATGTTCCTGGGGTCAGTTAGGACTATAGAATGTAATAGTCAAACTGCCCATTCTAGCCTATGGGGAACAGGTAGCCTTACAGTAGTGAAAAACGAAATTGGGTGTAATTCACTACCAGGACATGCTACACACACCAAGGCATGTCCTACCTTACACACACAATGCACCCTACCAAAGGGGTGACTTACATGATGCCAAGGGAAGGTTCAGGGGCTGGGAAGTGGGTGCACTTCACAGCCAAGATGGCAGTTCTGGACTGCACACAGACTCTGCAGTGGCAGGTCTGAGACACACTTTACAAGCTGCTTCTGTGGGTGGCGCAACCCAGCGCTGCAGGCCCACAAGCAGCATTTGGTTTACCAGCCCTGGGCACACACAGGCCACACTACTAGGGACTAACAGGTGAACCAAATAAGCCAATCATGGATATACCAATTCACATGTCATATTTACACAGGGAGCATTCGCGCTGTGGCACTGAATGGCAGTGGCACAGCGCCCAGAGCATCTAACACTAGCAAAAACAGAGGAGACAACAGCGAAAAAAGGAAGGGAGACCCACGCCAATGGTGCCAAGTCTAACAACATCCCTGTTAACTGGCCACTTCATAACATGGCCATTGCACGCTAGCCCCACGCCTTCTGCCTGCGAATATAAGTGCTGGTATTCCAGGCTGAGGTCCCCTCCTAGCGCAAGTCATGCACTTAAAAACTTCTGCCAGTGTGAAACCATGGCGCAGGCAAGTGGATGGAGGGGGGGGCACAATAAGACAGCTAGAATAATAAGCATGCCAACTTTTTTTTATTTTTATTAATACCTTGAAGCGTTTTAGTGCTTTACTACCCTGTTTCCCCAAGAATGGGACAGCAGCACCCCTGCTAGATGTCAGCTTCCTCCCGGCCTATCTCACTGGCTATCCGGGCAGGGAATGTTGTTGAACTGACGCCTCCTGTAACCTGCCACCGGGTCCCGTGTGCAACTGCTTTACCGAGTTGGACCAGACCTATGCACAACACTTTTTGACTGCTCGACCATGGCGAAACAGGAATGGTGTCAAATCTGGTTTGAGGGACTGTTTGTATTGTGCCCCCTATTGTAGACACTGCACCCTATATGCGGTGACAACTTACACCGCCCACCAGGCTCCCTAGTTTGCTTCATTATCCCCGGAATTGCTAACCCTCCCCAGAATAAAATCTGGGTAGTTTCCCTTCTAGTTGCCTTGAAATTCCCCAGGAACAGTTTTACTCCCCCATAGCAAAGAGACTTGCATGGTATTGAATTCATGATGTTGGAACCGAAGATTCCCTGATTCGTGTTTAGCCGCAACCCCCTATATGTGGGTCTGTGGAGACCCCTCTGCCCCTGCAAGTAACCTCGTAACTTAAAACCTGTTCCCTTGCTGCCCAACTGGCCAAATGTACCCCCCAGGCCATGTTTTCATCCTTTGTTCTTTATAGATGTTCCAGTTCGTATTAAGAGTGTGTTGATGTCCTGGCAAGGCATACCCAATAGCCTGGTCAACGTAGGTGGCTATCCTACTATGATGTGTAAAGGCTCAACCCTCAGAAGAGCTTACGCACGGTGTGAGCTAACAGGTACCTAACATATCTCTTCCCCCTGGAAAGATACAACAATCGCTTCGGTTTAAGGAACCTCACTAAGCCCAACAATTTATCATAGACCTACCCCTAGAGAGGTAACCCCCTTAGCCTCTGAAACTCGTAATGAGATCAGCTGGCTGAACCGCGGCTAAACTTAATTACAATTGTGTGCGCTTAGGCCAGTCGAAAGTAAATGTTATTCCATCAGTACTGTTGTCCAAGGTCCAAAACCACTGGCTCTCCATGTGTTTGTTCCCTGTCCTTACCGTATAGTGAAGAAAGCTTGCCAACTGCGGTTGACACAGGCTGTGCCAGACCCAACCTTCACCCCGAAGGCTATCCTGGCACTGATTAACAGGTTATTATTGCTACCCAACTCGAAGGTACTCATTTTATCGGCCTCAGGAGGGTGACAGGCTGAGGGGGACGGCACACTATCTGATGGGATGGCCTTAGTAAACAGTTGCCCCTGAGTAATTCCCATATGCCCCATGCTTGTTGGTCATGTGTGCAAGAAGTTTCCTTGAGTGCGGGGCTTGCTAAATACATTCCTGCTAGCATAAATTACTGATGCCTTACCAATACCAACCAAAAGAATGCGTGCCCCGGTAGACTTTCACCTCTGTATGCTGTGTTCAACTCCCAGAAATCGCAGGCAGATCCCATGCAAGATAAATAAGGACACAGAAGATCATTGCACTCTACAATTGCCACAAGGAATGAGCTCCCATGCCAGCATCATTCTTTGCTTCATGAAAACAGATTTCCCCCTTATCCCCGTGCCAAATCCAGCCCTAACTTACAAAGGGGACCCCAACCCTAGGGGAGGGTACCGCTCATCTGGTGGAGCAGCACCTAGGGGAGGTAATGACCGCGTGGGAAATGGGCGGCGGGTATATTGAGGTAACATGGAAGATGTATGAATATTGCAGGTCTTGTTTTATGCCGTGCCTACCTAAAACTCGCATTATATTCCCGATCAGAATACAACAAGAAGCTCTGCCCATGTAACTGCCCACGTAATTCGAGACCCGGGCAGGGGGGGCACGCGACCCGCCCAAATCTATTTGACCAGACATCGGCCCAGCTATGGCCCAAAGACCTCACGTATTCCGCACGTAAAGTGCTGAACTTGTATAAAACTATCTGCCAGGACGGACGTCAGGCGGCCACTTCAGTTTGCCCCCACATTGCACCTGCTGTGCTGCCACTCCTAGTAACATCACAAATCCTAACCCAGACACATGTCCAATTGTGACAATACAGACTATTCCAGGCCCCCACAGCTATAAGAATGGCTTGGCAGCAGGCAATAGTAATTTCAATGTGATTGAATTAATCCATGCCTGCTATAGTGGTCATCTCTAAAACTAGACAGACAGCCCCAACTGATGGCAGACTGTCACAAGCGCCGGAGGTGAAAATTAAGTGACGGTGCCGCGCACCAGGAAATCACCCGCTCACAAATAGCCCCGGTAAACTTGATCCTGCGATTTAGCATAGGTAGGCCATTGCGGCACTTTTTGAAGTCCAGGGTTGACTTTCTAACCTTGTGTATTTCACGAAACGAGGCTGGAGCTTAATGCTAGGCTCAAATCTGTAAGGGGTGTATCCCTGTGCTCTGTTGGCAGGGGTGAGAGTGTTTGAGTCCCTCCCCCTGCAGTATACAAAACCAAACGTAATGGCCTGTATGCGAAGTACATGATACACATTAATTGTAGCGAGACCTATACACCCTGCCAGCCAACCCTGTAAGCAGCGGAGACAGCGGCATCCCTCCCCTAGCTAAGAGTATAGCAGTCCCTCCTTGTGGCCTGACACTTAAGCCATCGAGGATTGATACAACCACTTCCTCTCCCTAAAGATGCAGGATAAACTCAACCGGACCTACAACCTACCCCTGAAATCTATGGAGCACTAATGCCTGCTGCCCGGCCATAGCGTTGTGCCTCTGAAGAAATCACCCTGGGTAATCAATTCAGGCCGTACCAATTCCGCTGTTGAACCCTGACCAGCTGCAGCGACGTGCCACAGGCTGAGGTCCGGTTCATACTGCCCGGCAATGTAGCCATATAATCACCACTAATGCAATTCTGCCCTTTACCTCAGAATTGCTGGCAGAATTCACCTTACGAGCCAAGAGAAAACATGCAACTTCAAGCCAACCGGAAAATTCTCACTTTGAAAGGTGTATATTTTTTCCACTCAACTAACCCTTTCTTTTCACAGCTCTGGCATGACTGGACAATCAGCATGCAAGCGTTCTCTCCTCCGTTGCACTCTCTCGCCCGCCCAAATAATTCGAACTTGTGTGCTCGCTCCCCTATGGGCTTAGCACATCTAAAGGGAAGGGAAGGATGAGGTGATAGCTGAGGAGCCTCACAAACTTGAGGATGCACTGTACTTAAATACGCACAAGTGCCCCTGATAGGGAAGACCAGTAACACATCACCAGTTCCCCCTTCTCTGTGGCGCCACATCGCACCCGCGTTTCCCCCAGCACCCGCCCGACCCGCTGCAACTCTTTCACTGTTGGGAACATGCGGCGCAGGGACACTCCTAACGCACTGCCAGACTGGATGCCGGAGCAACCGACTGAGCTTCTAGGCGTTTGAAGGCGAAACGGTTAATCACTGTGCAGGTAGCTGGAAACACAAGATCCGGCATAAACAAAAGCTCCCCCTTACATGGTGCTTCAAACCGGGTCAGGGCGGTGGGTCATGCAGTAGTGTCGCCCACTCTGCCCTTCTACCTTGTAACCAGACTTGCCCAGGGTCCGGGAAGCGCACCTGACCCCGCTCTCTTGTCACCACCCCACATAGAAGACCCCTTCGCAAGCGCCAACAAAATGTAAAGGCACTGCTGAGATTTGAAAACAGGATCTCTTGTGTACTAGACAGGCGCTTTATCCAACTAAGCCACAGCGCCTAGCAACCACGTGGAAGGTGAGGCTTGCAAAAAATTCCCAGAACCCATGTCCCTCCCGACTGGCACCCCCTGCAGCACGGTCTCAGTGACCGGCGTTGCTGCTGCAAGGGGGGTGCTGCCTCGCAACCACACTCCCCTATTTCCTTGTAACCACAGACAATGGTACAGCACCATTTAAAACCCTTTGAAGCATCAACACTGAAAGGAGGCGCTATATAGGATTACCTTGCATCTAGAGTGGACAGGATGGTTTATAGGAAGGGATTCAATTCCAAATGGGTCTGGAAGGTTAATGACCTGGGAACGTGGGAGGCTGATTGGAAATGTGCCTGCTGCACCAGTCGACGTTCGGTCTGCAGATCACACATTCTGAGGTGCTACAAAGTTGCCAGCACTGCCAAGGACATGAACGCGCAACTAACCCCCCAGGCAGAAGAGGCCTCGCTGGAGAGCAACCCCCGCACACCCAGAAGGCGCTCCCACGTGGAAGAGCAAACATGGCCTCGGCTGGGGGGAGGGGGTGGTGGTCAGTGCCACGCGACGCTGCCGGTGCCCTGCGAGGCCCCACAAACGTGATCGCGGGGTTGGGAGCCAGGCAGGAGGATGTCCTACGGCCCTCCCTGAACACAACGGCCAGTGACCCGGACCTCGCCTCCTGAAATGACTAATCAAGCCGGAGCGCCCTGACAGCGGTAGTTGCCCAAGATCAGCCCTGCACCCAGGCCGAGGTGCCGCACCCGGCCCTGCATGAACACCGCGTAAAAGGACTCCGGAGGAGGGAGCCCGGTCGTCCGGTGCTTCACACCCCCTTGCAGAAACTTGCCCGCGGCCAGGGAGCTCTCTCCCTTGAAAGACGGCAAGGTCTGCAGAGTCGCCGCAGCGCAGGCCGCCTCCCCCCGGCCCCGACTTGAGACCCCCGGCCAAATTTCTAATAGGGCGGTTGCCACAGGAGGGACCGGGCACAACGAGGGGAGCTCCCCCCAGCCCCTCTTTACCCACACCCCCGGGCCTGCAAGGGAGCCCCGGTGAGTAACCCTAGACGGACCCAGGCAGCGACGTGCCCGGCACCGGGCCGGAGCCGCATCCCCAGGCGCTGTGCTCGACCCCCCCCCCCACGGCAGACCGTCACCTATGACTGCTGCCAGGCACCAGCTCTCCTAAGTGCCTGCTGGGGGAGGGGGGGTATTCGCACTCACCGCGTGCAGCTCCTGGGGTACCCGTCGATCCTGAGATCACGAAGAGGGTCTGAAACGGCGTCAGGGTTGTGGGCAAAGAGTACGCCCCCCCGCCCACTCCTGCCCGGATGTGACGCGGGCACGCAGACCCCTAGGGGGTCCCCAACACTGGGCGGCTGCCTCGTGTGCCCTCATGTGGCACTAAGGCGGCCACCCTCTTAGGAGGGTCCCCTTCGTGGACCCCGGGCAGCCTGCAGTGTACCGCACTGTTACAGGAGCACAGCGAGCTACCCAGTAAGAAACCACTGCACTGGCGGGGAATGGCGACTGTGGCCATGACAGTGCCTGGGGACGTGAGCAGGGCAGCCCGATAAGGTATAGCGCCAACAAGGGAACACGCCCAACACCCCTCGAAGTATGGAAGGGCCGGTGCATGTCCATGCTCCAACCGGTTGAGGTACCTGCAAGCTGCCCCTCCTGCCGTCCCACTGTGGAAGAAGAGGAGTGCCTTCCAAACGTGGCGTGACAAGACGGGGCCCACATCAGTATTAAGGGAAGCCGGGCACTGCCATCCTCCACCCTGCATGTCCTGTTCCCCATAGAAGAGAGAAGAGAGAAGTATTGGTGCCACAGCGGGAGACTAGTGCATCCCATGAGGCTTCCCGGCTGCCACCGCTGTCTGTACATGGAGGCCGCTCTACCTCCTATGCTGCCCCGGGGAGTGACGTGCCAATGTGGGCAGTAGCAGCCGATCGCAGCACCACTTTATGAAGGACTTGAATAGCCACGGCCCGACTGGTTGAAGAGTAATGACGAGTTGCCCTGCTGAGATTGGCCTGTTGTAGTGCCGCACCAACTCTGAGAGA
This sequence comes from Calotriton arnoldi, assembly GCA_963921515.1. NCBI lineage: Eukaryota > Metazoa > Chordata > Amphibia > Caudata > Salamandridae > Calotriton > Calotriton arnoldi. The sequence goes on along the minus strand of CAWUFW010001599.1, from coordinate 2,675,961 downwards.
GGCCTGCACCTGCAGTAGTGGCCCAGCGCCACCCAAATTGTCCCCAGGACAAGAACAAATAAGTAAACGGAGCCACGGTGCCCTTTGGTTTTCAATGGCACCGCGTGTCCCTACCTGCAGGGGGCCTTCATATGTTCACGCTGCCAATGTTTGCGGCGTGAGGTCAGCGACTGCAGCGCCACCTGGTGACCCGCAGGGCACCGACGTGCTTCAGCCCAGCAGTTTGCCAGCACAGTTAAAAGACCACGGTGGCAAGCTGGTGAGTGGGGAAGGGGAGATCTTCCCCCTGGGAGACACGCGTCTCCAAGCCTACAATGGGAAGGAGCAAAGGCAGCAGCACTGCCAGTGGCACCCAGGATCTGCCTGAGGAAGATGCCAGCTGCATGAGCCCACGGCTACACTGAGCACGAGGGAGACATGTAGTCAAATTGGACCACGGCAGTGCCTCCAGGACCTCAATGAAAGCAGTGGTAGTTAGAGACTAAGTGAGGCCCCCACTGTGCCATCCCTCACAGCAAGGCTACTGCGGCCCGGGGAATAAAGAGAGTGGCCAAGTGAGTGACACACGACCTCTGCGGGCTGCCTATTGTTTGGAGGGGAGAGACTGTATAACCCTGAAGATGGAGAGCCCTCAGAAGCACAAACATACAGCAGAAAGTGACTTTAACCCCCGCACAGTGCACCAGGGGGCCCAAAGCTGCCCCAGCCTAGAGAGCTGCAAAGAGTCCTGTGGGGCCAAGACTGTGAAGCAGCCAATAGCCAAGCAGTGGAATAAAGGCAGTGAAATCAAAGGCAGCAAAATCACTGAGCCGCAAAGGCCACACCCAAGGAAAAGAAGAAGACAAGTTGAGAGCGAGGAATAAGAATGCACTAGCCGGCCACCCATCGGCCCACCGAGCATGTTACACGGAGTAACTAACCTTGACAAGCATGCCTGCACTTGCGTAGGACCAAGTGCCACAACGGCATAGACTCGAGGCGCAAGCAGTGCATCCTCGAGAGAAGAAGAGGCGAAGCGAGAAAGGTGACCTTTCAGCCAGGGAGTGGAGCACCAGGATCCCTGAGGGAAGGGACAGGACTTGTGAAAGGTCCATGAGGAGAAATAAGGCCTATGAGAGGCCCACCAGGAGAAGAGTCATTTCCTACCGACAGGACAAGAGTCTGGTCCTACAGCGAGGCCCTTACTGTTTGGTCGGCCCCAGAGGGCCGACCAAACAGTCAGGGCCCACAGCATTGGGCAAGCCACTCCTCCCCGACCCGCCCGCCCACCCGCCCCCAACCAGGCATACCCTTCTGCTTTCTCGCAGTGCGAGAAGCAGAAACATAAAATGGTATTTAAAATACTATTTTATGTTTCTGCTTCTCACACTGCGAGAAAGCAGTGGGGCCCCGCTCCTCCGCCCTAATGGAGGAGCCGCCCCTGGTCTAGAGCGAGGTTACTATGGCTATGGCCGGCCTGTTTAAATAACACTGGCCTACAATTTAATGGTTATTTCTCAATATGTGGAAATCTCGACTCTCAGGATGTTGGCGTTAAATTTCACCTAAGATAGGAAAGTGTCAGAACTTGCATATTCACTCACTCATCCACCTATAGATTCCCCTAAGTATGTTAAGTACCCGCTCCAGGGATTTGTCTCTAACCTGCATAAATGCCTTAAATGTACATGTTCTGTGTGTGATGAAAGCTTGTTCTTGCCTATCATGCTGGAACTGTTCTGCTGGAAATGGAAGATTGCACTTGGTGGCTTTTGTGAGTGTGGGAAGCTTTCTTTACTACTACTATTTTGTACCAACTTTAGGAGTAAGAAAAATGTGCACTGCTGCTGCCTGATTCGTATGTGTCCTATGATGGGGAAAACTTGCCCTGTAGCTGTCTTACCTATATCTGTACTCTGAAAGAGGGATGCTTTCACTATTTCTGTTCTAGGTGTACCTGTTCTATGAAGAAGAGGTGATAATGAATGGAGGACTTTGCACTTTCTATTAACTAAAAAGGACTGCCTTAGCACAACATATGGGGTTCGGAAACAGCTCGAACGGGACATTCAGCTCACTGAAAAGCGGCTAGCTGAGCTGGAAGGGGTGTTGCCGGCGGCACACGAACCGCCTAAACGAGTGGAGGGAGGCACGGGAGGAACTGATGGCGGCATTATGCCGCCTTGGGAAGTTCCATTACACGGCGTATCGGCAGCGCCTGCACGCGGAAGGGGATCGCTCAGGGGCATTATTAGCGAGATTGATCCGTAATGAGACGCCAACGTCACCTATAGTACAAATGAAGACCACGGACGGCCGCACTATATATAGTCAGCAGGGCATTCTGGATACACTGGCAGATCACTTGGCCGGGGTCTACGCCGGGCACCCCACCTTGGCGTTGGAAGACGTAGAGAACTTCCTCACTACTATGAATCTCCCTCCCTTGGAGGATGAAGACAGCCAGATGCTGGAGGCACCGATTTCCAGAAAAGAAATACTAGGGGGTATCAAATCTTTGAAGGCGGCAAGGAGCCCGGGAAATGATGGCCTACCGGCCGAATTTTATAAGAAATATGCGCACATTTTAGTAGACCGGCTTTTGGAGGTGTACAATGAGGCATTTCAGCGTCGAAGCCTTCCGCCCTCCATGAATGAAGCATTGGTAGTTATGCTTCCCAAGGTGGATAGAGATGCACAGCTTCCGGGGTCGTACAGACCCATATCCCTACTGAATATCGACATGAAGGTCCTTAGCGGGATCATGGCAGCACGACTGCAACATACATGCAGCGCCTAGTCCACTCTGATCAGGCGGGCTTTATCCCTAATCGTAGTATGACACTTAACTTACGACGATTGTCCCACGTTTGGCATTCACCTGTGCTTCACCAGGAAGAGTGCGCCCTGGCACTCTTAGATATTGAGCAAGCGTTCGACTCAGTGGGGTGGATGTATCTTTGGGAAGTCTTGCGGGCCATTGGAGTCGGGGCTCAATTTTTTAAATGGGTGCCGCTTTTATAATCAGCACCTTGTGCCAGGATCAGAGTGGGGCGGCTGGTCTCGCGGGCCTTTCGCCTACAGCGGGGCACCAGACAAGGATGTCCGTTATCACCATTACTCTTTGCGGTGGCAATGGAGCCCCTGGCGGAGAACTTGCGAGTGGGGATGGAGACATTCGGGATCAGGCTGGGGGAGACTAATCATGTGGTGTCCATGTATGCGGACGACACTTTAGTGTATGTTCGGGATCCGGTAGCTGCAATTCCGACCCTGCTGGGTATCCTGGAGGGCTTGCCCGCGTGTCAGGCCTGCGGATTAACCTGGAAAAATCCAAGTTGGTCCCGCTGGGGAAACTGGCCTTGCGTCCTGATGAAGGATTACCGGAGGTAGGGCTCCCATGGGAGAGGACGGCTCCCCGATACCTGGGAGTTAGATTAGCGGAGGCCGCCGACCAATATCTGGCGCTCAACATTGATAGAGTGTTGGAGGGTCTGAGAGGCTTGGTGCGATTTTGGCGGGAGTTGCCTATGCCACTTATGGGGAGGATAGCTCTGATAAAAATGGTGGTCCTGCCTAGATGTCTGTATGTAATGCAACATTCTTTTTTTAGAATCCCCCGACATTTCTTTAACGACCTGGATAAGCTACTAACGGACCTATTATGGGGACCCAAACGCAAGCGGGTCAGTCTGGTCACTTTACAGAGGACGGTGGGAAATGGAGGGTTAGAGGTTCCATGTTTGGAATATTACTATGCGGCCTTGCAATTACAACATGCAATACACTGGCTGGATGGGGACGACAATTGGGAGAAGGCCCTGTTGGCGGGGACCTTTGGGGACAGACAGTTATCGGAGTTGCTTATGATGGGATCAAGGGTACCCACATCGTGCCCATATATTGTTCGTCATGTGGCGGAAATGTGGGAACTGGTGGTTCGGAGAGTACTGAAAAGAGCCCCATATGCACCGGACATGCACTTGTGGGTCGTCCGACCTTTCCAACAGATTTCTGCATCCATGTCGGTGAGGAGATGGCAGGAGGGTGGGTGTTTGAACATGGGCGACCTCTACGATAACGCACGATCCATCATGCGTGAGCAGGCAACGGCGACCTTTGAGCTGGGTCCGGGACAGTTTTTGCAATATGAAAAGATAGCACAGGTGGCGAGGGAACTATGGCCTATGTTCCCAGACGAACCTCCGGACTCTAAGGTGCTGCAGACTATGATAGAAATGGGCAAAGGCCGAAGAGTAATTTCTCATCTCTACCGGGCGATACGGGACGACAAGGTGGTGGGGGCGCTACCAATCCAAGCGAAATGGGAAGTACTGATGGGGGACCAGATTACGGAAAGGGACTGGACCAAAATTCACGAGTGGGTTAAACAAGTGAGTGCGAATACAAGTTTCAAATTAATCCAATTTAATTATATCCATCAAACGTATGTGACTCCTAGGGTGCTACATAAGATTTACCCGGAGCGTTCAGGGCAGTGTCCTAGATGTGGCGAGAGGGAGGCTGCATTTATCCACATGGTCTGGACTTGTCCTGAACTATGGGAATATTGGACGGGGGTGCTGACCACGTTGCAAGGAGCAACAGGATGGGAGATAGTAAGGGAGATCCGGGTGGTGTTGTTGGGTTTACTGCCCCGACCTAAGAATAAGAATCTTAGCAGGAAATTTGTCCTTTTGGGACTGGTGCTTGCGAAAAGGCGGATTGCCATTTCGTGGTTGGGCCGCAGACCACCCAAAGTAGCGCAGTGGAGGCGGGACATTCAAGAATGGGCGACTGCTGAAGTGATTCGAATGCAGCAGACTAGACGGGACAAAAAGTTAGAAGAGGACGTGCAGGCCTGGAGGGCAATGGTGACGGAGCTGACAGTTGGGGAGACGGCCTGTGAAGATGGAGAGGAGGCCGAGGAAGGCGTAATATCTGGTGATGAGCCGAAGGGCGATCAGGAGGCAGAAGGAATGGAGTAGCGGGGTCCGGCCGGGCAGTGCTTAGATAAGGGACAGGAGGTTAAGTGACAGAGTCATGTAACCTGTGACCAAACAACAGACATGGAGAGGGGGGTGGGGGGAGTTTAGTTGGGGGAAGGGTGGGGGGGTGGTAGGGGAGTGGGCAGATAAAGGGTAGTTCATAATTTCGGAGACAGGGACCACGGTCAATGTACGTGGGATTAATAAGGAAGAGGCACATGCATGCAAGAAAAGTCTTGGAGATAAAGGATGTAACTGAGTACAGCTATACGGTGCATAGACTACGGACTGCTGTACGTGTTGACCTGTTGTTTTATAATACGTGAATAATGAATATACGCTGACTGTTTGTAATGTTTATTATAAATGCCAATAAAGATATATAAAAAAACAACAAAAATACCTAAAAAGGATATATAAAATGCCCTTGTGTAGCATGCCCTCTGAACAGGGACTTTTCCACAATATCTGATAAGATGCCTGTAATCCTGAGAAAGTCCCAGTCTGCAAAGGGGCAATATTCAAGTGCCAAGACATGTTGACGGAAAAAAGAAGCAGGGCCCGTTGCTCTATTTTTAATCTTGTGGCAGAGAGACACCAGTAACACATTTTTAATATAGGTCTAAGAGTTTAAAAAAAGGGAGGACATAAATGTTGAAATAAGGGACTTAACTTTATGAAAACTGGGGAACCCATAACTAGTAGACTGTATGACCAGTGAACAGTAGGACTCTTTGATGTTTACAGTGGTAGTTGTATTACTCACTGATGAATCATACCATGCTAGGTAAGAAATGGTTCACCATCGCCTATGAGTACATGAATGTATGGTAATTCTAATAGAGGTTTGGCTCTTTCTTCCAGGTGTGTTGTGTGTCTTTTATGTTTATCTGTATTTACCAAGAGTGTACAAAAGTTATTTAACTCCTTCCACTGCCTCTTTAGTGTTCTTGCTATTTATGTAATACCTGTCCTGTACGAGTGAGGGATTTGTGGGATGTTCCTCTTGCTACAGCCAACCGCCCTTATTCTTTGTGGGATGTTCCTCCTGCTACAGCCAACCGCCCATATTCTTTGTGTCAGGGAAAGCTGCACTGCAACTGTCCATGTTGTACCTTTGTGGTGTTGTGAAGCTTGGCATAAAACTTTCAACTACACAAAAGACAAGACAATTCACATTACCAATGCTCATTTTAATACATGATGTGAATAAAAGATTGAGCCCCCACAAAATATCTGAGCAGAGTTTACTTTTGTTTTATGTGTGAAACAAGCAGATTTTGAAACGGACCAGATGTTTTTTAACATTTTAAAACATAGTTGATAAGAGGCTCTGTATCATATATAACACCTTTGGCCTATTCGGGCATTTTAGCCAACATCACTATATATTCTGGGCCTATGAACCCATAAAGAAAGTGTTAAGGCAATAATGCAAGCCCCACAATTCAATAAAAAGCGAGGAATGACTGATGTTATAGTGCACATGACAGGCCTATGAAATGCAAAATAAAATTTCGTTCATGACTTTTACCTGTCTTTCTGGAGGGTCAAATAGCCCAGTGGGTGAGAGGGCTGGTATAGCATTTGAAATGCAAATAGGAACATCTCATTGCTAATGGGCTAACATTAACACTCCTGGAGGAAAAAACACAATCTAAAAAAAATGTTTCTCAGAACTGCGAGCATGAAAGTTTAAACATGTGCTGGCAGTGGCACCCTTCTTTCTGAGCACCCCCCTGCGGCTGTCCCTTCAAATGGGGCAGCACGTGCTACAAGTGTGTCACAAGGAAACTATCAGGGACCGGGAGGAGGAGGACGCTACTGATCAATTACCTCCTTATGTCTCTCCTGTCCTTTACTTGCAGTCGCCATGGGAATCATCTGTTCAGGACTTTCACGTCCCCTTTAACTGGGCTCGCTTCCGGGAATTCACCTCGACCCATGTGATTCCGTCACATGCTCCTATGGAGTGTCCGGATGGTGAGGAGGCGGGCCATTTAAACGACGTGCAGAACGAGCGGAACGTCGTCATCCCGGAATACGGAACTGAAGACTCCTCGCGAAACCTGGTTGTGCCCCGTGGAGTTGCCGATCCAGTAGGACAAGGGGCCATTGCTCCGCTCGGGCCGGAGGAGAGGAGGACCCTCGTGAATGGAGCCGGACCACATCCGGTACCACGACCAAGCCAGCCACGTTCCTGGAGGAACGTGGCTCCCAGAGGTACGTGCTCGCGTACGGGGTTGGTGCACAAAAGGGGGTGCGCTCACCAACAAAACACCCCGTAAACCTGGGGAGGAAGGAGGGACCTAACGGAAAGATCCGCTTACTAGAGAGTCCCGGCAGGCGCTCGCGACCACTTGGTGACGGTCAGGGTGTTTTTTCCCTCACACCTTTCCCTAGCACTGCGCGTGGCTAAAGAGCCCAGATTGAAACCAGTTTTCTCTTTTCTTTGTTGTTTTCTTTGAGTACTCGACCTCACCGGTACCGGAGAAGAAGAAGATCCGGTCTTGGACTTTACCTTACCTCTGATGTCAAGACGGAAAGGGAACCTAACCGCGCCATACCTGATATAATAAGGGATTGTCTCAAAATAAAACTCCTTGTTTCATCACATCAAGCTCTCGGCCTCTTACTACTTATCCACAAGGTGCTATCCAGCGAGGGCCACCAGTATATGTTACTGTTACTTGGGTTCAGGTGAGAGTAGGGGCTGAGAGACACATGGCAGGATAATGCACCTCAGATGCTTTCAGTGCTGCTTTCATTCCTATGTGCAGCACTGTGATTTTTCTTTAAGTGATGTTAGAAGAACAGAATTAAATATTGATTTGTTTTTTTTAATTAAAAAAAACCAGTCAAAGGTAACAGGGTAAGGTGGTCATTTCCCGAGTCATGAAATGCCCATTGCAATGATTGCACAGGGACCTGTTCCCGTGTGGATTTAACTGCAAGCACGAAAAATGCCATCACTCACAGTGAAGTTAGCCAATGACTGAAGTGGACTGACTCACTGCTTCGTGCTGTAGTGGGTGTGAAAAATACGGGAACAACACAATAACACACCAATGTAGGAAAAAGGCTGGGTGAAAGCCTAAATAAATAAGTATAATCTATGTAAAATGTTACTAAAAACAAAAGGTCTTGGCTAATGCCAGGCCTAAAAAGACACAAACCTAAATTGTCATTGAACGACTAAAAACCTTTGTATAGTGCAAGTGACTCTAAAGAATGAATCATCTCTATATGCTCACTCGGTGCAATGAGATGCAATTAAATCCAAGGAGAGTGGTCAACCTTAGGGTGATGGGTAGTAGGGCATACATGCCAATCTGGGGAAAGGCATTTGAACTTTTGGGGGAAGAAGTTAAAAGTTTATATTTTGCAACTAACTTAGGATGACCACCTCATTAAGGTTAGCACTGACACTGTTCCCAGACCTGAACTACTCACCTCCAAGTCACTGATTTCAGGTCTGTTAGTCTAATTAGGTCAATGGAAACAGAGCGAAACTACAACAACCAGAATGCACCAGGCTATCACAGAACCGTCTATGACTGCATACAATCTCCGAAGTAAACGAGAAGAAGGTGATCACCAAAAACCAACCTCAGTATGCTTCACCTTTAGCAAAATTTCACGTCCTAAAATAAGCATTGGCAAAGCTAAGCAGGTGGCTTACATGTGCGACTGAATGGAAACAAACATTTCTGCATGGCTGCCTTTGCGTGCATTAGCAAATTAGCAAAATAGTGTATTTGCTAATATTTATGTTGCTACAGAAAAACATTTGCCAAGGGCCTTCCGTGCACACAAGAGCTTTGCACTTCTTTAGATCATATGGGCACAGTGGTCGAGTGAGTGGGATCAAGAGGCACTGCCTGCCCATACTTTTTTATTTAAGGAAAACCGTTCCCCTACATTCTGGGAAAAGATAACCGTCCCGGGACGGTTAACTACGAGAGCAGAAATGCTTCAGATGAGTTGTAAGGCAGGGAGTCTCCTGTGCTGCTCAAGGTGAACAGATAGGTAAACAGTCCTTCTTGCCAGGGTACCTGCTTGCCTGAAAGAAATGTAAATGTGCACAACGGGTCAATCTGCAAATGTAAAGGGAGCTCGGAAGCCAGTATTGGCTTTAATTAATGGAATCACTTGACACTGCCTGACGAGACAGATTTATTCTTTTTTAGTGGTATTGGAAAGGAGTTACCAGCAGGGTTGTGAAGTGTTTGCTTTTACAGGGGTGTAGCAAAGGCCCCTTCTCCACAGGGGCTGCAGGGGCCTGTGTTAGCCCCATTCTCCACTGCTCCAACCACGATTCAGTTCTGTGGCTGTCTTGTTTCCGACACAGACCTCTCTGCCTTGCATTAACTAATAGAGGTTTCATAAAGTATGATAGTGCATTTCCCACTGATTAACTTAACTTGCATTTATTTTACATTTAAGCTTTTATATTTTATATGTACATACCTGAAGATGAAAGACCGAAAAAAGTTACATAATATTTTGTTTTATAGCCACGCCTATGACCCCGAGCCCACGCCTACTCGCCCCGCCCCCATTGTGCACAGCATCACAGTTCCCTCGCTTTTTTTTAATGCACTTCTACGCTGTATGGGCACTAACACACCAGTCATTGACGCAATATATAAAATAATTTAGAGCAAATTTGTTAAACCGCGCAGAGACAAAACTTTTTTTTAAACGGTATTGGACTGCTTTGGTGATCAATTGTACTGAGTAAAGTTGGCAAATCTGCAACCCAGGCTAGAAATACACTTCTAGAGTAGGCAGGGATACAGGCAGATTTTGTGAGATGAGCATACCACGCCTTCTTAATTTTGTGTCAAATGTTGATTAGTATGTCGGATTTTGAGAAATCGCTAGAACGTCTGCCGATCTTCTCACTGCACATGTCATATGCGCCATGCTCAAATTCAAGGGGGACCTTGGTACTTGGGCTCTCGTGGAAAACATTTTAATAGAAAGCATGAAAGGCCTGTTCACCCATGAAGCTTCACGTCAGATTCCCGCCGCGAGAGAATGGGGAGAACGGACGGCGCGTGAGAGGCCTGGAAAGCCTCGCTGTCTTTCATTATTCTTTCTTCACGCTGGAGGGGAGGGAAGTTTCTCTGAGTTCTGACAGCTCAGCTTCAGATAAAGAAGGCATCAGATCTCTATTTAAAACGTGCAATGTCTTATTGTTAAATGGCAGTTATCTACAGAAATTTCAGACATCTCTCTGTACACGTTTAGCCAAGTGCAGGCAGTCTGAGAGGAGAATGATGAATGGCAGAAGCGCTCACATCCTCTATAGGGATAGGCACCACGCAAGAGGATTTCATTTTCAGATGAACTCTTGGGCATATTTATCAAATGGTTGTCGCTTTTGCGCCACGCAACGGAGCGTAAAACCGATGCAACCCTTAAGTTTGAGTTATCGCTGCGTTGCATTACTCTGCACCAGCGAGGCGTTCGATGAGTGGAGCGTGGGTGTTCCCACACATCCACCCCTGAATTTTGGCACATTCACAGATCAACCATTACTGGTAGACCTGGGAATGCGTCAAAAGGCTGTGCCTCCCCAGATGAGGCGTAACAAGGAGAAATATCTTTATTTCTCCTTGTTACTTTCTCTTTCCATGTGTGCTGCATTCTGCAGCACTCATAGAAAGAAGCAAATGCCTGACAGGATTGTGGTTGTGCAGGAAGGTATCTGTTATATCCTGCTGAGGTATTCATGCATCTCCTCTTACCTTGCCTCCTAGCTGCTCAGCCAGTGTGAGTGCTCTGAGTGGAATGTTGGTGTGATGTAGATGATTGAAATGTTTGGGCTCCTGTGTGGTGAGATGTGATAGTTGGACTATGGGCTGCGCAGCAGGCAGGCTGCTCCCGGTGGGGCTGCTGTATTTGAAGACCATCCTGCAACTTAGACAAATAAACAATCTACAAAGATACTCATCGGCTACTTGTCATATATCACAACATAATTTTGGCAACGATCTGGAGACAGACTCATGCTTACAACTGGTCTTACTGAAGATCAAGATGACACAGAAAAGAAGATTGTCCAACTGAAGAAACTAACAGACTATGAAACATGAAGAAACAGGAGTCGCTTAATAAGGACTTAAGATACCAGATAAGTCAAGACAGCAACAAAAAACGCCCTGCAGCCCCACCAGTGTCCTTTTCATCGGACAGCCCCAGCCTGGGCGTACTTTATTTGCTTACAGTATTTGTATTCCCTTCTACTGTGACAACTGTGCGAGCCCAAGTACTTCCACCTATCTGATCTAAGGAACAGTCTCCTTCACAGTATTTGCCTCCAGTGTTGCTTCAACTGAGAATGGTGACATTTTTAAGAAAACAAGTTTTACAAATAAGGCATTTTACAGGCTGCACAGTCAATGATGCGTGTACTCGGGAAGGGAACTTGCTTGACACTTTGCCAACGTGCTGTTTGTAATTGACCCTGTCGGCGTTTGGTTTAGGAATGTGGCGACTGACGCTTTGGTCTGGGATCGCAAAGTTTCATTGGCATGTTTGTTTATGCCGTATACATTGCACCCGTTACAACCACATGGACTTGCTCAATACTTTTTGACAACGCGGTCTCTGTACTGGCGACCGGAGGGGGCTGTCAGAAGTGTGACAGTCAGACATGAGTTTACTTATTTTATTTTTTCTTCTATAACTTTCCTCCAGTGAGGTCAGTTAAACCGTTACGATACGGTTTAAATTAGAAGCAGAGCGCGTGCACCTTATAAATGGAATGCGCGGAGGTGCTGACGGAACTACTGTGAGGTCTCTGTTTCTACGCAGCTATGCGAGCTGCTGTGGGATGCTTTCCAGCACGCTCCCACCTTCAGCCACTTGGCGCTGCCGTGACTGCATGCCACTGTCTTCTGTTGGAGGTAGCATGCAAGCACCGGGGCTACGAAGTTTCCCGTATTGTCCAGCCTGTCTCGGATCTCGTTCGGCCAGCCATGAGCTGTGCGGTCGGAGTGAACTTATGGCATGCATAGAAGGTAAAATTAAGAGTCTGGGACTTTCTCCTTCCTTCAGGAGTTTTCCTTTCGGCGGGCTGAGTTTCCATGGAGCCCTCAGCTGTGGTGAACACCGCTTCGAGCCGGGTGTGATGTGGCATGTCAACTTTTCTTTCCTGGAATTCAGTACACATACAAGCTGTTGCAGGGGAATTTTTCAACATGCTGATGACTGTTCATACCTATGCGAATGTGATATTGCTCACTCAAGTTTGTTTTTGGTCTCGTATCTGGTTATTGTTTTGGACATGATTACTGCTAGACTGTTTCATGGCATGAGGTTTTCATTGCCTAGGTATGAGTCCATTAATGCTGCAATTGTTTTTTAAGCAAACGCTTGGACAGAGCTAATATTTACATGATGTATGGATCTATTGTATTTGGCACGTTTCAAGTTAAAAAAAATGTTTTTCTATGTCATACCTTATGAATGTTATATGCCTAGGTCGTGCCATTCATGCCGCCCTTGTGGTGGTTTTTGTGTTGTTATGAGTCACGTCGCATGTAGTAGGGGTAAAATGTCACACCAGTGTTTTTGGGGGGCATGTTTACCCTGTTCAGAAGTTACTCTGCATTTGCTTGGGGTTTTCCCAGTTACTCTGCTTTTGCTTGGTGTTTTGCCACATTTGTGTTGGTCCATTTTCATAACATACACCAGGTTGGTATGTCAAGTCTTTATAATACATATAACATTACATTTCTGCAACATTGGACTGTACATATCCTTTACATTTGGGATTTCGCTATGGGCTGTATTTGCCCATTCTCTTACGTTTCCTAGTTACCCTTACATAAGGGTATTCCTAATGTTTTAGTGGGCGGTGGTCACCCATTTCATGGTTGGTTTGATGTTGCACACCCTTACGTGAGGGGTCGTTATATGGGTAGATGTTGCCTGTATTTGCATTGCTCGTTACACTACCTTACATGAGGGACGGAAATGGGTTTTAGTCCCATTTCTATGCTGTACATTACAAATCCTTACACGAGGAATGTCTATATGGGTAATAGTCCCATTTCTACTATATTCTGACCCTTACATGAGGGGCGTCAAGATGGGTTCTAGTCCCATTTTCACAGTTTACATTTCAATTCCTTACATGAATTAGTGAGAATAATAAAATGTATGAAAAACACATTTTAACATATTCATTTTAGCCAATTCCTACTAGTTAAGCGGCAGTGAAGTAGGGGCTATTATTCTCAATCACACGTTCATACAAATTTATAAGTCTCCAAAAATGCCATAATTTCTTCCATCTTACCATCCTAGTTTTCAGTTGGGCATCCTGTGGATGGGGTGGAGTCCTCCTGTCGCTACATGTTTCTCTTGTTTCCCTTGCATTAGGGATAGAATTCTGGGGGTGAATGTCACCCATGGCTAAATGTTACTATTTGTTTTGCACTGTTTTGGGATGTAAGGTCGGGTGTTTCACACCCATGTCTGCTGTGTTTTCACGTGTCTTTGTGTGTATCAGTTTCTCATTTAGTACTTTTGAGTTTTTCCTAGTCAGCAGTCTAGTTTCTTGTGATGTTTTAGATAACATTGTTTCTACATTTTAATCTGTTTTTAAAATGGGGGAGGATGGGTGATATTTCTTGTGTATCTATTTATTCATCCTCTCTACTTTCTTAACTGTTCAGTTCCTCCCGAGATGTTTTGTTTTCCTTGCATCCCTGGGTTCTGAACTATTTTCCTTCATGTGTACATTTATGTGAATAGTTGTTTCCACCTAGTTTCTTCAATTTTAGTTTCTGTCTAAAAGGGGGAGGATATATTATATCCTGCTTAGGTATTCATGCATCTCCTCTGTTACCTTGGCTCCTAGCTGCTCAGCCAGTGTGAGTGTTCTGAGTGGAATGTTGGTGTGATGTAGATAATTGGAATGTTTGGGTGTCTGTGTGGTGATGTGCGGCAGTTGTAGTATGGGCTGAGCAGCAGGCATGCTGTTCCTGGTGGGTCTGCTGTACTTGAATACCATCCTGCAACTAAGACAAATAAACAATCTACAAAGATACTCATCGGCTACTTGTCATACATCACAACAGTATCCCTTCCTGCAGTATCCCTTCCCTTCCTGCACAAAAACATTCCTGCTAACAACGCATTACTGCATTGGTGCTAGGCAGCACATTGTGCGCCAGCGCTGGGAAAAGACAGGAAAGCGCAGTACTATGTTAAATATGGCGCAGTCCAGCCCTTTCGCTGTCACGCAGCGCAGCAAGGTGACTTGCTGCATCACATGGTAATTTGATAAATATGCCCCCCATTTTCAAGAGCTAACGAAAGGAGCAGAGCTTAATTTGTAAAAGAAAGAGTGCTGATGCCCGAGCTCAGCTCATGAGATGGCGCCCGGTGCAATTGAACATTGGCGTCTCGGATATCAAGGCTAGTAGTCTTAACACTACCAGACACTCTCTGCACCTTTTTCTCACTGCTTTCTCCCTTTATGACGGGTTTGTCATCTTTCTCTTCCCCTGTCTATCAGATCTCTGTGTTTTCCCCTCTCTTGCACTTGGTAAATATCTGATGGGGAATATGAGTGCCGATCCCCAAAAATAGGTCCCCAGCGGCAACCACTGGCTCCAATTAATCACTGGAAAGGAGGCCGTGGGGTGTTGGAGCTTACAGGTTAGAAGCAAAATATTTTTTTGTGAAGAGTTAGTAAATGCAGACCGGGGTCTTGGGGGGGGGAAGCCAGCCTAGGGGAGGTCTGTCCCTCAGAAGGGTTGGGGAAGATGGTGCAGTCCAGCGACTGCCCCGCGTTTTGGGCTGGGTGTGGGCTATCAGCAGAGTCCACAATATAAAACCAGCCCATTATAATCACCAAACACCATTTAGTCCGTAGGTGACACAGTGGCTGGTAATAGGCTCGATTAATTTTCGATTTATTTAGTGCATTGGTGCTTGTTTTAGTTGAGGTGGGTTACCTGTTTAGCAGCATGGCTGAGGAAAAGGTGGCGCAGGCTTGGCCGCTTCTTGAGAAGGCGGGCCACCTGGATTTGCTGGCAGCAAGCGTGGCGAAAGGAGGCCACCCGGTACGTCCTAGGGAGTCGTGGCCATGGTGTTGGCATGTTCACAGCCGCGCCGGATGCTAGGGGTCCAGGCCACAAGGTGAGCGAACAGGGCCGCTTGCTGGTGTGGCAAGTAGCCTCAAAGATGCAGGAAGTGGGCCGGCAGAAGGAGGGAAAGCCTGTGCAGACCGCGCTGACTGGTGTGGTGAGTCTGCACTGCATCGGGAAGATCCAGAGACTGCTGAGGCAGCGCAGCACAAAAGGAATGTATGCATGTCATCAGCAAAGGGGAGGGGGAGTGGACGAATGCCTACAAGAGGCTGCAAAGAATTAACAAGCATTGGCAATGCCAATAGGTCTCGCCTTTGGGGTCTATTGACTTTTCCAGTGCTTTTTGGTGAGGCTGTGCAGCATCAGCCAAAAGGGAAAAAAGCATAATAACAGTCTCTACTGATGATCACGTCATTTTCGTAGGCGCAAGCATGCTTGATACCATGTGTAAAAACATGCATCCCTGTGCAAGCGCATGCCTAGGAAACAACGCGGTTGCCAATTGTTTTTAATTTGCCGACCCAAGATGGATCTGTAAATAAAAACAAAATGAAATTCCAGGTACGGCGAAACCACTTTTTAGAAGGTTGAGTGGTCATTGGCTATTGTTGCCAAGCTCTCCTAAAATGAATAAAAGATCACAGGGCTGTAACAGAACAAGGGGTGCAACAGAGGTGCGGGTAGGTGGCATAGGAGGAGGAAGTAACAGGTAGTGGGCGAGGGGCAATGATCAACTAAAAATAAAACACAGCCAATAACAGAGGGACCTCTGCTGTATCCAAATGATGCTGATCTAAATGTTGTTCATCTTATTAGTACGCTTGATGATGAAGACAATTTTGGTGATTTGATGGACTTTGCACAGGGTCTCAATATATCTGAGGATGTAACTATAGATAGTGGTCTACGTCGAAAATCCAAGTTCATTCCCATTAATACCACCGATTCTGTTATTGACGAATTCTCAAAGAGAGTAACTCAAGAATTATATAGACTTGAGGATAATCATGCTATGAATAACAAATGCATACACTCCCTTAACCTGACCAAGCAAGATAAGGAATTTCTACAATCGATCAGAGATGATGTCAATATAGTGGTCCGCGAAGCTGATAAAGGGGGTAATATTGTGCTAATGGACCGTGTTGACTATCTGGCTGAAATCGACAAACTAAGCCAAAGTGACTGTTATGAAAAACTCAAACTCAATCCCACCATAATGATTGAAAAGAAAATCAACGCGCAGCTGACGGATTGGCGCGAGTCATGTCTTATCACTGACTTAGAATATAGATATCTTCTGGTACAAAACTCCAGATACCCTTGTATTTATGTTCTTCCAAAAATTCATAAAGGGGGCCCCTTCCCACCAGGTCGGCCAATAATATCTGGGAATGGGGGCCCCACGGAAAGAATTGCAGAATATGTAGACAGTTTTCTTCAGCCTTTTGTTTTAAATCTACCTTCCCACCTGAGAGACAGTAGGGATTTAATCTGCAAATTGGAAGACCTAAAATGGGAACAGGATATCTTCACATTCGTTACTATGGATGTGGAAGGTCTTTACACCTGTATTAAGGAAGACTGTGGACTAAGAGCGCTAAGATTTTATCTGTATAAACGCAATGCAAAGCACTTACAACATACGCATATGCTATTGCAGATGTCAGAGTTGATCCTGACACAGAATGCTTTTTTGCACAATGGCGAGTGGTTCTTGCAAAAACAGGGCACTGCGATGGGCTCCAGGTTTGCGGCTATGAATTTGTGCTGTGCTTTTAAGAAAAGAAATTTGAAATAAGAATAAAGGAAGGATATATTATTAAGAAACCGAAGTCTTATTTGATCTATTGGGGAGACATTGTGCTAATTTTCGCACATTGGTTATCGCTTATTATTACTATATACCATTGTTGACTTTTATATTATACTTCATTATAGTAGTGTGCTGAGCCATTCTCTGTCTCTTGTGTTTTTGGCATTCCCAAATAATAGGGACGTAAGGAGGTCACGTTCCTGGCTCCTTGCACCACATTTTTGAGAAAAACTAGCTAAAACTAGACTGACTGGTGCAGGCCTTTAGTGCCCTGACCTTCTGTTCTTTTTGCCTTGTCAATAGCAGCGCAAGCCCTGCTGTATCCACTGTGTGTGTGGTGTGCCGTGCAGACACAAAGCAAGGCACGGCCACCATATTTAAAGAATAAAGAGCGGAGTGCTGCGGTGCAACAACTCTGGGAGCCGGGCAGGACGCTTCCAGGCTCCCATTTAAGGATTCCTGCTCTTGAGTGGTCATTGGCTATTGTTGCCATGCTCTCCTAAAATGAATAAAAGATCACAGGGCTGCAACAGAGGTGCAGGTAGGTAGCATAGGAGGAGGAAGTAACAGGTAGTGGGCGAGGGGCAATGATCAACTAAAAATAAAACACGGCCAATAGCAGCTGGAGCCCTGCTGTATTCACTGTGTGTGTGGCGTGCCATGCAGAACCAAAGCAAGGTGCGGCCGCCGTATTTAAAGAATGAAGATCAATGCTCTTGATCAATGGCAGCGCGAGCACACAGAACAAAAGCAAGGAGCGGCCGCAAAGGGAGAGGTGGCGGGACGACGAGGGAGGGTGCAGGAGTAAAGGCAACACGGACAACCAGTTAGCGCTCGCGCTTGGAGATCATAGATATTCATAAAGGGAATGGGAGCGGCAGTGGGCAAGCGGCAAATGGCGGGGGACCATTAAATGCCAAAAAAAAAAGAGTGCACTGTACAAAGGATAAATGAACCCGACAGTAAGGGCACATGTAACTGGGGCAGTCCGTACGAAAGTGAAAACACGCCCAAAGGCGGGACAAAGAATAGCGTTTCAGGAATAAAAAGAAACCAATTTAGAAAGGCACACGAAGCAACAAATGGAAAGTGGTGGGTGTGGCCTTAGCCTACAGAGGGATGCCAGCATGCCTCACAGAGCAGCGCATGCACGCTGCCTCTAGGCTCGACCTAAAAAGAGAGGCAAGCGAGGGCAGCCGGAGGAAGGGGCAGGCCAAGGCAGCAGGCGGAAGCTGGGAGGAGGGTTGGAGGAGGCAGCTAGGACACCATGAAATGGCTGATTTAGTGGCCATGTTGCCCACTGAGGAGAGTGGGGAAGGAGCAATGAGCCCATAAGGCTGAGTAGGGAGGTACAGAGTTAGAGGGAGGGGTAGGGGCAATGGAATCAGGTATCTTTGGAGCAAGGTGGATGGTTAGAGAGGCACATGGGGAGAGGAGGTTAGGCAGGCAGTGGGTAGCAGGGGTTATGGCCAATGAAGAGATGGGGTGGGGAAAGGAGGCAGGGAGACAGGCTGCCACCAGGGCTCTGCCTCAGCGTTGGTGGCAGTGCTATTTCACTGGAGTGAAGGAGAGGAAGAGGGAGGGGAAGGGGAGTCCTGTGAGGAGCAGTTAGACTGGAGGAGAAGGAGGTCAGTGGAGGCGGGGCGCAGTCGGTTAGTGAGCGTGTATTCCAAGGCAAGCTGGAGCAAGGGGGCAGATGTGAAAGCGGGGTTGGGGGGCTCAGTCAGATTGCACCAGGGGCGCAAGAGCGGGATGAGGAGGGCGGGTGGGGAAAAGTGTAATGCATGGTAGATGGTGTTGGGTGCTGGATTTGTGGCCAACTCTGGGTACACGTGATTCAGGTACCAGCACACCAGGTCTATTCCCTTTTTTGCAGATGGTTCAATCCAACACAGTGTTGGACTCGGGAGAGCAGAGTGCAGCCCATTACTGTGAGGAGAAGAGATGACAAGGCCCAGTGTGGCCATCCAGATTATGGTGTTGGATGATACGACCACTGACAGAAGAAGTTCTAGGGTGGCATCATCGGTGAAATCAGCAGCAGGGTTTGGTGCAACTTCCAGTGACACAAGGTATGGGATACCATGTCCCACATTGCTGGAGCAGCTGGGAGGGCTTTTTATGGCCCCTCAACATGATATAAAGCAGCACTCAATTGTAAGACAGGATATACATTCTCAGCGGCGGAGGAGACAGATGCCAGAAAGGCAGAGGGAGCCAAGGCGTTTAGTGAGAAAATGCTAGATTATTATGAGGAGAGTCTGGACAAAGGTGAATTGTTGAATGGCGGAGACCAGGAGGTGGCACCAAGGGTCTGGTCAGGCAGGTGGGGGGGGGGGAATCTAACCAGGTTGTGCATAGTTTTTTCCAGGATACAAAGGCTGGGCGGCAACGGGACGGACTGCAAGATGTGCAGTAGAAGAGGAGACAGGTGGCGAGACGGCAGGCCCCAGAGCGTGCACTGACTTTGACGCCAGGTTAGGACATGACAGGCGGGCAAAAGCCTTCAAAATGGTGTCAATTGGTGTGGATGCGAAGGAGACGATGGAGTGCAAGGAGACTAGGCTGAGGAGGGGCATATATGTGAAAGGCACAGGCATAGGGATGGAGGAGCACAGAGCAGGGGCAAAAGGAGAGTCACCCCAAGGAGACAGTAAACAAGGTGTTAGTACACCTGCAGAGAGAGAGAAAGGGGAGCCCGGGGGACAGAAAGAGGTCCCAAGCAAAGAGACGGAGAAGAGCGATGGTTGGGATGACGTGGGGAGGAAGAAGAGAAAACAGAGGGGCCAGAAAGCAAGGAATTGAAGATCTAAAAACTGCCATATATGGGGATGTCCAAGCCCCTGGGCGCGCACCTAATGTCAGCCACCAAAGAGAAGATCTGGAAGGGAGAGCTTTTAGAGATGCTCAAACTACTACATAGGGAGTTGAGGGCAAAAAGGAGTCAAAGGAAGAAGAATATGAGTTATCTAAGCATCCTAAAGTGCCATCAACAATAGAGAACTGGACAGCAGCTTTCATAATATACGCTAGCGTATGTTGCGAAACATACCCAGAGAGATGTGTGACGCCTTTTAAGTATATGGAAGTAATACAAAAGGCCTGAATCAACTATTGGGGATATGCCTGGGCCCAATATGACGATGAATTTAGGGCCCGCATGGATCTGGATCCCGAGGCACCGTAGGGGGAGATCGATTCGAACCGATTGCAGCATACATGGGCCCCTCCAAATTTTGGAAGACAATTTATACTGCCAGTGGGTTTCCGACAGAATACCAGCCCTTTCAGGGGTGCCCTACCTGAGGAGGGGCGGGAGCAACAAGTAAGGGACAGACAAGTCAGACGGGAGCCTGTTGAGACTTCATCAAGGCCTGTGGACGAGGGAGTCTTGCAAGTTCCAGCACGAATGTTCAAAACGTGCCGGCAGACATGCCCTCATACATTGCTATGGGGCGGGGGCACACAGGCATTGACTCAGGGTAGTGGCAACAGCAACAGGGGCCCACAGGTGCACAACGTAATGGACAAACATCTGGATTTGGAGAGGCCACCATTTTTTCCTTAGGTAACACAGTGGCTGGTTATAGGCTCAATAATTTTCCCACCACTCCTTTCTTTTATGGTTTTGGGGGTTGTTGCCTATGTTAGGATTTCTTCTGCCTAGCCAGGCTTTATCTTGGAACAGGTGCGCAGGGAAGGGGAAGATGTATGCATTGTCACTTTGAAGCAGGTGTAGAGGCGGTTGGCCAAAAAGTTAGCAGGGGTTAGCGAATATTATTGCTGTTGACAGCGGCAATCCAGGCTGAAAGGAAACGGGTGGACAAGCTCAGGCCTGGATGAGACAGGAAGTTAAATGTTCATTAGGAAGTTAAGTTAGTTAGAGGTTAATAGATGCAGTAAACTTGGATGGGAGGTCAAAGGTCTCAAGTGCAGAAGAGCCGCACAGGAGGAAGTAAAGACTTGCAGAATTAAGTGTTGTTGGGGGGGCGGGACATTTAGGGGTGGGCGGAAGTTTAACATAGTTGAGCATTTTTGTATAGTGGGGTTTTAGTTTTGTATGGTGAAAGGCCTAGGGTTGTTTATGTGATGTGCACCTGTTTCAATAATGCAGCCTTTTCACAGAAAACGTTGTCAGTGGTCTGTGCTGCTTTCCCTCTTCCCCAAACAGCTAGGCAGGTGGTGTGGTGGTGCGGGATTGTAAACAGATGTGAAACAAAATGGGAGAGGCACAGGGAAAGCAACCTTGTTAGAAAACGAAGAGTAATGCTGCATAGCTTGTAGATGCAATCACCAAAAAAAACACAAAACAGTTTCCAGTGAGGAGACATGCTATTTACTGAGGAGACATGGATAACTAGTGACAGCTAGCAATCTTTTCCTAGCTCATGACTGATCTGGGATTGCTTGTGGTGCCATCTGGGGTAGACCTGGCATGACAGTTCAGGCAGGGGTGTAGGAGACACTAAATTTCTGGGGAGCAAAGCCATCCCTGCGGACTCTCCATTGACCCCACACAAAGCACCTACAGTCTGCAAGCTGCAGGCTCTGATAAACGTATACAATTGCATAGTTCTGAAGTGAAAAAGTGGAGTAATCATAGGTGGGCATGTAATCACAGTTTGCAAGTATGTTTTACTGTTTTTTACATTCTGCAAAGTAAATAGAAGATAAGTGAAAAAACTAAATTTTCTTTGCGACATTCCTAAACTTCAAAATACAAATGGACTAATCAGAAACCATTCTTTCTTGCTGCAGTCTTCTTCTTCCTTTTCCCGTAACTGAAATTAATTAAAGTGCTTAGAAGCAGTGTTATTAAAGATCCCTTGACTGGACCTCAAGTTGGTAATTCCCTTGGGTTAGCATACAACATCACTCGGCCACTAGATGTGGTCCTGTGTGAAAGTTTTAGCCAAAGAACTAAAATGTTTCTCTTCTAATCACAGCTTTTCCATTTTTAATAAAAGTATTGTAAGACACTGGGCTATTAGTTTTTATTTCTTTTCTGGTGTTATAAATTGTGAACTCAACCAGAAGGTATTGGAGTGCTTTACATGAGCACCAGTTACTGTACGAGACACATAGAGATTAAGTGATTTGCCTAGAATCACAAGATGTTGAGCCAACGACAAGATTCAAACCTGGTTCTGCAGCTCTAAAGTCTGCAGTTCTGGCCATTACACCCCATTTTCTCCCTGCCTGTCTGACTGCCTACCTCAAGTAATAATCATGCTCCTTGTCAGGGTGAACCTTCAAGATCACTATATTAGCCTGAGCTTATCCCCTGGTAGCCATGGCACATAGCAGACATGCCTAACCTAGGGCAATGTGTAAAGTATTTATGCAGTACCAAGACAGTATTAAAATTAAAATGAAATTTTTTAAAAATTCCTAATCAAATTAGAAAAATACAGGAGAAACTATTAAGCAAAATGACACAAAAATGACAAAAATCAGGTTGGGGAACACATTACGGGATGAAATCCGCTATGTATTATCAGGAAACATTATATGTTTGATAATGTGCCAATAAAATAAATACAAAAGAGCTATAAACAAATCACAAAAATCTACTAACGGTAACAGAAGATATGATTTTTTAAAGTTTTATGTAGAAATAGCTCCAAAAACCTCAAAGTGTAGTGTAGTTCCTATTTCCCTAATAGGCTCTGCGCATTGGAATAATATACCCTATAGATTTGACATAGGACTGAGGTCAGTATGTCCCTATCGAGTATATTAAACTTAATTACTTTGTACCAGCTAACTCAGAGGCCACTAGAAACTCCTTGTAAACAAGAAGGGAGTAGTTTCTGGCAACCGCATAAACATGACAACTTTGTTTCCCTTTAGAATCGGAACACTCTCAGAATCGTGGAAACAACAGATAACAGTTTCACTCAGCTAATCGTGCATGCTTAGTTTCTTCAGAGTTACACAGAAAGAATAGACGGGCGTTTCAATAAAAGAATTTATTGAACAGTCTTGTTTCTCGTGTAAGAGATATGAGCTGTTATAATCGTAAGACAGTATGCAAGATATATTATGTACAGCGTAAGCAGTAGAAAGAAATAATACTGCGCTAGCATTATCTTTTAGCTATGACACATATATTCATATACATAAATAACATAAGCTAAAAATGCGAGTACTCATAAGATGCTTCTCTAACTAGTTCTACCCCAGTATACCTAACCTAAGTGTAGTGCAAGGTAAGAAGTAGGTGATGTATTCTATAGTATGGTATGCTAAGTCTGGTATGCCAAGTCTGGTATGCCAAGAGTCCCTCTAGGTTCTAGTCAGCTCCATACCTTGAGAATGAGAGAGGTGGGAATCTCTTTCCGGGTCTCGAACTCTAACACCCCGCGAAGGGAGTCAGAACACTGGAAGCTGGATTCTCTGCGAGCAGGGATGACAGCGTCTCTTGTCAGTGCGTCAGGCCAGGACACGGGCTCCTCTAAAGTCGAGGTCTCCTCCTACTTGCTTGGGCAAGGGAAGGTATATTTATACCTGGTAGGTGCCTTGGAATGTTAGCATTGACGTAAAGTCGGGCAGAGGAAGACATCAGGAATGAACCCTTAAGGAATAGCGGTTCATGCATAATAAATGAGTTCTTGGAGAAATCAATAATCCTGTGCTAGGGGAACTCCCAAGAGCTTAAGGGTCTGGTTTCTAAGAACTCGTTGTGACGTTGGGGTTGTAGGTGACCATGCCTGTATTTGGATAGCATGGCTAATGCCTAAATAAGGACTGGGATCTTATGCCTATATAAGGGAAATGCGAATTATGCCTATATAAGGACATGTATCAGGAAAACCTATATACGGACACCTAAAGCGGAATACAACACCCACTCCACTTTCGAATGAACGATAGTACTAAATGCTAAACATTAAATGCTAAACATTAAACTGAGTACCACATGTTGCTAAAAACATTTCTAAAAGCATATTAAAAGAAGTTTAAAAAAACTGTTGCTAAACATGTAATGCAATAGGTACTGTACATTTAAAGCAGTTTTTTATTCTAAACATATATCGGAAAGAAAATGCAACATGAATGAATAAACAGAAATATATACATATGACAAAATGGTTGACAAGTATTCAAAAAATCAAAGCCATTTCATAACATGGTACTAAATGAAATTGTAGAAAATAAGGTGACAATGTGTCCCTGGAAGTATTCAAAGAAGTCTGTTCTATATGAATAGTTCTACTGTAAGCAGATTGAATTGCCATGTATTTTCAAAAATAGGGGGGGAAAAAATTCAATTTTTAGGAAGAGTTCCAAGTTTAGTTCTGTTTTGAAAATATGGAGGCAAAATTCATTGCTTCCCCGGTACACTGTGAGCCGAATCAAAGTCAGTGCATGTGTCTGTGGTAAACCTGAAATCATCTACGCCTGTAGACAAAAGATCGTCTACCGTTGTCGGTGACAGTTGGAACACCTCGTTTAGAAGGTTAACTGCACAGAGATGTGAAGCATCGCCTTCAGCATAGGATGCTACAGCAACGTTCGCGTCCGTTGTTACCTGTGTGCCTGTTGATCCATCTCGTACCTCAGCAGCAACAGGAAGCGTCTGTGAGATCTCAACGAATGCCGTCATCAGGATTGGTAACCTCTGGGGACAACACAGAGCATGGGCTGTTATCGGGTCCAGCAGAGTATCGATATCCGTTGGCATGACTGATGGGAGTGTTAGACAGATGTCTAGCATGCATTCTTCACCGCAAAGCAGGCAGCATAGAACAGGTCAGATGCAATCTTGCCAGATTGGTCTAAATGACAGAAACCATGTTGTATTAAGTTCCCGTAGACGAGACATGCCCAAAAGTTGCACTATGCGCTCACGGCACTTCCGTTCTAGGAGAGCTTTCTCCAAAGTGCTGGAAGTGACGCCGGTTGATAGGCTTGCCATAGCATAGTAGTAGGAATAAAAACAGGATTCCTGCAATTAGTGCTAGAATTAATGGCACACCACCAAACACCGAATGTGCGAAGTTTGGAATGATTCTGAGGACTGCCTGAAAAGGTGTTAACAGTCCTGAACAGATGGTCTTAAATACATGTACAATCCCTTCGTATCAGACATGTTTAAGATACGTCCCATCATTTCTACGGAATGTATAGGGCAGTTTGTACGAATTAGAGCCTGTATCTCAGCCGAAGTCCTTGCAATTTGTAGATCATATGTTTCTTTGGCCGAGGTCAAAGGCACGGTCTGTTGTAAAAGCATGGCTTTCATGCTACTTAAAGTATCAAAATGTATAAAAGAAACATTCAATGAAGGTCATAGAGGCGGCTCCCTGACTGCGTCTATTGGGGGGAACAATACTTGCATACAACAAGTAACCCTGGAGCCAACCGTTACCAGATATGGGATTCCTGGCAACATGCCACAGCAACTCTGATCATTCAACATGAGGTAACTCCCGTTAGAAAGTTGGCCAAACGCTGGATTAATCACAGCAGCTGGTGTACCCTGTAGGTGGCAGGACAAGTTTGCCATAGAACCATTACAAGCCCCGTGTAAAGAAATGTCCTGACATATGAGTGAACCGCTCGGTGCATTTTCACAGTGTGTACCGCTTAGAAACACTTCACGATCCCCACTCCAACATCTGTATTCATAAGGTAAATCCCAGGATGTCTTAATGTATTCTTTACCCAACCTTTCATATTTGCCTGCTTGCATTTGTTTGAGGCAATATTAAAAATGAAAAGTAGTGACAGGCAGAGTTATTTTGCCATGGATAAGCCATTCTGTAGCTGGTTTTTCTGCTACCGTAAATGGTAATTTTTCCAGTTTTTCAATGCTCAGCACTGTATACTTTGCGCCCCTTTGTGCCAGTTCGACCTGTTTATCCGTTAGATTGTATTCTGAAAACAGAGACGACGTGTTGATAAAACGCCATGGCACATAGCCTGCACACAAGGATTGCAGCGTCCAGCCTAATAACATAATAGAACGTAGCTGAGATTGGCCTTGTTGTAACATGGCTAAATCTTGTTACAGTATGTCAATAGCAGAGGATACAATGTTGTCCAGTGAATAAATTCTGGATGACAAAGTTGTTAACCCATTGTCGACCACAGTGAGAGTTTTCTCTAAGTTAATACGATCAAGCTCACGTATTCTTTCTGCGGCCTCTGCCTGTGAAACCTTCCATATTTCATTATAAGCAGCATAAATGCCGGCATATATGAAATGTTTTTGACGCGGTTTTCTTGGTCCTAGCAAGAAATCCCTAAGGTCTGCGTCTTCTTTAAGTTAAGATAAGTGTTGTTTCGCATCCTCGAGTGTAGATTTTTGTAACCAGTCGAGGCACAATTTTCCTACACTGTATGTTGTTACTACCCCCGGATGTTGTCGTTGAACATAACGTGGGTCTGGCCTATGGCTAGTAAAACCCTGTATTCTATTCAGGAATCTTTCTTGACAGATGTTTGTGTCTGTGGGCCAGAGCAACCATTTTTTCCAATCAGGATCTGATCTGTTGTTTTGTAGTATTGTGTCTACTGTGACCGCTCCCTGTGTAGTGCTATTACTTGCAGGTGTTGGTACAGAAGGTGTGTTCATGTCTTTGATCTTGGCTAAACCAAGGCAAGACGTTTGTTGCACAGTGTCATTCAAAAACATTATTTGCTGTGGGATGATACAGGCTCTAAACAAAGCTTCTATCCCCTGCACTTGCCAATCTTTAGAACCCCAGACAGATTTTGTGTCGATTGTGTCTTTCCAAAAGTCAAATCCTTGTCTAGACAGTTGGGTAATAAAAGCTGCAGAATAAATCTGTTTTGTATTTGTTAACATAATTTTCTGTCCTGTTTTGTTTACATTTTTATAGTAAAAGGTTTCTGGATCAGATGTATTGTACCCTGAAAAATATGGAAACTTATTTGCAAACGTTGTTGAACTACCCTTTGGTGGTGTAGGACAATGTTCCCATTGGTTAAACATAAAAATATTTCTAGGTGTTGCAGATTTATGCAAGAAATGATGACCATAGTGGTTGTAACAATATAGCTGTTCGTAGTCTGATGAACCCTCCAAGTTTTCATTGTTAGAGAACGCAGCAGACCTTTCTAGATCAAACATCATGTTATTAACAGTCTCAAAGTCCCAGTCATCAAATAGGTACTGGAGGTAATAAAGTCACTTAAAGAAATTTTAAATAAATGTGGAATCTTCAAAAGTTCCGACGGGCCGAATATGTCGAAATCGGTTTTGGCCCAAACTATACCATCCTGTATAGGAACGGCTGTGATGTTCACTGCTGACAAGTCTCTTGCTTCACGATGGGAAGATTTGTGTGGTTTTAAAAGTAAGTTCACATTTTTACTTTCAGTGTCCAAACGAATATATCTGCCATTCATAAGCATGCTTAGAGTCATAACCAAAGCTAGCCAAAGCAGAAAGAAAAATATTCCAGAAATAATCCATAGTTCAATCCATGGTGAAACCAGATAAGTCTCTTTCAGGAAATAAAAAAGGTCTTGTACTTGTTGTTTGAAAGTTTTTAGGGCTGGCGTCGTTTCAGGCTCACTTGGATCCTCAGAAAACGTATCAAAGTTAATGAAGTAGCCAGAAGCAGTTCGGTCAATTGTTGGAATTGCATCAGGATTCGTCGAAATCGCTGGAACCGGTTGATCACTTGTTACGTTGGTGTAGACAGGTGTATCAGGACGAACTGTTCCTTGAGTTTCAAGAGGGACGAGTTCCATAGCATTGTTGCTTATTCCTTCATCTCTTACTGCTGAATTCTCGATGGTTATGAGTCTTTCAGTCTGAACCTCTTGGATAGTAGCGAGAGGAGTGCGTCTGCTCCTAGGTCGGAGTCCACGAGGCCTACTATTTAGTATTGGCCACATACTGTGGTTTGATGAGGTCGATTGACACAAATCTTTTCTCCTTTTTTACATCAAGGGGCGGCAGAAGTACTGTTCTTGTTCCGTGGACGGCTAGGACAGTTACTGGTTGTCTGTAAGAAGGTCCAAATTCCTTCTTGTCCGCAGACTTCTCTCTGTCTAGATCCCCAACTTTTGGGATCCAGACAGGCCTTGCTGGGACTGCCGGTTTTTCCCCAGTGGTGGTTGGCTTCAGGAACACATTGCTTTGTTTCGATCTTAGTTCATTTAGATCCTGTAAAACAGCCAAACGATCTTTGATATCAAAGGGTTTATTTTCCACCACTGTGCCTTTACATTCGAGATCAGGAACCCACATTCTTGTCCCAAATAGGAACTCATATGGAGTGACCCCCCCCTAGAGAACTTCTTGGCAAATTATTTAATGAGCGTTGGACCCCATAAAGATGTTTGACCCACCCATCACCCGAACCTAATACTCTAGCTGTTATAGACTGCTTTATGTCCCGGTTTTTCCTTTCCACAACAGAATTTTCCTCAGGCTGAAACGGAGAGGAGTACCGCAATGCTACACCCAAAATGGCCATGGCTTCTTTGTAAGCCCGAGAGCTAAACGCAGGGCCCTGGTCAGAATGGAGTGTGCCAATTGCGTATGTGCCGATAAAGACTCGCAAATCTTTTATAACAGTTCGAGCGTCAGCCGAGCGCTGAGGCCACATCCATAGGAACCTTGAGTTAGTATTTGTGGGGTTGCATTTTGTCCAAAAGGATGCCTGCGCGTAGATCGCTTAATGCTGTCTAACAATGGTGTCTGCACTGGGCAAGCTACCTTGTAGCCTGGTGTCTGGTGGCGTTCTGCACTAATTTGTCTATTGCAGTCTCTGCAGTCATTGATGAAGATGTGAATCTGTGTATTCATTCCAGGCCACCAGTACATCTCTTATAATGTTAATATTGTTTCAGAGATCCCCAGATGTGACAGACCCTCCCCCAGATGTGCTTTATAGATCAAAGCTGCTCTACGTTCCATGTTTGGAATTACCCTATCCCCCACTCCAGGGATTCGAGCAAAAGGAACGTTGTTTGCATCAATTACATAAGAGTACTTGAGTGGAAATTTCTTTGGTAACGCTGCACCACTGCCTTTGCTTGAAGCATTGACAGCCAACAATATCTCACTGTCTATTCTCGTTTTTGAACGAGTGATCGCAGCTACGGAAGCCGTCTGAACAGCCCCCTTTGCGGCTTCATCAGCCAATGAATTCCTGCAACGTGAACGCCATCACGTTGATGACTCAGCGTGTGTATCACGTGAGCTTTTGGTAGTTCATTTCTTAACTGAACTACTTGTTCCCAAAGCGTTTTATGCTTTATTGTGCCACCTTTTGCATCTTTGAATCCGTTTTGAAGCCAATTATGTATATATTCATTATATGACTGAACACAGTAAAGGAATCGCACACTATAAGTGTGGGGAATTCGCGATCTGCATTTTCAAGTGCCAGTTTGAATGCTTGTAGTTCAGCTCGCTGAGCTGTACAATCTCCTAGAGATTGAGTTTTAGTGACCATTGGTCTGAAGTTACCATCGCGCATGCGACCTTTAACGATTGCGCACGCTGCACTGTAAGCTTGCTTACTCCCTGTAGCGGGTTGTGCTGATCCGTCAGTATAAATTATAAATTCGTACTGATCGAGAGGCAAAATTTCAGTGGGCAGAGGACATTCATGTTCATATTGCAGGAACGCTTGTGTTTTTAAATCAGGGTCAAAAACATATTCAACATCTGTTGCAGCAAGAGAATTAACCCATTGTATCCATCTAGGATGTAAAGCTTTTGCATTTGGAATGCTCGCTTTTGTAACCGCCTCTAAGGCTGGTACTGGAGTTACGACAATAATGCGTTTCCCTTGAGCTAGAGCTCTTTCTTTTGCTACAGCGGTTTGAACTGCTGTCAGTATTTTTTCTGTTGAAGTGAAGCGCATTTCTGCTTGTGTATACAAATGTGATTTGTATGCTATTGGTACTTTTTCACCCTCATTAAATGTTAAATAGGTGAATCCGCATTGACCCGAAATTATTCGGATCACTAAATTGCGTTTATTTACGCGTGTTTGTAAGTGATTTGTTGCTAACATGTTAGCTTGGAGTGAACGCAGGATTTCTGTGTGTTCTTGTGTCCAATGTCTTGTTGAAAAATCAGGTTTGATTAATTCGTAGAGAGGTTTAACCCTTTCTGCGTAATTTAGAATGTAAGTTCTTCCAAAATTTAGGAAACCCAAGATAGATTGTAAATGTTTCTGCGTTTTTGGAGGTTGGAGCAGCGCGCACTTTTCTAAAAAGTTAGCTGCCAGGCTCTTGCCTTCACTTGAAAGCTCATATCCTAGGAAAAAGACATTGAGATGGGCAATTCTTGATTTTTTAAAGTTGAATTTATAGCCCTCAGAGGCGAAGCCCAATATAATGGTACTCACCCTGTTCAAGTGCCTATCTAGGTCATCGTCTGTCAGATAGATGTCATCGACATATGACAATGCCTCATTATCATAAATTTGTAGTAACTCTGTTACCCTTGGTGAGAATAACCCCAGGCTGTTTTTGAACCCTTGTGGGAGTCTACAAAATTGACGCTGGGTCCCCATTATTGAGAAAGCTGTTAAGTACCTATTGTCAGGTGCTATGTTTTGACAAAAGAAACCATTTGAAATGTCCAATGTGGTTTTATATTTTTTGCGCACAATGTTATTCATTAATGCTGTACTGTGTGCATTTTGCACTGCAAATGTTTTGGAACAAGTGTTCAAGTGTCTGTAATCCAAAACTAGACGGTATGTATTGTCTGGTTTGGATACAGGAAACAAAGGATTGTTCATTGAGGAGGTGCATGTTTCAATCACCCCTTGGTATTCAAGTTGATCTAAGATCTCCCTGACCTGTTTTTTAGCTTCTTGCTTTATTAGGTACTGCCTTTGTGCAGTAGGTTGATTTTTTAGCTGTATTTTGTGGTGCGGTGAGTCCTCATCCCATCCTACATGATTTTTGTATAATGCTGGGGCCTGGGCAACTGCCCATTTCCTGGCATAAGTATATTTTAGGTGAATTGGAATATGGTTGGAGAAGTCTGGCATAATGATGTCCTCGCCATGTGGGCACTCCCTGACAAAGTTTGGTGTCCAGTCCTTTTCTGCTAGAAGTATATCATAACCCCTTGAAAGTTTCTCCCAAAAGAGTGCTTTCACTTTTCTTGGTATGTCTCCCTCCATTCGGAGTGTTATTTCATATAACTTTTGTGGAGTACTAACCCTGGTGTCTACAGTCTCTACTGTGATGTACTCATTCAAGTCCACTGTCTCCAGAAGTTCCTTCAGGTTCTGGTGAGCTATTGTTACTTCTGCTGCACTGTCCAGCATTGTCTGAGCCCATTCTCCGTTCTTGAGCTGTGTTCTCAGTATCCTCGGCATGTCCGATCTTCAGACCTGCTACCTTCTTTTTTGTGAATTGAGGTTTTGATTTATTTTTCTGAACGTGTTTATCGTCTTTGGATTTCACGCGTTCTTCTTTGTGATCTGACCGTCCTCTTCTTTCTGATGTCTGTGACGATATCTGAAAGGTACGAGAGGAACGTGTATCAGTATCTTGATACCTGTCAGGTTTTCTTAAATTATCCCTATTCCTGAGGTTATACCTCCTTTCAGAGGGATCCTTTTGAAGAGACCTACCTCGGGATTGAGAATGTTGCTCTTTTGAATTGTTTATTAGTTTTCCACTTCTTTTTAGAAGATGTAGGATTTTGTTTAATAGAGTCCTTCTCAGGACCTTCAGATAGTTTTGGCTTCAAAGGTTTTCCACCCAAACTGTCTCTGCCTAATTCTGCATAAGATTGTTCTATTATTCTGGGTAGTTCCTGTTGATGTTCTGTTACATCAAATTCCCTTAAACGTTGGCGGATCGCCACTGATGCTGCCTCTCCTTTAATATTAGATAATATTATTGTTGAGACCTGGTCGAAGTTTTTAAGTAATTTCATACCTAAATTCAGAGCAGGTTCTGCCCCGTATTCGTTTTGAATTTGTTTCAGGACATCTGGTATTACTGCAATTGACGGAACACCATGTGTTTTAGTATAGATGACAGCAAAGACTGTGCCCCAAGTGGTGCAGTCTTCCAGTTGTGGTATGATCCCCATTGGTAAACAGATTGTTAGTATTCTGTGTTTCTCATAAGGGCTAGTATTTGGAAATACTGCTTCGATTTGAGTAATTTTTTGAGCTATCCAGAATGGAATTTGTTCACGTTTTGTGGGCATTTTACCCATGACTGCGTGTAAAGTCTGTGGAGTAATTTTTAGTGTATACCCCTGTTGAGGTGTTTGATTTGGAATGGTCATTGGTGGTTGGACTGTGAAAGTCTGCATGACATATTGGACTAATTGTCTGTAAATTTTTATTAACTCTCGTAGTTGAGTAAGTAATTCATCGTCTGACATTTCTTCGATGTCAGGATGAGGTGTGTAGCCGGCTAGAATCGGCCATGTTGCTCCTGGTCTACCTAGTGGACCGAGCCTGGTAATGTTTTTGTGATGTTTTAGGGCGCCTTTAAACCAGAGATTATGCTCCTGGTATGTGAGTGGAATTTCAATATCCTCGAAAGGAATATATTCCTCTGGTGGTTCATCTTCTTTATAGAAGTAAAACATTTTTGTTACTGGTTTCGATTCTGGTAATACTATCCATGAATAGAATACCTCTGTCTGAAAGGATTCGTGTGCCTCTATCACGAAAACTGCTCTACCATCTCTTGGTGTTAAGCCGTGTTTTATAAGTTTTAGAGTGATGGCTCTCCTTAAGTTTGGAGGGATGTTT
The DNA here is from genome assembly GCA_963921515.1 of Calotriton arnoldi. Classification (NCBI taxonomy): domain Eukaryota; kingdom Metazoa; phylum Chordata; class Amphibia; order Caudata; family Salamandridae; genus Calotriton; species Calotriton arnoldi. The sequence goes on along the minus strand of CAWUFW010001599.1, from coordinate 2,643,329 downwards.
ATAACACCCTCATCGGTTTCATGTAAACCTGTAAAATTAAAAGCTGTTACGACTCGATCAGCCGCAGCTGTACCGTTGTCGGTATTAGTATCCCCGTTCAGGGACATTGTTTTTTGGAAAAATGTAGAAAAAGTTTCAAGGAAACAAAGATAAGGTGCACAATATTTTGGAACACTGTATCCTTCAACGTTGAACAAACCGTACAGCTAATATATAGGATTTTTGTCCTATTCAGCTTCGGCGGATACTTAACCCTACCCACTCCAGACGTCTTATGGAGTATGTGAGTAGGGGTCTCTGAGAAAAGCGCGACTGAGTTACTCAGTATCTAGCGTTAAATTAGTGCCTTGCCCCACATTGGGCGCCATGTAGTGTAGTTCCTATTTCCCTAATAGGCTCTGCGCATTGGAATAATATACCCTATAGATTTGACATAGGACTGAGGTCAGTATGTCCCTATCGAGTATATTAAACTTAATTACTTTGTACCAGCTAACTCAGAGGCCACTAGAAACTCCTTGTAAACAAGAAGGGAGTAGTTTCTGGCAACCGCATAAACATGACAACTTTGTTTCCCTTTAGAATCGGAACACTCTCAGAATCGTGGAAACAACAGATAACAGTTTCACTCAGCTAATCATGCATGCTTCGTTTCTTCAGAGTTACACAGAAAGAATAGACGGGCGTTTCAATAAAAGGATTTATTGAACAGTCTTGTTTCTCGTGTAAGAGATATGAGCTGTTATAATCGTAAGACAGTATGCGAGATATATTATGTACAGCGTAAGCAGTAGAAAGAAATAATACTGCGCTAGCATTATCTTTTAGCTATGACACATATATTCATATACATAAATAACATAAGCTAAAAATGCGAGTACTCATAAGATGCTTCTCTAACTAGTTCTACCCCAGTGTACCTAACCTAAGTGTAGTGCAAGGTAAGAAGTAGGTGATGTATTCTATAGTATGGTATGCTAAGTCTGGTATGCCAAGTCTTGTATGCCAAGAGTCCCTCTAGGTTCTAGTCAGCTCCATACCTTGAGAATGAGAGAGGTGGGAATCTCTTTCCGGGTCTCGAACTCTAACACCCCGCGAAGGGAGTCAGAACACTGGAAGCTGGATTCTCTGCGAGCAGGGATGACAGCGTCTCTTGTCAGTGCATCAGGCCGGGACACGGGCTCCTCTAAAGTTGAGGTCTCCTCCTACTTACTTGGGCAAGGGAAGGTATATTTATACCTGGTAGGTACCTTGGAATGTTAGCATTGACGTAAAGTCGGGCAGAGGAAGACGTCAGGAATGAACCCTTAAGGAATAGCGGTTCATGCATAATAAATGAGTTCTTGGAGAAATCAATAATCCTGTGCTAGGGGAACTCCCAAGAGCTTAAGGGTCTGGTTTCTAAGAACTCGTTGTGACGTTGGGGTGGACGGATGTAGGTGACCATGCCTGTATTTGGATAGCATGGCTAATGCCTAAATAAGGACTGGGATCTTATGCCTATATAAGGGCAATGCGAATTGTGCCTATATAAGGACATGTATCAGGAAAACCTATATACGGACACCTAAAGCGGAATACAACAAAAGTGCCTATGATAATGAGGGAGAGTTTTTTCTTTTTTTTTTTTAAAGCAAAATAATATCGTTTATAATAAATGTGCAGTATTAACGTGAAGCTTTAATGAAAATAAAATATGTTTAAAATGCAAAAATATGTACTAAGCCATCATATTTACACACACTATACCTGAAATGGCTTGAATAACAATGCTTGAAAAGTTGATTTTCTTAGAATGCCTAAACATGCATAAACTGTTAATACATGATTCGTTTTTGTCATTTTATGGGGTGATGAAAAGTTCATACACAGAGATGCAGCATTTAAAATTTGAACTTGATTTTTACCCTACTTGTTTTTTCAAATGGATGGTGGATCTGCTCAAATGTTTTCTTTCCATTATATTGATATTTACAGTTCTACATAGACCATTGTTTAGAAACTTGATATTTCCGAAGATTAGAAGTGTAGTTTAATGCATGGGAAAGAAGACCTGAATGGGAAAGTAACCCACATGAATTCATAACCACTACAATATAGTTGCAAACTTAACATTGCTGTCTGTGGGCTATTGTATTCCGATGAGAAGACGAGGAGTGATCCTGTGCCCAGGAGAGCATCGAATGATAACTGGCTAATGGGAAACTAAAGAAGGACCATGTTGCAAAGCTTAGTGAAATGTGCAGTCTGTAATAATGTGTGTTGCTATAGTAGGTTACCATTACCACTCTTTTCCAGACATTTACCCAGACCATATGCCAATCCACTTCCTCTTGACAATCTAATTTTGAAAGTCATTGGCGAAACATACCTCCGTGTCAGATTCCTGTGTAGACCCAACAAAAGTACAAAACGCCCTTGAATACTTGTGCTGTGAGAAGAATGGAACATGCCTCCAGATGCAGGAATCTGGGAAGAAACAAGAAAAGGAAGTGAGTGAGAGAAACACTGAATTGAAGCAGACTGTCCTTCATGTAGCATCTGGTTCATGGGACAGCATCATGCTTACTGGATGTTAAAAGGAATGGTAGACATAAACTGGCTGGAAGACAGAAGACAAATGGCAAGTATGTCATTCCAGCTGATTTACCAACAATGAATAACACATTTTAATAGAACTTACTTGTTCCAGCAGTGGATGGTGCTGTAATGAGCCAGGAATTTGGTGGAAGCCCTAAGGACTTAGCTGCAAGCTCACCATAAAGACTCTATAGCGGAACAAGAAAAAGAAACAGTGATGTTACAACAACAGGACAATGAAGTAATGGACTAACTAGGCAACAGAGGGAACGGAAAGGGAAGAAAACAACCGATGCAAATACCAGATCCCTGTTGCATTCTTAAATAGGACTCTTCAGCCAGAAATTACCTTAGACCCAGGAAGTTAGTACGTGAATGTCTATACTGCGGGTAGCAGTCTAGTCTTCCAGCCATTGTGTAGGAAAGACATTTTTTGCCCTGATTACCCCCATTTTTTGACTTATACTGGTGGTTACTGAGTCTGAAAGTGCCCTGGGCTCTTCTAGCCAGGGCCAGTGCTCTGTCCTTAAAAGGTATATGGTAATTGGTGTAATTATAATTGGTCAAGACAACCTACCTGTAAGTCTGTAGTATGCGGTAGGACATGCAAGTTTGGGAGACCCCAGTGGACTTAATGCACTTAAGTGTGCACTGCTGTGGTGTCTGGTGTCATTTTAAAGTCAGCCCATGCAGGCTGGCTTTAAAATAAAACAGTGTCCAAATTCGAATTTGGAATTAAAAGTACTTTCAAAGTCCAAACCTACCTTTTATTGCATATACGTCACCCCCTAAGGTCTGCTTTAGGTACCCCAAATGTAGGGTGCCTTGTTCTAAAAAGCAGGGACATTATAAGATATGTTTCATATGCCCTGATGAGGGAAAACAGCCAAAATCATTTTCCTCATTGTCGGTCTTCTAGCTCCATAGGCTAAAATAGGAAGCCTTTATTAAACTTTAATTAAGCTTAACCTTTGACTGGAGTTAGCTAGCAACCTAATTCAAAGTATCAAACTAATAGTTACAATAAATCCAACTACTTGCCAAGATTGGATTTATTATAACTATTGCAGGAAAGTATTTTTAGAACTTACTATCCTGAAGTTACATAAAACAGCCCTGTAGCAGCCTCTTCTGATTGGCTGGTCTCTGACAGCCTGAGCCAAGCTGCTTCCTGAGTAGGTGTGAAGAGGCCTGGGGCTGAAACAATAAATCCATTTGGTGGGAGGAGATTTGCTTCCCGGAGTAGCCAGGGGCAGGAAGGGGGCTGGGAGATAAACTGGACATCAAAAGTAGAAGCATAGATATCACAGGACCTAGGCCAGCCCCCACTTCCTTGATCCCTAGCCAAATGGGAGCCTCTCTTATTAAATTATGAGAGGGGCTGGAAGGGGAGTGTAGGGAAAGGTTAGCCACACCTGTGGGTTGGGGTAGCCAGACTTGCGATCCAAGGAGAAATTTTCTCCATTTTGATTTTTTAGGAGATGTGCATTCTGGGACAAAAATATGTCACACTTCCCAGGAAGTTGTCATGGCAGACGGTGGCAACTTGAACCACATTGGTGGGGGTATCCCCCTCTTGCTAGCCCAGAATGGGGAATACATATGGGAGATCTGCAAGAGTCCCTCAGATCCCTGCCTGAAACATCTGGAGAAGAGGGACTGCCATGCTGGACCCTTGGACTGGGCAACAGATAACTGCACTTAGAAGTACTGCACTTGCTTCACATTAAAGGCTCCACACAAGAAGGATGTTGTCTGGCTTTAAGGATAAGAAGTGTACTCCGTTAATAGCACCAGGTAGAAAAGTAGCTGGAAGAAGCCACCTGCACCATCCACTGAAAGGGCAATCCAGCTGACCAGCTTCACTGGATTTTCCTGGACTGACCAGGTGCATTGTAGGAATTAGACCCCAAGAGGCAAACCAGAGCTGCTGAACCCTTGGCTGGTGCTGTTGGAACCTTTCCTACAACAACAAACCTTCAGAGAAGAACTCTGAAAGTTTGGGAATTTTGACCAAGTCTGGTGAAAAAGCTCCAGAAGAAGACCGGCATCAACGATTAGAGTCAAGCCGGCAAGGTAGAACCGCGACTCAGCCTGACTGCACCGGTTTGCCCTGCTGTAAGCTCCAGAGCTCCTCGCTGTCGACGACAAAGACAAAGACCTCCAAGGCTCACTGAGGCATCCCGCTGCAGCAGACCGTGGTTGTCGAATTAAAATCCAGATCCGAGGACCCGATCGCTCAACATCGAGACAAAAAGCTCCGAAAAAGTGACTGAGCCAGAATATGAAAACTTGACAAAGCGCAACCGCTCATTGCATCCGACCCCGCTCCATCGCAGTCGGCCTGAAACTTTTACTTTGTCCCAGTCCAGCGCGACCACATAGCCGGTTGTTTCTTTACACGTTTTGGCGCTAGAAAGCAATTTTTTTAATTTAAACTATAAAAATTCATATCTCCGGTTCCCTACATTGGATTTTTGTTGTTTTAGTGTCATGTTAAAGATAAAAATATTCTCTGTTTTTATAAATTGGTGTTGGACTTTTATTGTGTTGTGTCTTTTTCTTATTTACTGTTTTGGTGATGGTAAATGCTATACACACCTGTTTCCTAAGTTAAGCCTGACACTCGTCTGCCAAGCTACCAAGGGTTGAGCAAGGATTAATTTATTGAGACTTGACTGGACCTTTTTTGTGACTGTGGTATTATTACTAGCTGTAGGTACCTACCTGCACCTACTAATACACTGCCTTCCAACACATTCCAAATATCCACTGGCTTGTTCTCCAGCACCTCCAGCCCCTGTGTGCCTCCACACCCATGAAAGAATGCCCCATCAAAAAGCAGTCTTGGGCCAAGTTTTCAAGGGATTCTGTCTGTGAAACCTCCTCACCAGCTGAGGGACAAGAACACAGTTTTTTATTTTCCATGACCTATCTGATAGGCCTGGTCCCTTCCAGAAACCAGATATAGGAAACAGATATTGTAATAGGTCTCAAAAGGCACAAGAGTCAATGATCTTTTCGACCTCATACTCGGTGATGCATCGACTAAAACTAATTGAGATTTACTGGCTTCATCATACCTCGCAGGTTCAAATCAGGGGACATGGCATACAGGATGTATATTCCATTGGGAAGAAAGTGTAGACTGCAAGGCTGATTTTTACACTTTCCCTGAGATTGTGAACAGGCCCACATATCAAGGTGTGAATTTAGTGTGAAACCCCAAATGGTCAAGTACTTATAGATAACCAAACATTGTTCCTTTTCTGATCACCTTATATCTTTCTACCGTGCCTTTCCGCAAAACACCTGTAACTACTTTTGACTGTTGGTGAGTTGCTTTCTGTATGTTATTAAGTGTCTGTAATAGGGTGGTCACAGAGCGAAATGTGGAAGTGGAGATCTTCTGAGTAAACATCTGTGGATGGTAACTATAGGAACAGAAGTGTGGAGCAAATCTTCCCAAAGGCAAGTGCAAAGAGTTGTTGCATGCAAATTCAGCTAATGCAATCAATTGGTACCATGCACTACGGTGGTCCATGAGAAAACTTTGTAGCTATTTCTCTAATTACTGATTCAACTATTATGTCTATCTATCGGTTTGTGGGAGATGACTGAGAGACTTGAAGAGCTTGGTACTAACTCTTATCATCATTTCAGTCCACAACAGAGCTTGGAATTTTGCACTTCTGTCTGTGTTGATGATCTCAGGTAGACCATAGAGCTGGAAAATGTTAACAATGAAAATTCCAACCAATTCCATTTCTGTATTAAGGTCATCATTACGATGCAGGTCGTACTCTCGTCCAACCAGCACCAGCTGAAGCAGGACCGCCCAACTAGAAGTCAGTGGTCCCGCTGCCCTGATTATAATGCGACCGCCTTCATGGTGGTCGCAATGTGTATATTTTCGATTGTGGCGTGTGCTGCGGGCTGCAACACACGCCCCAATAGAAAATAAACTCTTCCGAAACATCTCTGCACCGTGTGGCAGGCACCATGCGGTGCCTGAAACATGGTGCAGGGATGGTTAGGGGGCGGGCACCAGAGGTGCCCCCCAGGCCCCATAGCGGAGGGCCAGAAGAGAAGGGGGCCTTGCTAGGGGCCCCCAAAGTCATTTTTCACCTGCCTTTTCATGGCGGGTGAAACGCCATGAAATGGCAGAAGGAAAGGGACATTGTGATCCCTACGGTGGTGCCTGAGCAGGCACCGCCCTTTTTTTAGGGATTACTGACCCTCTGATGCACTGACAGGCTCCATGAGCCCGTCTGAAGCGCCGCAGACGGTGCCTCCGCTCGATGCCTCTGCCCGCCGCATCGTAATGCGGTGGCAGACTGCAGGTGTCGGTGGGTCCGACACTGACGTGTAAAATGTCACATGTTCATAAAATAGTCTATTGCCACTAACACAGTGGTATAACATTGAGCGGCAGGTAGATTGACAACAAAGTTAATAGAGATTATGTTGCATGGATGATAGGGAGAGGGGTCTTGGACGAGGTTGCAAGACTCTAGCCACTGGTATCTGTGATCCTGGCCTGAGCACAGATTGTACATTTATCGACATATTCTTTAATTGTGAACTTCACACCAGGCAAGAAGGAATCTCTTATGATTAATTCCACCATTGTTTTATGACCAGGAGGACCTACTACTGGTGAGTTATGATACCATTTTGAAACCTTTGGCGCACTTTTTTTCATTGAAGGAACAACTCATCATCTCAATACAGAAAGATGTTCTGAAGTGATATTCTCTATGGTTCTTGTTACATATACTGCTGTAAATGAAGACACTTCCATATAGGCTTGCCTGATGATACTGAAAACGTCTTTGGAGGGTATTGAGGAAAGGCAAGAATAAGAAATACATCATTCTAAGTTTCTGGATCAAAATCCTTCTGTGAAGAGAGGGTGTCAGTTGTTTCAGGTCAATTGCCAGGTCATTAGGTTATCACATAATCAAAATGGAAGTAACAGAGACCACCAGGAGGGTGTTAGCACCTTTTATCAAAGTTAGGTACAGTAAACACATTTATTGCAGTTAAGTACAGCAAGTTTTTATTATCTGTTCACGCATTAATCTTGTTACAGACCCCCTCCAGATGATGTCTCCAATGTGTAAATGCCTTTTGATGGCTACCAAAAAACAAAGTGATGGATGGAATGCTTTAAATAATCTCAGTCACTGGCGATGGCTTGGGCCTCATTCCAATCCATCGTTTTTCACCAACCACGCTCCAATGGGAACAGTCTGGCCAGCACTACTAGGCCAGGTCTTTCCTGAACCAAAAGACAACCAAATCAAACTTCAGACTCCAGCCAGCAAAACCAAGTTCTGTTCATGGAAAAACAACTCCAACAATCTTCCCAGTCATTGTTATACCACTCATTAGAAACATTCACTTTGTGCAGCCATTTGAGCATTTATGCGTGTGTGTCCATAAGATATAGTTTTACGCTGTAAGCAGGCTACCCATGACATATAGAAGCATTAATATCCATAGAGAAGTGAAAAATTATTACTCATAAAGCATTTTCCACTACAAATTGAATGCTTAAATAGAAGCGATCCATAATATTTCAAATGTAGTCGCTGCCCTTTCCTATTTGTTTAGTATGCCTGTCCTTGTTCAGTTTCAGTTATGCAAAAGCACAAGAGCACTCCTCACCAGTTCTACCTCTGAGCTGCTAGTCGAGGCCACAAAATGAGTACAGGATAGCACAAAGGCTGTCAGAGAACACCCTGGTTTCTCCACCATAATGAGTTTTGACCAAGCTTGAGCATCACGCTCCGAACCCCAGGGATGGGGCACCACTGCCGAACACATATGTAAGCACATATCCAACACTGTGATTCTGCTCCTTCTTGGCAGCATGCATAAATGTCTACACAATGTTAAAGTCCCTGAACCCAAGTTATAGGCCTGAGCCGCAGGTGAGGCCCTACAATGAGTGAGAGGGCCTTTAACAGCGGTATAGCAGAAGGGATATAAGGTTATTTGAATATTCCACCCACTAAGGGTAGAATGTTCTAAATTAAAAAGGTAAAAACATGAAGGCAAACATTGGAATATTGGAGCTCCGGGCTTATACCAGGCAATATAAGACTGGAGATACTCCATTGTCTTCAATGGAGCTCTCAACATTAAAATGTTCGATTGTGAAGTTCAAATCTAAATCAAAGTCTTATAGATCAAAGGACAAAGCAGCATGGGGTTTGCCTCGAATCGAATGGACAAATGAAAGTTAGTCCTCTCACTGAGAGAGTACGTAAATCTCTGTCAGGTTGGTCATGTTCCTGTGAATTCATTGAATAATACGCAGTGTCTTTTGTGGAGGTGAGGGCAGGACTACACGCCCCGGCAGCACTCGCGGGTCCAGCCGCCAACGACGCCTCAGCTGTTCTGCGCCCAGAGGCGCATACTTAACCAGGCCTGGGCTTCCGCTATGCGGGACGCCGTGTCTTTTGTGGAGGTGGGGGCAGGACTACACGCCCCGGCAGCATCGTGGCTCCAGCCGCTAATGACACCTCAGCTGTTTTGCGCCCGGAGGAGCATACTTAACCGGGCCTGGGCTCTTGCTGCGTGGGACGCCATGTCTTTTGTGGAGGTGGGGGCAGGACTACACGTCCCGACAGCACTCGCGGCTCCAGCCGCTAACTACGCCTCCGCTGTTTTGCGCCCGGAGGCGCATACTTAACCGGGTCTGGGCACCCGCTGCACGGGACATGCCCGGGCGCATGCCCGGGCCAAGAGCGGGCCCGTCTGCACCTGTCCGCGCCCGGACGAGGCTGGGCTGGGCCACCCCCCTGAACTCTGCTGCCAGAGGACCTGCGCTTGGAGATAAGGGTGCTGGACAAGGCCAGGGGCACACAAGGTACATCGCTTTTGTTCCGCGAACCTATTAGGCACATCAAGCCAAGTGAATACACAGCGACTAGAGCTGTGCCTGGCTACTGCGCTAGGTGTGGGTGTCAGTGCGTATTGCTTCTCCACTGGTAGGAACTGTGCTGACACAGTGGGTATTGTTCAGCAAAACCAAAGGGGATGATGTTCGGAGTGTTGAACATTGCAAACACTCACCCCCAGTCAACTGATCTGGGTTTAATCCATCATCATTCTTTAGCTCACTCCGCCACCCCAGTTCAGACATGGCCATATGCAAATCAGTCTGACCCTGTGCCTCATGGGAACAGTCCAGCCCGAACTGCCAAGCCATATCTTCCCTGGACCGGAAACAAGCATCCTGGGACCGGTTTCGGGTTCATAACCCTCATCAGCCAGGTTATCTTGAATCCAGTGGCAAAGTGAGCAAGGGACCCACGTCTGGGCATACCCTGCCAACTTAGGGCGAACTTAGCAAAACCAAAGGGGATGATGGACGGAGTGTTGAACATTGCAAACACTCACCCCCAGTCAACTGATCTGGGTTTAATCCATCATCATTCTTTAGCTCACTCCGCCACCCCAGTTCAGACATGGCCATATGCAAATCAGTCTGACCCTGTGCCTCATGGGAACAGTCCAGCCCGAACTGCCAAGCCATGTCTTCCCTGGACCGGAAACCAGCATCCTGGGACCGATTTCGGGTTCATAACCCTCATCAGCCAGGCTATCTTGAATCCAGTGGCAAAGTGAGCAAGGGACCCACGTCTGGGCATACCCTGCCAACTTAGGGCGAACTTAGCAAAACCAAAGGGGATGATGGACGGAGTGTTGAACATTGCAAACACTCACCCCCAGTCAACTGATCTGGGTTTAATCCATCATCATTCTTTAGCTCACTCAGCCACCCCAGTTCAGACATGGCCATATGCAAATCAGTCTGACCCTGTGCCTCATGGGAACAGTCCAGCCCGAACTGCCAAGCCATGTCTTCCCTGGACCGGAAACAAGCATCCTGGGACCGATTTCGGGTTCATAAACCTCATCAGCCAGGCTATCTTGAATCCAGTGGCAAAGTGAGCAAGGGACCCACGTCTGGGCATACCCTGCCAACTTAGGGCGAACTTAGCAAAACCAAAGGGGATGATGGACGGAGTGTTGAACATTGCAAACACTCACCCCCAGTCAACTGATCTGGGTTTAATCCCTCATCATTCTTTAGCTCACTCCGCCACCCCAGTTCAGACATGGCCATATGCAAATCAGTCTGACCCTGTGCCTCATGGGAACAGTCCAGCCCGAACTGCCAAGCCATGTCTTCCCTGGACCGGGTATTGTTCACCTGAATAATTAGTAACAATGGGGAAACAAATTGGTAATGACAAAAAGCAAGCTCCGCCCCTGCAATGCACATCACCACTGCCCCCAACCTCAATTGACAGGATGTTACAGAGGGCCATAGATGTGGTGGCAACCGAAATTGAGTTAACTGAAAGGCGGTTGTCTTTAAATCCTGACCTTGATCTCTCTCCATTGGGCTTGGATTCCCCCCTAACTACCCTTGTCCCGGAAACCAATCCTTCTTTGTTTCAGCACGCTGACTGCGCAAAGGCGAGTGATGTACCTAAAGTTCACTCACGGAAAGGGGACGCTATCCCAGGCCCTGCGAAAAATGGGAAAACCAAGCATGTAGTCAGGACGGGGGCCAAACGGAAGAAGCGTGCCGATGAGACACCCGACAATGAAGATTCCCTGGACGACCCGAACTTGAATAGAGGATCCACAGGCAGCCCACGAGTGGCCCCGGACTACCCAGATTGGGTGACGAACTTGGTGGTGTATTTACAGGTCCAGTTTAGGTCTATTGTAAAAGACGAGCTTAGCTCTTTGGTTTCATGGGTTGACAAGCTGGCAGAACTGTTAGAGGTCAGGGCAGGTAGTCCAGCAACAATCACCGGGGGCTGGAGGTTAGCTGTCAGGCAAATATTGTTCTCGTAACATCTAGAACAAGGCCTGAGCCCCCAGATGCCAAAAACCCCATTCCCACCACTGATACCAACTGGGTTAACCATGAGGCTAAGAGCAGAGATACAGTACACCCTAACTTGGTAACCGAGCAAGATTGTATGTATCGACAGGGGCCTAGGATTAGGGAAGGGGTTGGGCATGTACCCACTATAGAGGCAAGGGAAGCGAGGACTGACTTGCCCTCCATTAACTTACCCCCTGCTTCATCCCCGTATGCCATTGTTCTAGCAGGTGTACCCAAGATTAAAATAGGGCTGAGGGAATCTTACCCTGATCTCAGGAACAAGTGCATGTTTTGGCTGGCTAGGCAGAGACAATTTGCCTATAAAGATGCAGGCGAGATTCTCATGACACAGAGTTAGCTGGGTGGGCAACAGACCAAAAGATATGCATGGGGGTTGCGTAGTGATTAATTTAAAAAACCCAATGATTGTCCAAAGCCTTCTATGCTTGAACCACTATAGGCTGGATGAGGGCATTAGGTCTTTAACCCTAGGCTATTTTTATATCCCAGGTCAAGCACCAGAAATCAGAGCGCAAACAAGCCAGGGACAGGGGTTGTGGAACCAGAACCACCAGCTAACTAGATTGTGGTACCTACCCCCTAGACCCTTGCCATACAACATACCGACAGCGAATAGATTTGGGGTCTTAGAAGCGGTTCATTGTCTCAAACTACCGTACCACCAGGAAGAGATATCCACCTGTCAGGGGGAACCCCGGAAGTCCTCAAGTTGTGCTGGAGGAATTGATAGGGGGCAGCTGCCCAATCTTGCTTCAAAAACCCCACCCATGGGAACACCTCAAGCCGTGGTAATGGTCTAGCAACTCCAGGGGTCTCACATAGCCCAACGCCCACAGTTAAAAAGCGTGATGTCAGTAATAGACCTATGGCAAAAAGGTTAAGTGACCATCAGAGGGAAGCTAGATCACCCAAAGTAGACACCCAGACTTTAATCGCAGACAGACTTTTAGATTCAACCAAGATGCAAGTTCTATCATGGAATGCCACGGGATTTAGCACCAAACTGGACAATCCTGATTGGGGGTCGTTTGTAGACCAACATGACGTTTGCATGTTTCAGGAAACCTGGGCTAGGGAGGACCCACACCTGTTGGGCTTTGTGTCATTCAGAATAGATGCCACCACTAGGGGAAAAGGCAGGCCATCAGGCGGATTCTGCGCATGGATAGGCTCTCACTTGGGTTGCACAGTAAAGCAGTTAGAGTCCTCTTCAAATGATATCTTGTGCATTCTTCTTACTTTCACACCAAAAGTTAGAATTGCTCTGGTTAATGTCTAGTCCAGGCCTGTAAGCAACAGCCAAGAATCACCGACCTTTGGCCAACTGACTGCTTTTATATCCACCATTCCAAACAACTGCTCGGTGATCATTGGTGGAGATTTCAACTGCCAGGTTGAGCCCTTGAATGGTTTCAATGGAGGTACTCCCAGTGAAAAGGATCTTTACTGAGCAATCCCCGAGCCTAATATTCCACCAACTAGGGTCTGGTCTCCGCAGGTGCTCCAGATTAAATATTTCACCCTAAATCATTCCCTACGTGCATGTAATGGCCGTACAAAATCGGATTCACCTGGGAACCACACTTTCATAGAGTAGCACACTCTTCCATTTTAGATTACATCCTGGTAGACATGAGAATGTGGCACAGGGTGGTTGACTTTGTGGTCATGCCTCGACATGACAGCGACCAACGCCCTGATCCTGGAGGCGGTGATGTTGACTCCGGAGGTTGCCTCTGGTTCAAATACTATGCCAGATGAAAGACTAACACTTACCAATTGCAGGAGAAGAGTCCGGTGGTCAGCTATACATCAATCGCTTGACAGGCTGGCCACCCTATATGAATCTATTATCCCGTTTTTAATGGCAGCGGAAAACTCTATCTCTAAAGATGGCATATCCATCCTTCCTATGCGAGTTGCTGAGACCCACAAAGCATTGACAATCACCCTGGCTGACACTTTCTTTCCACTCAAATGAATCAGAGAGCATAAGAAGGCCAAGTATTCCTGGTTCAGTGATAGCTGTCGGTTGGCTAAGCTAGCACTCATAGACGCAATCTTAACCAAGGACAGGCCCCTAATTAGAGAAAAGAGGGTGTCATATAGAAATACCATCGCCGAAGCCAAGAAAACGTGGGAGATGGACAAGTGGGACTCGATTAGATAAGGCCCCTTTCATAATGACATGAAGGCTTTCTGGAACATTGTAAACACGGGCAGTAGAGAAGGGAAGCAGTCTATAGAACCCAATATTGCGGCTGACGTCTGGAGGAAACATTTTGAGTCCCTTTATACAAGAATAGGAGACGAGGGTGTCACTACAGCCATTGATAACCCCCACTGCTGAAATGCTGCATTGAGGCCCCCAAGATAACTCTTATAGAAATAACCAGCGCCATAAGTAAAGTAGCTCCGTCTAAAGCTCTGGGGCTAGACAAGATTCCAGGGGACCTCTTTCGTACCGAGCCAACCATCTGGGGTCCTGATCTGTGGATCTTATTCAATGCCATATTGCAGGGAATGGCGATCCCTGCAACATGGGCTGAAGCGGAAATCCATAAAAAGGGATCATCACTTCTTCCCAAAAACTATAGACCTATAAGTCTAATAGACGTCAGTCAGAAAATCTTTGCTCATGTACTGTTGGATCGTCTTCAGACCTGGATGGACGAACATAAAATCTTGAGTCCATTCCAAACCGGTTTTAGGGAAAAGATGTCTACCATTGATAGATTTTTTGGCTCCAACTCCTGTACTGGAAAACGGTGACTATAGAGGGTGGCAGCCTCTACCTATTCTTCGTGGATTTAAAATCCGTGTTTGACGTGATGCCAAGAGACAAACTGTGGGCGGTCCTAAGTGATCTGGGGGCCCGACCTATCTATGCCACTTGTTAAAGTGACTACATGAAGGCAACTACGCCCAAATTAGGTTTGGCAAATTTGGAGAACTTACTGCACCCAGACCCATAGATAGAGGAGTCAGACAAGGCTGTGTCCTTGCACCTATTCTCTTCTGCCTATTTTTAAATGCACTTGTAGAGACACTAAATATGGGGAAGGACATTGATGCGCCCAAGATAGCGAACTGTAAAGTGCTGGCAATGATGTTTGCCGACGATACTCTTTTGCTCTCAAAATCATCTATGGGCATCCAGAGGATCCTGAACAACTCCAATGTCTTTTGCAAATGCAGGGGGCTCAAGATTAACACCCAGAAGACTAAATATATGGTCTTCAATTCAGCCAGTTCAACCCGACCAAATCCCTGCCTGCAAGGCATCCTGCTAGAGAGGGTGTCCGTATTTGAGTACCCTGGGGTTACTTTAACAGAAAAAATGGATTGGGGTGCCCAAATCAATAGAACAAGCCTAAAGTTAGCACAGACCACGGGGGTTTGACCAAGCTCTTTAGGAACTCCTTCCACAAACCCATTGGACCGCTTGTCGAAATATACAAAGTGCAAGCAAGGGGTGCTGCCATGTATGGGGCTGAACTTTGGGGGCATTGTTCCCCCCGAAACATCACTAAGATCGAGAACATTTTCGTCAGGCAGTTATTTGGTCTTCA
This sequence comes from Calotriton arnoldi, assembly GCA_963921515.1. Classification (NCBI taxonomy): domain Eukaryota; kingdom Metazoa; phylum Chordata; class Amphibia; order Caudata; family Salamandridae; genus Calotriton; species Calotriton arnoldi. Next base: position 2,628,236 of record CAWUFW010001599.1, on the reverse strand, counting down.
CCTTAGCTCCCCCTTACACCGCTTCAATTGGACCTTGGGGTAAGGCCAATTGAAGATGAAATTGCTCTCAGACGCCTAACCTTCTGGCGTCGCCTATGGGCAACCCCGGAGCTGGTTGAATACAGGGCAGAGTTAAAGGAGGTCCTGAGCCTGCAGGGCACGGGAAAACTACCTTGGATAGCCCATGTCAGGGATACACTTCTGGTTATGGGTAGAGCTACCCTATGGTACAACACTGAGGTAGCTTACCCCATAATCTCTAGGAAGGAACTGGCATGGAGCTATAGGGAGAGTAAACTCGCTCACCTTCAGGGGAGCTCAACAACAGGCACTCTAACTGCAGCGTTCCTGAGAATTAAAGACCAGTATAGTCTAGAACCTGCTTTGTATGACATCCAACCTGCTCTAGCTAGGAAACTATACTTACAATTTAGGCATGGGGTCCTCCCGCTGTGCGCCTTCTCCAACAAATGGGCAGGCTCAATCTCTTTAGGCTGTCCGGCCTGCAGTAATGCAGAGGAGTCAGAATTGCACATACTTTTTTTCTGTCCTGGTTACAGGAAAGCTAGACATCGCTGGTTGATCCAGCTATGCAGAAATTTGGGGACACAGCACTGCGTAGAGGCATTTAGGCTGCTGAAATACAACACTCAAACGCACATTGTATTTGCGGTGTCGCGCTTTCTATTTTCCATGTGGTGTGTGCGTAAAACATTTTTGAATATTAACCCATAGGACCAAGTCGATAATTTTGTATTAACTGGACTTGTCCCATTCTCATCTATTTTTATCAACCATGGTTTTTAGTGTCTGCAACACGTAATATATTTGTTTTATTAATGTTTTATATTAGTATATATTATTGTCTATTTTATGGGGTGCTGGCACATATGACTGTAATTATAAACTAGAACTCTAAGGACTGAGCCTGTGCTCCTATGGATTGTTTTAATGACCTGTTCGACCGAAATAAAGATTTTTTAATTGAATTGAATAATACACCTTCTCTTACAATGGCATTTTGGCAACATATGCATTCATTCAAAAAGGCTTGCCAGGTAAGGATTCATGAGATGTGTTTTTTTATCAAGACTACATAGTCCCTCAATAGATGAAGAAGTGCAGAAGTGGCATAGTCATGTGCATAATGCAGCTTAGTGAAGACTTTGCTCAGGCGCCCCAACTACATTCATTGCACTGGTCAAGACAGGACACTGACTAGACAATTTTGATGCTGTATTGTTGAAAGAGCAGTGGGAAAATCCTTTAGAAGAGGCATGGGTAAGGGCATTATTCATAATTTCTTTTTGATCAAGTGAGCATCAAAGGTGATGCATTGGTGGGATCCTTCAATAATGGCTTTAGAATGGGAAGACAAACAAGGCAATTGGAAATGTGACACAGGTGGGATTCAATGTACTGATATTGAGGCATAGCCTCTTCGCTTGCATCCAGCTCAGGATGTGTCCGCTACTTCACGAAAATGTCCTCAGTAATACACTTCTAACTAAAGGAACATTTATGTGATGACAGCACCAATCTGCAGTCAAAGTTGGTAATTGCTTAGAATTTGAAATGGTGTTATTGATGAGAATTAACCATGAGCCTAATTTCTGAAGTACAACCGTAAACGTTATATTAGTCACTGCGATAGGTACAAGGCTATTGTCACTTGTTGACTTGCTGTGTGCTTCTGGTGAGGGAGGATTTAAACCAGCAGATCAGTGAAGCAGTGATACACATGTAGTCCCTAAGGCGGAGGAGGAGCATGCAGTAGTCAATATATGGAACGCTTCTCAGAGCTCCAATTGTAGTAAGGCGCATGCATCAATCCAATAGTCAGTAATTCTATGGCTACTTGTTCATTATGGTTTTAGTGCTGTGTAAGGATTGACTTCAAACTGAAAATGATTAATCAACGTATTTAGTTCCAGATTTTTAGAGGGTTGCACATTGTCTACAGATACCAGCATTTTGGGGGTGCATTGGAGCTAAAACATTCGCTGTTTATTAGCTGGAGACTCAAGATTCATGCTATGTATTTTGAGAATGTGGATGATCACGTCATGCATGAGCTTCTGTTGGAGTATGCCCCTTCTAAGAAAGCAGCACTCATTCGTTTTTGTTTAGGGTGGGAGGCTGGGGGGTCATTGCTTCACTGCCATCGGGTTTTAGATGTAAGATCACTTGTGGATCTTCCAGGACCCTCAGCATCACCAATGAATCTTGAACAAACAGATGAGCTGCAGTGACCGCAATGAGGTGTCTCTTCCCTATCAGGCTAGCGACCAGTCTCTGCAGCGTGGGGAAAACAAGACAACAGTCTACTCATGCTGTGTCTGGAGCTCCATCTCTGTCCGAACCCACTCTTTGTCATCCACTCACGTGAGGAACTGAAGCTCTTCGAGTCACATATCGCCCGTGCATCACTCCACTTACTGAAGTTCCACTGAAGGCAACCTCCTCCTTCCATACCTCTCTCCCCCCTCTCCTCTCGTCATATAATTTCTCCCTCGACTTCCATCGTCCTCTCTCTTTTCTATTGCCCTTCAGTTTTGTATTCTTCCCTTTCCCTTTTGAAGCCCCCTAACCCGCAGTTTTGACAGGTACTCTACTTGGCTGCTAGGTTCCTGCTTTTTAAGTCTCATATTTACAATGGTAAGGCTTTTAGGGGTTTTATGGTCTTGACGAGGCCCTCACAATTTCACGTTGTGATCTTCTTTCACAGTTGTCTGAATTGGGACTTGTTTCTTAAACAAATTAGAAAGATTCGCGTCCAAATGCAGCAGGTAATATGTGTTGTTTGGCCATCTTCAAAGTCGTGTCTTAGTGGAGCGTGTTTAGAGGCACAGCACTGCAGCTGTCAGTGGCTGTACGTGGAGACAGCATAAGGATCTGCGCTGGCATCATGGACGGTCACCAGCCTACAGCCTGGAAGCGGTCACACATGTCCCTCCTGCTCCTCTGTTGTATTGGAGAACAATGTACACAAAAGAGCCCTCTTTAAATAGCAAGTATTTTATAAAGACCAGCAAGCATCAATGTGGAAAGCAATGAAACATCAAGAAAGGCAACAAGGTAGGCTCATTTACAAAATACTGAAATGAAAAATGTTACAGAATTCTGCTCATCACAAGTAATCCGCCCTATAAACCGACAGGGGGTAGTGAATTGGAGTCAACATGCGCACAAGTCAGAAACAAGTTGTTTTTATTCACCACACTCATCGAGAAAGTCTCCCCTCCTTATTCACTGGAATGACTGATCATTGTGTACTTTCCTCTGGATTTCTAGGTCACATCACACTCAATTTAACATGCACTATAACAGGACTATTAATATGTACCCCCATTGATTGCATTTTACTAAACATAGACTATTCCTAAGCATGTAACGAAAAACAATGTTAGGCAGTAACATCTATCTCAATTTTCAGGTATTTGCAATGAAGTGGGAAAACATTCAACCCTTAAAATTCCAAAGATTATGAACAATTTAAACGAACGTTAACAAAGCCAACCGGTTTGACTATTATTGGGTGCATGCACAAATGCAGACACACAACACCCACAAACACATTTGTATACCTGACACATACATGCAAATGTGGAGATGGAGCAACTTACCTACAGACACCCATGACCATACAGACTGCCACACCTAGAGCCAACACCACATATAGACCAACAGCTACACAGACACCCAACAGCACACATCTGCCGGGGCCCATCAACCTGAACCATCTGATATGCAGTAACCCATACACCATGAAGATCAATTCTCCCAAATGCCAGGGGTAGCGGAAGAGACATCCCACGCCGTTTGACCTTTACTTTCATTCACACACACATGCTTACACATTCACACATACACACACTCTCTCACATAAACACACTCTCACCCACAAGCATGCACACAACATACATTTAAAAGCATTTTTTACTTACCCCAGCTGCCAGGGAGAGTCATATTTCAGCTAATTGTACTTCATTCTTTATTACACTCATAGTGAATAATGTATTAGTGTAATAACAAATAGCCAAATAACAAGGAAGATAGAGCCCCAAACAACGCCCATGAGGACGAGTTGCCCCAGTCTTCCTGACACTGATTTTGCCACATCTGAGGCCAGGGGCTGCAAAGGCAGTGGCAGGTGTCGCAAGGGGCAAGCCAGGGGTCACAACTGCAACCTCTGGCGACCCCTAAATGACGTCCATGCCATATACACAGGCCAAGAGACGTGTTAGTTGCAAGAGAAAACCAGCAAGAGTAAAGTGAGGAAGGAGCTTTGTGAATGGAACGATCTTTCTCCAAAACAGAACAGAACAGAAGTCAGCAGCCAACTTTAGGCATTTGGATGAAAGTGTGGCAGCAAGACAGGAAACTAGGCAGCAGGAAGGATAAGTAGCGATCAGGAGAGTGTAGGATGTCTCGAAGAGGATGAAGCAATGTTAGAAATTGAGGTCTGGTAGAGGGGTATACATGGAAGACTATTTCAGAGATGCCAGTGTGAGCTAGGTATCACACATACAAAACACAGCTGCTGATATACACACTGTCAACATACAGGCATGCGTACAGTTAACACATAATGCAGATATGATAAGGCAGAACACGTGCATGCAACAATAGTGGTGCAGAGGAACAAATGGTCAGAAAGAATGATGGATGGACTGATTTGGTACCAGTTTAATATTTAGACCCTTTTCTGATTAAACAAGATCGGAGGTAAAGGAAATATTGATGTCAATGCCTAATCAGTTATTGGCCTCTGCAGAGCGACATCACTTCTACTTCCATTTCTGTGCTCCCTCATTCATTGGCCTCTTTGGAATGACCTTCGGTTGGTAACAATTGATTTATGAGTTTAGGCCCTCATTTACAAAAGGCCTGCGCTGCCGGAGCGTCACTTTTTTAGACGGTCTGGTGACACAGGCCTCCCAATCATATGCATGAGGTGGCACAAAGCCACCCTGCATGGTTTTGTATGGCCTCCTAGATATGGAGTAAGGCAAGGCAGTGCAAAGCGCTGTCTTACCTTACTCCACGTCAAGGAGGCATTCCATGGGTGTAGCGTGGGTGTTCCCTCTCAACACCCATGGAATTTGACACTGCCCCAGATTTACATCACATAAACCTGGGGCAGCGCCCAAAACGCACGCCTCCCCAGAGCAGTCCTAACAAGGGAAAACGTTTACATTTCTCTTCGTTTTTTTCCTTTTTCCACCTGTGCTGCATTCAGCACACCTAGAACAAGGAAAACGCCTCTCGTGATTGTCTTTGTGCAGGAATGTGCCCCTTCCTGCACAAAAACAATCATGGCAACAACACAGACACCCTTGCACCCTGGTGCAAGGGTGCCAGCTTTGGCGCTCGGGTACAAATTGTTCGCCGGCTGAAAGCACAGGAATGCAACTTGTAAATAGAGTGCAACTTGTAAATACAGTGCATTCCTGCCCTTTTGAACTGTTGTAGGGCAGCGCAGCAAAATGACTTGCGGCACTGCCCTATGCCAATTCTTTGTAAATGAGGCCCTTAACATCTTTCAATAATGCAAAGAAAGGTGTCTGTGTGCATTACATTGAAATAAATGTCTCAAAGATATGCTCTACAAGCATTGTGCAAGACTTGAAACCAAATTGTCTGAAACAAACAGGTTATGTGAACTTTAAAATTGACATGCATAAGATAAGACGAAGTTCATGTGAATGGAAAAGGATACTACTGTTTTAAGGTTTCGGAGGAATGGGGGAAGGGAGAGGAAGTGTAGAAGAAATAGGAGAGTGATTAGAGCAGTTTAGAAGTGTGTTAGCTATCCATGAAGAGCAGAGGAGGGCTTAGCAAATCAGCAGAAATAAGCAAATGTATTACTTATTTAAAGGGCGAAATACAGAGGAGGGCATGGGGTGTAGTGAAGAAGCGAGTGTAGACTTAAGGGTGTTACATTTGGGACAACTCCCATAACTCACTGATTTGTTGAACGAAAGCTCAGTACCAAGAACATGGTACCAGTATAGGCAGACCGACCTGCTTAAATTTCTTTTTTCTTTCTTCATATTTCTCATCTGGGGGAGGGGGTTAGGATATGAATGCATTAGTACTTTAATGTTGGTGAATAATTTGACAACCATTTAGTATTTATGGGAAGGTGAAAATAAGGCACTATATGAATAAAAACCGTTTTCAAGTTATGTCAGATCTCATGCATGTATACAATAAGCAAATGCGTTCCAAAATCTGGCGAACATTGTCAAAGTGTTGTTCTCCTGGTTGGTATTCACAAACTATTGCTGTCATCGGAGTTACACGCTTAGTGCAATAAAGTTCTATTAAGAGTAGTGGAACTAAGGCGCATATGTACAAGAATTGCCGCTAACTAATTCTAGCATTAGTTATCGGCAATTTTCTTACCGCTGCATACCGCTGAAAACAATAGCCACGGTACCGACGTATTTACAATACGTCGCTACATGCTGATAGTTTTTAATCGCGGCGGGAATTGTTGACGTTAAGACCAACGTCACGGTGATAAAAATCTTGTAAGTCAGCGGGCAAAAAATGCACGTCAATCAGCGAGACAACACTTTTTTCACGCTTCGCAGGAAAAATAAACTACAAAAAGCCAGCGAAGCACACAAAAAAAGAAAAATAAATACTATCTTGAAAGCAACATGGAGCACCCTGGAACCAGTATTGCAGGAGACAACAACCCCCCTAACCCCTCTAACAGCCAGGGGGGCCAGCCAGAGACCAAGGGGAAGAAGAAGAGGAAATGCAGGTTCAGCCAGCAGGGAAATGAGATCCTGATTGCGGAGGTGACAGACAAACAACACCAGCACTTTGTCAGCTTCACGGTGATATTGGGGACCAAAAATGCAATATGGCAGTCCATCGTAGCCAAGGTGAATGCAGTAGCAGGTGTCAAGAGGACAGTGATCGACTGCAAGAAGCGCTGGCATGATGCTAAGAGCCAGACCAAGCAGAAACTGTCCGACAATCGGCAGGTAGCACTGCAGACCAGAGGTGGTAGTCCAGCGCCACAGGAGGAGCTGGATTGCTTGGAGGAACATTTGTCTGCAGTCATCTGAGAGGAGTCGGTGGTTAGAGTCCAGGCACAGGATAGTGCTGAACATGACCAGCTACTTCAGCAACAGGGTAAGTAACAACCAGGGACTGGGGGGAGTGGCGGTTGGGGACTAATGTTGCTCATGTCCAACTAAATATTCCTCAGTGCACACCCACACTGTGTGCAGATCTATTTCCAGATACTAGGTACCTGGGAGTATATATACGTCACTTGCTCTGGGGCAAAACTTAGCAGGCCACCACCGATGCAGCCACACTTGCACCATTGTGCAGGGATGCCTGTGTTGTGGGGAAGATAGTGCATGTGCAGTAAGGTCCCACATTGTGCAGACACCCTTGCACAATGGTGCATGTGTGCCTGCATCTGTGGTGGCCTGCTAAGTTTTGCCCCAGAGCAGGGTGGTTCACGGGGCTGCATCATATTGTTGTCAATGAGATGCAGCCCTGTGTTCCCAATTTGGTTGAGTGTGGTGTTGAGCCAATGCAACACTCTGCCCCCTCTCCAGTCAATATGCCCCTTTGCGTGTTCCTAAAGTGACAAAGCATGTTGTGAGTCTTCGTGGCATAAACACATGCATCGCCACTCCATTGTAAATATGCACCCTTGTGTCTAAAAGGTGCACATTCCATATTGCCAAAACTAACCATCCTGGAGGGCAAATGTGATGTTGAACTATGAGCAGAAGGGATATGCATCCAAAAGAACAATGTAAGGACTCTGCATATCAGGAATGTGTCCCCTAAAACAACAACATGTTTGCTCTGTGTGCCATGCTCACAGAACCACACAGTCCCTGTCAGGTGCATGTCAAGTGAAGTATGACAATGAGCAAGATTTACAATGTTGCACCAATGCTTGTCATCTTGCTACATGTCACCTTCACCCGATACATCAAAATGCAGTCATCCGCATCAAAGTATCTACATGTGTCGTACAGTTACCAGTATTGTATTGTTATCACGGTCCTGGTGTGGGGTGTCTTTAAACTTAAATTTCCCACTACAATCAGTGCAACAGTAGGGAAAGTGTTGGGTAGCGAAGGGGTAAAAATTACTATTCCCACTACAATGAGTGCAACAGTAGGGAAAGTGTTGGATAGCGGAGGGGTAAAAATTACTATTCCCACTCCAATAAGTTCAACAGTAGGGAAAGTGTTGGATAGGGGAGGGGTAAAAATTACTATTCCCACTTCAGTCAGTGCAACCCTAGGGAAAGTGTTGGATAGAGGAGGGGTAAAAATTACTATTCACTCTCCAGTGAGTGCAACAATAGGAAAAGTGTTGGATAGCGAAGGGGTAAAAATTACTATCCCCACTCCAGTGAGTGCAACAGTAGGGAAAGTGTTGGATAGTGGAGGGATAAAATTTACTATTCCCACTCCAGTCAGTGCAACAGTAGGGAAAGTGTTGGATAGCGAGGGGTAAACATTACTATTCCCACTCCAGTCAGTGCAACAATAGGGAAAGTGTTGGATAGCGGAGGGGTAAAAATTACTATTCCCACTTCAGTCAGTGCAACACTAGGGAAAGTGTTGGATAGCGGAGGGGTAAAAATTACTATACCCACTCCAATAAGTGTAACAGTAGGGAAAGTGTTGGATGGCAGAGGGGTAAAAATTACTATACGCACTCCAGTGAGTGCAACAGTAGGGAAAGTGTTGGATAGCGGCGGGATAAAATCTACTATTCCCACTCCAATCAGTGCAATAGTTGGGAAAGTGTTGGATTGCGGAGGGGTAACAATTAATATTCCCACTCCAGTCAGTTCAAAATTAAAAACAAACAAAATATTAACAACAACAAAAAATTACAAAACAAAATAAATAAATAAATATATAAATATGTTAAAAATTAAAATACAAATATATGTATTATTAAAAATATATATATATTATAATGTTAAATACATATGACAAATACCTACAAATTTTATATTAAATAAAAATAAAATTTCATACAAATAAATATTTTTAATTAGAAAATATTTAGAAACAAAAACATTAATTATTACATACATTTAGTTTTTTTGTTTCCTACCCTATAACACCACACAATTCACAACCACCATCTAAATTAAAAAAATGTACTTCCATAATTAAAATAATTAATTAATAATTAATGAAATATTATTAATTAAAAAAACAAATTAAAACCCATAAAAATTTATCAACTTCCCACACTTTACCCCTATAATCCCCACAACCCAAAGCTAAAATTAAACGGTAAAAAAATTAATTACACAATCAAAACTTATTTTCATTTAAAAAACGAATAGTATTTAACATCTATTTATAAAGTAAGTAAAATAATTTACTCCCCGCCCTTTACCCCTATAAAAGTAAAGCCCACACACAAAAAAATAACCAATTACCCTAATTAGATATCAATCAAATAATTAATATTAATGATCAACTAATTATTAATTAATTAAACATAAATTACTTCCCACCCTTTACCCCTATAAACTCCACAACCCACACCTAAACTTAATTACACAATTTCCATAATTAATTTTCAATCAATTAATTAATATCAATTAACAACCAATTAATATTTAATTAATAATGAATAACTTCCCACAATTAACACTATAAAATCTCAATTAAATATTAAATAAAAAAATAATCATTAATTCATTATAATTAAATTTCTTCCCATCCTATTCCCCTATAAACCCACAACCCACTATGGAACTAAAAACCGCAAAATGTAATTAAAATAAAATTAAGAACTACTAAAGATTTAGAACATATATTAAAAAACATAAACATTTCTTATACAAAAAAATACATCAGATACATTTAAAATATATACTAAATAACATAACACTAGTTAAAAAATCGATATTTTAAACAACTATATTTTTGCAAACGATATTAATGACTTCTATATTTTTAGAAACAATATTTCTTACCTTAAAATCGATATTCTTGACCTCGATATTCTTGTTGTCAATATTTCTGTGTCACTATATTTACAACTCGATATTTGTGTAAGTCGACATTTCTAACTCAATATTTTGTCTGAATACCATTGCTGGAGTCTTGCAAGCCCTGACAGCTTATCATTACTGCAGTGATGCCTCATCATTTGGCGCATATGAATGCTGCTTCACCTTCAACATCCACCTCTTCCCCCCCTGATGTGTCAGAGCCTCACAGTGCTCCAGCCAATCCACCATCAGGCACACGGGAGGCACATGACACATCAGAGGAGGAAGATGTGGATGAATCAACATTCAGGCGAAAAAGTCAGTGGTAGCATTCATCTGTGTCAAATGGACAGTTTCTGCTTGGACCTGTGCTTACCATCATGCCTCATAACATCAGCTTCCACTGTCCTCTGAATGACTCTGCTATACTCACCTTGGAGTTTAATACGGACTGCCAATTTTGCCATTGTTCCCAATGACACTGCAATCAGCCTGCTGACTGAACTCTGCCTCTTCCTCAACATGTCTCTGGACATGTCCCCCCCCCCTCCAGGACTCTGTCTGGCCCTTGATGGAGAGGGAAACAAAATAATTTGTACCCCTTGGAAATTAATGACCTCATAATTTAATGGTACTAACCGTTTGAAAATTGCATGAACTAACCAACCAATACACCTTTTGTTAAACATTTACACGCGGGCAATCTGCTAAATGGATGAAGAAACTAATTTATTTACAAATGTGAAGCTAACTAACCAGCATCGTGACTTAAGTAGTAAATAGTGTAAAATTGCATGATTTGTGTTGCATAATAAGTTGTACCATGGCAAAGAATGCAGGTGGTAAGTAAAATGGCTTTAAATGTCGCTTTTGCTAGGTAATACCTAACAGGGGTCTTTAGAATGGTGGGTGGTAAACAGAAAGGCTTATTTTCCATGTTTTAATTACTGTTGTGTTTGTTCTTACATTATGGCCGTCGGAAAGGATGAGATGCGCGCGCCGAGCACAAATGATCCCTGCGCATGGGCAGTGAGAGGTTCCAAATCACGTGTATGCGGCCTGTTCCCGGAGTTTGAGATGTTAAGGACAGTTTGACCTGCCATTAAGCGTCTGCCAAGAGTTCAGCATAGAATCCCTGGGAAAGAATGGATAAGGACAAACGACATGGGATGAAATAATGTGTGACCATCGGATTTGATACAACGAAATATAACAAATGGAACTACTTTTGGATACGAGACTTATTGTGTGCTTTATTGTCCCAAACCGGATCGAACAAGGAGGGCGATGAGGTGACCATCACCACCCCTCCAAAAGGACCAATTAGCGTGATTCTTGCCCCGAAAGATTGCAACTATTGAGTGTAGAGAACCAGAAAATAGGGTATAAGAGGGTCTGCTCTGACGTTGTTAAAAAACGTGCTTTTTCATTTTTCCGACTTGATGCTGAGAGAGACTCTTGTCATTTTTGGACTTTGAATTTTGATTGAGAAGGAACGAGATCGTTGCGGGAAGTCTGCTCCGGGAGGTGCGTCCGAGGAGGTTAGCGGACAGTCAGTCAGTTTGGGAGTCATATCCAGTGATCTGCGGTTCATCTTCTTTGGTGAACTTTTCTTGCCATCGCCTCATGGCTGAGGGTAATGCATAATTCTCTTTATTAAAATTTCCTAATTGTTTTTACTGATGTTTTCTAAATGCTTTGTTTAATAAAGAATTTTACTTATTTACGAAAAAGAATTTAGATAAAATCATATTCTAACCTTAAAATGAGTCTGTGGTTCTTTAAATAAGATCAATGATTTATTAAATGTTAAAAGTTCTAATTGTGATTGAGCTGGTCTTAATCGCCATCAACTGATTCTACTAGTTGGTCCATCGACCGAAATAGCGGAGTACCTTGATGTTTAGAACTGACAGGATTTGACGTTAATGTATATAATGTATAGATATAATTCTGTTATTTTATAAGGTATCCCGCTCGTCCAGCAGCTCATTCTCCTTAGCGTTTTAATCCAGAAATTGAATGAATGTATGTGAGCGGTGTCATGGCCCCACCGACATAGTTTGTGTGTAGGTGTTTTTCCTGGATTGGTGTCCTAAGGAGAAATTTATATTAGCCGCGCTGGATCAGATTTCTTGGTAGCAGAGATATGGTTGCTATAGATTAGTTTGGTGATTATTAAATATTGATTATTGATTTTATATGTCTAACCCTCTATGTTAAGTTTGTATTACGTTATATGCAAGTTAAAGTTTTGAAGCTTCCGGGAAGTAGGAAGTGGACACTTGTGGCAAGAGAAGTCACACGGATTTGTGCATTGTCTGATTTCAAATTTGGTGATAACACAGGACTGTGTTATGATAGGGAAATTTCACGTATGAATAATGTGTGAATGAAATAGCAACAGGTTTTCTTGTGAAACTTTGGCCTTAATTCTCAGGAGCAGTGTAGTCTCCACATGTGTTTTATCCCCAGAGAAACGGGTTTACCTCTTGCTTGAGAGAAGGGTAAGGTAGAGGGAAGTGCTACACTTATCGAACAAAACAGTATTCTTGTAAGAAAGAATAAACTATCCCTTTTGTTTAGGGAAACAGACAATGGAAATGTGTTTTACGTTGTAACTAATAAATTTAGTCAAAAAGACAAGTTACGAAAAGTGCCGATAATTTTTGTAAAGGAGGGGTCAGCAGGAGTAGGGCTGACGTCAACAAGAACCGCGCTGGTATTCGCCAGTGGGGGAAAAACGAAGAGTTTCCTGATTGGTGCATTGGTGTGAGACGCGCTGGATTAGGTTAGTGTGAGAGTGACGCAAACGCTTCCTGATTGGTGCGTTGGTGTGAGACGCGCTGGGACAGGTTCAAATAACCGAGCAGTAGAAAAGGCAGCTTAGTGAAGGATTGTGTGAGTCATTTCGGCAAAACAAACAGTGAAAATGCCTTATTATAATAAATACGAGAGAGAGAAACCGTCTTGGTTGACAAAAATTAAGAACTTTTTAAAGAAAGATAAGAAGGTTGTGACTAGGGAAGGAGAAGTACTTCCTCTGCCGTAAACGCCAGCATCTCATATGATGTTGAAATATGGCTATCATACTTGCATTTGGCTGGAAAATTGGGTGAAATACACCAAAGGCGATGGAGTATTTGCATTTCCAGAAAATGGTTCATTTAGCACAGCAGTACTTCGAAATTTGAGAGAAAAGATGATGAAACTTGAACCTAGACCGACACAGTTTGAAGCTTTAGGTGAATGGGAAGATGAGATGTATGAAAGGGAAAGGCACAGAGGTGCAAAGAATTATAGTTTGGTTCATGGAAGAATATGGGGAGTGAATCATGAGGACAGGATGAGAAGATGGCGGTATGCTAACATGACGAATGGTATGTTTCCTGCCAGAACGGTTGAAGAAATTACAGGGAAAGTGCACGGAGAAAAAGAGGCATGTAGTAACAGAGAGATGTGGGTATGGAGGTAGCGACACAGAGGATGAGTTGCTGGAGGACATTTTGAATAAAAGACCCCCTCCATATCAACAGGATTCTGCGGTGGTGACACCAAATGCACCGCCAATGAGAACTGTGATGAGTCAAAGCCCAGAACGATGGTCTGAAATAAATAGCCAAATTAATAAGTTAGAAACACCACAGACTGTGAGACATGACAATGGTAATACAGATGAATTAGCCAGAACCACAAAAGAATTGACTGAAAAGATAAGAGAACTAACGAAGAATATGGAAGCTGTGACTGTGCCAGTAACTATTGGGCCAGTAATCCCAGTATTTGAAAATCAAAAGATAGATGAACATACCTTAACAATTCCATTAAATTCTAGTATGCAAAAGAAGAAACAATTCCAGAAAGTAGAGAGAAAGAAGATTGTGTCTGTCCCTATAGACTAAGTCCACCCGTAAATTTGACAATTAATGAGAGTCAGATAAATAGGACTCCTAGGGGAGCTGAGTCAGCAACTGAAACCCCACGAGAAGTACAAATTGGATGGAATTAAATAGGTCCCCCCTGGGTCCGACCGCAGAGGAATTAAATGATTGGGTAAGGAGTTTACAGAAAAAGGATGCTGAACCACAACTTTTGAATGTGGTCAGATTAAAAATAGATATGGAAGAATTGATTCTAGGAACTATTGGTTCAGATCTATTGAAGTCCTATCAAGATGAGGAGTTAATGTTCATGTGCAAAAGCATCACCTGGAGAGCTAGGAATTTACATGAAAAACTAGAAGAAACAGCGAATGAATTGGGAGTGGATTTTGGGAAGAGAAAAGGATTACAGAAACCGTACAGGGTAGATTTCAGCGACAAAGACATAGAAAATCTGAACACTTCAGGACGATTAACTCAGATAAAAGAATTAATTGTTTTACTGAGAAAATGGGGAAATCTAGACAAATGGAGAAGTAGATGGATAAGAAGGAAAGAGGGAACAACAGATAAAGCATCATTGGCTTTTCCAGTAAAAGAGAAAGAACAAGCAGTAATGGAGTGTCCTATGAGAGAAACTCCAGGAAGAAGTTATGTACACGTTCCATGGTCCAGACAAGATATATTGTCATTTATGAATGATTTTCCAAGATTGAGAGAAAAACCTGTAGAATGGTATAGGCAGGTAGAGAGGTTTGTAAAGGTTTCAAAAGTATTGTGGGAAGATCTAGATGGACTATTTGAAACTGTTGTCCCTGCAGATTTATGGACAGAGTGCAAAATTACAGTTGATTGGCCAAAGGAAGAATATCCTAGAAATGCAAAAACAGGAGCGCCAGGTCCAGAGGTAATGAGAAAGTATGAACAGGCAATCACGTTTCGGAAAAATAAAATTCCACCAAAAGAGACAGATTGGGTAAAGATTGATAGAACAACTCAGGAGAGTAAGGAATCTGTACATGCGTATTATGAGAGACTGCTTTTGGTCTTTAAACAGTTTAGTGGATACGAGAATTTGAGTGAAAAAGACATGAGGCATTTTGTGTACAGATTTGTATATGGTTTAAGACCCGAGATAAGTGAAATGATTAAACAGGATATGTTGTGTTGGCAGAATAGCACAGTAGATGAGGTATTACGGTATGCAAAATATTGTAGTGATGATATTGAGTGTAGACAGCGTAAACTCAAGGAAAAGGCAATGTGGGCACAAGTAAAGGTTGCAGAAAAACAAGAAGCTCAAATAAATAATCAGTCTAGTGATGCAGGACAGACCAAGTCTAAACCAAATATTGGGAAGGGAAAAGGTCAGATGAGTATAGAAGAAGCTAAAAAGAAATGGCCGTGTCATAATTGCGGAAAATTAGGGCACTGGAGGAAACGAGTGTAGATTACCTCCGAAAACTAACACAGAAAATCAATTATTGAATCCACAGGTGCAGAATGAGGTGAGTTACCAACAACCGCAACAGCCACAGGTAGTTACTCAACAGTGTCAGGTGCCGCAACCACCTCTTCCAAAGAGCGTAGAATCCTACCTCTGTACTGTATCTCTGAGGATTTACAGAGGAGAGCAGGTAACAAAGTTGCTGCGCGCAGCTGCAATTTCGCAGTATTGGTTACGACAGGATGGAAATGAATCGGATGAAAGTTTATGACGGTGCCTAGGAGAGGAATAAGAGTTCGTGCTTGGCGCAACTCTAGAGGTAGATCAGTCAGGTCCATTTGTGGATGGAAAGGTGAATGGTGTAAATGTTCCTTTCCTTGTGGACACTGGTGCTATCCGTTTTACTTTCAGGTCAGTGGTTGTAGGTGTTTCAAACAGGCAAATTAAAACCCCTCTTACCAAACCGATAGAGGTGGAAATAGGTCCATTCAAAGACATGCATCATTTTGTGGTATGTGATTGTAGTCCTGTAAATTTGTTAGGACGCGATATGCTTTGTAAAATGAATTGTACCATCTACTGTTCTCCAGATGGTATTGCTTTTCAAACACCAGATGAAGATGTTCTGTATAAATTAACAATGACAGAACTAGAGCCAGGATTGTATGATATATTTCCTGTGTTCGATGCAGGAAGAATCCATGATGAATTAAAAGAAACTGTCAGATCTGATGTATGGGATTTCACAGGGGAAGATATTGGACTAATGAGAGGAGTTGATCCTGTAAAAATTACCGTAAAAGAAGGAACAAATTACCCAAACACCCCGCAATACAAATTGACACCAGAAATTATTGAGGGAATAACACCTGTGATTAATAAGATGATTGAACAGGGAATTCTGAAAGAAATAATGAGCAGCCCATATAATTCACCTATAATGGGACTGAAAAAGCCAAATGGAACATTTAGAATCGTTCAAGATTTGAGAAAAATAAACAAGGTTGTTATTCCTTGTTGCCCAATTGTACCAAACCCTGCTGTAATACTGTATCAAATCCCACATGATGCAGAATGGTACACAGTCATTGATTTGTGCCATGCGTTCTTTTCTATTCCATTGCACCCTGACAGCCAGCCATTATTTGCGTTCCGGTTCGGAGAGCGTATTTTGGCATGGTGCCGTATTCCTCAAGGGTATACTGAAAGTCCTTCTATATTTAATCAGATTCTGAAGAAATCTCTGGAAGATTTAAAAAAGCCTGAAAAATCTGTGATGGTTCAGTACATCGATGACCTATTGGTGGCATCGAAGACTAGAGAAGCATGTGTTACAGACACCATTGCTTTACTGAATCATTTAGCAGAAGGAGGACACAAAGTGTCCCCATCAAAACTACAATTCTGTCAGCAAGAAGTACAGTACTTAGGTCATAAGATTGAAAAAGGGATGAGAAAAGTGACAACAGAAAGAATAAGGATTATTAAAGGAATGAGAGCCCCAATGACACAAAGAGAGGTGAGAATGTTCCTTGGAATGGTTGGTTATTGCCGACAGTGGATAAGTGGATTTTCATTGATTGCAAAACCTTTACAGAGATTGACAAAGAAAGATGTCAAAGATCCGATTGAATTGAATGATGAAGAAATGAAATATTTCAAGGATTTGAGAACAAGTTTGTGCGAAGCACCAGCATTAGGAATGCCTGATTATGAGAAAGAGTTTGAACTGTATTGCAGTGAGAGAGACGGATGTGCACTTTCAGTTCTGGTACAAAGACATGGAAGAATGAAACAACCAATAGTTTACTTTTCAGCTGTTTTGGACCCGGTAGCAAAAGCATTGCCTGGATGTCTAAAAGCAGTAGCTGCTACTTGTGGGAGTCTGGAACAGAGTGAATGCATTGCGATGGGATATCCTTTAAGGGTATATTTCCCTCACTCCGTCGAAATCCTTCTGACCCGAACAAAAACCCAATTCATGACACATAGTCGGCTGACTAGGTATGAAAAAGTGATCTTGGGTGCAGGAAATGTAACCATTGTAAGATGCACAAGTGTGAATCATTCCACTTCACTGCCAGATGCAGTGAATCCAGAAGTCAAAGATGACGTTGATCATAACTGTCTGGACGTGCTTGAATTTTGCACAAAGCCCTGCCCTGACATTAGGGATGAACCTCTGAAGGAATCAGATTATGTAATGTTTGTGGATGGGTCGTGTTTGAGAACGAATGAAGGAGTCTTAAGTGCTGCATATGCTGTATGTACGGTGGCAACCATAATGGAAGCATCTTGTTTGAGAGGAATATGTTCAGCCCAGGTTGCTGAGCTTGTTGCTCTGATTCGAGCATGCATACTGGGAAGGAATTTCCGAATCACTGTGATCACGGATAGCCAGTATGGCTTTGGAGTGGTCCATGATTTTGGACAAATCTGGTCCCAGAGGGGATTCCTGACTTCCTCAGGGTCTCCTATTAGAAATGGTGAATTTGTGAAGAAGTTGCTTGAGGCGATACAGCTGCCTAAACAGATTGCAGTAGTAAAATGTGCCGCTCATAAAAATGGATCGGATTATATTTCAGTGGGTAATCAGTTTGCCGACGAAATAGCCCAATATTGTGCCAGAAATTAGACCTCATTGAATCGGAGAAGGGAGAAAGAGAATGTTCCATGTCCCTTGCTGTTTACTAACTCAGTTGAAACATGGGAAGAGGTGAGGGATCTGCAAGAAGAGGCAAGTGATGAGGAAAAAGACATTTGGATAAAAGCAGGTTGCAGGCAGAGAGAAGAAGATGGAGTTTGGGTTTACAGGGATGAAAGACCGATTATGCCTGATAAAATGATCTCTAACATGGCACAGATGTACCACGGACAGGCACACATAGGTAGAGATGCCATGATCAGACTTTTCAAACAGACTTGGTACAACCCAAAATTTAGGGCTATAGCTGAAAGTCTTTGCCAAAGATGCCTTATTTGCCAACAGCTAAATCCTGGAAGGAAAACAGTGGTGAGCCTAGGAACAATAGGACGAGAAGGAGGTCCGTTTACCAGAATGCAACTAGATTTTATTGAAATGACCCCGAGTAACAGATTGAGGTATGTTTTGGTAGTTGTTTGTTTGTTTTCTCGTTGGGTGGAAGCCTATCCGACTAGAAGGAATGATGGAGTTACTGTAGCAAAACTCCTGTTGAGAGAATTCATTCCAAGGTATGGTTTTCCAGTAACGATTGAGACAGATAGAGGAACACATTTCCAAAATGAAATTATCCAACTAATATGTGAAGCACTGGATATTCAACAAAAGCTGCATTGTGCCTACAGACCAGAGGCTTCTGGAGTGGTAGAGCAAGTAAATGGCACCATAAAGAATAGACTGGGAAAAATGTGTCAAGCAACAGGACTCAAATGGCCCGATGCCTTGCCATTGGTGCTGATGAGCATAAGAAGCATACCTGACAGAAAGACAGGTTTAAGTCCCCACGAGATAATAATGGGACGAGCAATGAGACAAGCACATGTACCTGTGAACAAATTACTGACTATAACTGATGATCTCGTACTGGACTATTGCAAAGGATTAGCTGATGTGGTGCAATCTGTGTTTCATCAGGTTGGACCGGATGCGACCACTCTTGAAAGAAAACCAGCTCATGATCTGAGTCCAGGAGATTGGGTCCGCATAAAAGTTCACAGAAGAAGAAATTGCTTGGTTCCGCGTTGGGATAAGCCACATCAAGTGATTCTGGTGACAACGACTGCAGTAAAGTGTGCAGGTGTGAAAAATTGGATTCATGCCAGCCATACAATCATAGTTCCAGATCCTGAAGCTCGACCTGTAAGTCGACATCTGGAGATATCAGCCACCAGTTCAGAGTTTGAAGCAGAGACTGAAACAAGAGTTCCAGATCTTGAAGATCGACCTGTAAGTCGACATCTGGAAGTATCAGGTACCAATTCGGTAATTAAAGAAGAAACTGAAACAAACAGAGTTCCAGATCTTGAAGCTCAACCTGTAAGTCGACATCTGGAAATATCAGATACCAGTTCAGCATCTGAAACAGACCAACCTGAATGCAGGGAAAAGCAAACAGAAGAAACTGAAAACAAAAGAACTGATATTGAAACAGGAGAAAGTGAACAAATAGACAGTGACGGTGAACAGCCAAGTACAAGTTATGGAAAAATTCCACCAGAAATTGTAGAAGTAACTCAAGAAAGTTCAGATTCAGATAGGGAGGTTGAGGTAAATGCGGAAGAAAAACAAGGAGAATTAGACTCAGAAATACAAGAAGAAGAAACACGAGGAAAATTAGATTCAAATGAAGAAACTGAGTTAGGAGAATTAGACTCAGAAAAGCAAGCGGAAGAACCCCGAGGAGGTTTAGATTCAGAGCTTCAGGAGCACTAGATCTCCTGAGGCTTGAGCCGGGAGAAGCACGAAGGAAGCTGTTATTTGCACATTGCGTTGTTTGCACAATTGTATGTTTAACTTTTGAGAGTGATTTTAATGGTTTTAAATACCTGCTATTTTTACCGCATTTACCCCCCAGGGGCAGGAACGAGGGGAAACCGACTCGGAGTTGAGAGGCGGGCAGGGCCGCCATCTTAGGGGGAACATTGGTCAGTGGACTAGGCTTTTCCCTGACTGCACATAAATTGCCAGGCTGGCGCGAGCGCGCAGCACTAGATCTCCTGAGGCTTGAGCCGGGAGAAGCACGAAGGAAGGTGTTATTTGCACATTGCGTTGTTTGCACAATTGTATGTTTAACTTTTGAGAGTGATTTTAATGGTTTTAAATACCTGCTATTTTTACTGCATTTACCCCCCTGGGGCAGGAACGAGGGGAAACCGACTCGGAGTTGAGAGGCGGGCGGGCCGCCATCTTAGGGGGAACGTTGGTCAGCGGACTAGGCTTTTCCCCGACTGCACATAAATTGCCAGGCTGGCGCGAGCGCGCCGCTGGCGCGCCAAAGGTGCGCCTAAGGCAAGCCCGTCTGCGCCCGTCCGCGCTCGGCCTGCGCTCAACGCCAGGACCCCTGTTAGTCATAGGTCAGGTAAGGCACTTATTCGCAGCTATGATAGATCTACCCTGTTAAAGCTAAAGGGGGCAGTTAGAACCAGGGATTGTATTTGCCTTTCGATGGATGCATTACCGGCAATTCTCCCAGGTATCTGTCCTAATTGTAAAATTAGCTTACCCAGGATGTTAGGTCTGCCTATACGCACAAGAGAAGACAAGAGGATAGAGGTAGCTGGCAGTGAGACTTGAGTATTTAAATGCATTTTGCTGAATGCGAGGTCCTTGGTCAAACATAGTGTAGAGTGTGCTAGGTTTATTGAGGAGAAGGAAATTAAGCTGGCCTTCATTACAGAGGCCTGGACAGATGATTCATCTGGCCCAGATATAGTAAAGGCCACCCCTCCAGGGTTTTTATGTCATACTCTAGACAGGCCGATTAGGAAAGGAGGAGGCCTGGCGGTGATCTATCATGGATCGATTAAGGCAGCCTTTCAGCCTATCCCAATAGATACATGTGAGGCCTTGTTTTTCAACCTCAGTCTTTCCCATCATCACACCTTCAAGGGGTGTTTACTCTATAGGCCGCCAGGAATTAGAAATCCCTTTTTAGCATCCCTTGGAAATTTATTGGAAGAGGGTATTTACTCATAGGCCTATACAATTATGGGAGACTTTAACTCTCATTTGGAAGCACTGGGCGAGCCAGACACGGTGATTTTAAATGATTTGATGCGTAGTGCCGATCTGAAGCAGCAGGTGGTTGGTCCTACTCATGTGGCAGGACATACCTTGGATGGGATCTTTTCCAATCATCCGAGCCTTCAATTTATGGGCCTCTTACCCCTGGTGTGGTCTGATCATGCAGCCGTGCAATTTGAGATAACACTGATTGAGCATAGCGCGAGGGGTCTAGGTCCAAAGGAACAAATAAGAACGAGAGCTTGGAATAAAGCCGAGGGGACAATTCTACAGGAGCTGCTCACCTCCACAACAGTTCAATTGCCGCTGGAAGTGGAAGAGGCGAGCTTGGTATACACGGAATGGCTGGAGCAAGCCTGTGACATAATAGCTCCAATCAAAACCCTCCGTCCAAAAAGATTACATCCCTCCGCTCCATGGTTTACAGAGGAGTTAAGAAATCAAAAACTCATTTGTAAACAGTTTGAGCGGAGGTGGAGGAGAAGCTATAAGGAACCTGAGAAAAAATCCTACAAACTCAGCCTGCAAAATTATAAACAACTTATTTTTGCGGCCAAACAAAAATTCTACGCAATCCGTATTGAAGGAACAAAGAATTCAGTAAAAGAATTGTTTAGAACAGTTGCCACCTTGGCCTCACCTAGGCCCACCATAGTTCAACCAAGTCAGGAACTATGTGAAGAAATCGCCAATTTTTTTCTGTCCAAGGTGGAATCTATTTTCTTGGCCTTTAGTGGGGCAAGCTTAGACAGGACGAACATAGGTAGGGAGGAATCCAAGGTAGTGAGGGCTCCTACCTCCACTTTTGAGATATTTTTGCCAGTGTCCCCTGTTGATACTCAAAAGATCCTCATGGATGTAATTTCAGGGTCACCATATGACCCATGTCCAGTTGCGGTGATCAAACTGGCCCCGGGCCCGATTGTAGGAACTTTGTCATCCATATTCAATACTATGTTTTTAACAGGGCACTTCCCCATTCGTTGGAAATTGGCCTCTATCTTGCCCCTTTTAAAAAAGCCCAGCTTGGACCCTAAAGACCCGAACAATTTTCGCCCTATTTCGAGACTCCCACTACCAGCAAAATTGATTGAAAAAATAATGAATAGACAACTAAACTTCTTTTTAGCAGAGACACAAGCGTTGGATCCCTCTCAATATGGCTTCAGAGAGGGACACAGCACAGAGTCCGCACTCATTAATGCCACGGAGGAGATCAGGGAAGCTGTTGATCGGGGAGGCAGGGCAGCCCTGATCCTATTGGATCTGTCCGGTGCCTTCGACACGGTCCATCTCGTTATACTAATGGACCGTCTAAAAGCGTGTGGAATCCGTGGGAAAGCCTGGGATCTTGTGAGATCTTTTCTTGCTGACAGAAGACAAATCGTGGCACTGGGAGACTATCAGTCCAATTCTTTTGCACTGCCCTGTGGGGTACCACAGGGGTCCTCTCTCAGCCCAACGCTTTTCAATGTTTATGTCAGCGCTTTGGCTCCTATTATAAGCGCATTTGGATTTGGTCTCACCTCTTATGCGGATGATACCCAAATTGTGGTATCTTTGACACCAGGCAAAGAGGCAGGCATTGAAGGACGTTTCCAGGATTGCATGCTATCAGTGGGAAGTTGGATGGCAGAGAACTGCCTAAAACTTAACTCGGGCAAAACCGAGGTTATATTGTTCGGGAACAATGCCAACTTTTGGACACCCAATTGGTGGCCGGACTCGATGGGCACTCTCCCCGTTCCCACAAATAAGGTTAAAAACCTGGGTGTAATAGTGGACAAGAGACTCACCTTCGGGCCCCAAGTAAATGCAGTGGCATCAAAAACAATGTTTGTTATGAGAATGCTTAGGAAAATATTGCCATTTTTGCCCCTGGAAAGCAGGCAAATAGTGGTCACGGCTCTTGTAATGGCGAGACTGGACTATTGCAATAGTCTTTACCTAAATGCTCAGCAAAGATCCTTGAACAAGCTACAAGTGTTACAGAATGCAGCAGCTAGACTGCTCACAGGAACATCGAGATTTTCTTCGGTATCTAAAGACATCAAAAAATTGCATTGGCTCCCAGTAAGGAGTCGAGTATGCTTTAAGGCTCTATGCATGGTTTTTAAAGCACTCCAGGGCACAGGGCCGGATTATTTAAAACGGCGACTCCAATGGTATACTCCGGAAAGAACACTACGATCAAAGGGGGCCAAGCTGGTCATAGTGCCGCGTATAAAAAAAGCCCAATGGGGTGGCAGAAGCTTCATTCACTGCGCGGCAAAAGCTTGGAATGATTTGCCGTTTTATTTAAGAAACACTATGGATCTTCTGTCCTTCAGAAAGGGCTTAAAAACTTGGCTCTTCTTACAATAATCCGGTCACGATATCCTTTATTCCGCCTACGGCCATCAGAAGATTAAGCTAGCGCCAGGACACCTCCGGGTAATCGACGCGCCTTATAAATGTCATTAACATTAACATTAACAGATGAAGAAGCTGAAATTATAAAATTTAAGGTTAGAGGAAGTGAAGTGAGATCTGAAACAGAATCTGAAGAAAGTGAAGACGAGAGAAGACAAAGAATAGGTCCAAGAAAGTGGACTTGGAGACTAGAACGAGAAGAAAAAGAAAGTGAACTGAAAAGGCCAAGAAAAGGAGACAATTGGCCCAACGAAGTTAAGAAGCTGAGATATAAGATAATAAATTTGAACAAAGACACTGCAGAACAAGTAAACGAAATAACAAGCCAAGAGAGACAAGGAAAGACGAATAAAAGAAAATTACAGAGACCTAAAAGAGTGAAAAGACCTAACTTGAAGTACAAGTCGCCTGAATGGGTATACATAGCACTGTCCGACATCAAAGAAGTGGATAGCAGTCACGAAAACCCAGACAAAGACTGTGAACAAGTGGGCGAGAGTGAACTGAATCAATCTTGAGAGACAGAAAAAGAAAACCGGATTTGACACAAAAAACTGATTAAGACAAAGAAGGTTTCTGAGAAAACCGAAAGAGTGCAGCAGAAGTAGTTGATGCCAAATCAACACCAAGTCATTTGAGGTGTGGGAACACACTTCTGTACATATAACAAAATAGTATTTCAACATGGTAGACACTGAGAGTAGAAGATTTAGATGTGGGTTTTTACGAAGATGGTGTAAAATGTGTTTCTGTTGTACAGGTTTTCTGATGTTTGTTTGGTTCATTTTAACAATAGTAATCCCACTAAAGGTTAGCAGTAGGAAATACATCTGCATTCATAAATGACACGAATAATGACAAAAAAGCTAACATAAAGAACACTGCAACACTGATAGATAGTACTGAATAAGGATAAGTCAATAACTGATTTCTCCAAGAATGTCTTCACAAAACTTTTATATGAATATGTGGAGATGATGGATGTCCGAGATTGTTATGTATGTTGCAATTATCTGCGTCTGTAACAGAAGGAGTGACATATCATCATCTTCCTTTAACGTATGGAATAACATGTAGTGTTTTAGATAGTTTGTCTTACAAAACCGGTAAATTAGAATATTATCATACTGACACAGATGCTGTTTTTGCTAAAGTTCCCATAGACCCTGAGCTAAATAGGCTGAAATTTGCAAAGACTTTTGGAGAATTCTTCTTAGAAACAAAAGAACTACCATTAGAAAATGCATTTAGACATAACTTTACTTGTAGGTTAAGAAAAGAAGAGAAGGTTTTCTTGGACATAGTAGAAGACAGAAGGGTTAAGTTTCAAAGAAAGGCAACTGAAGAAAAGACAAAAACCCCACCTTGGGCGTTTGAGGAAGAAGGTCAAGACAAAAGTGAAACTAATGCTGCTATGGGTTTAGATTGGTCCCCACAGGGAAAAATATGTATTAGTAGAGAAAATACCCGGTATGATAACTATTTCGTGGGTTCTAGTGAGTGCTGAGATACATACAAGATTCTAGGGGGATGGGGATTCAAAGGAGGAAAGGATCCAGTATTTCCAGGGATCTATTATATTTGTGGAAACCGAGCATACTATAGGTTGCCGGACCTTTGGTATGTATCATGCTATCTAGGCCTAGTCTTTCCAAAGATTTTTCACGCGGAAAGGGGAACGAAAGGAATTCACGAAATGGGGACACTATTAACCCGTAGGAGAAGGAAAGCTTCTCAGAGATAATAGGTGACATTTTTGGAGCATTGATACCAGCAGTGGGTGTATCTTTGAATGCATACAAGATTCGAAAATTGTCTACAGTGGTAGATCGTTTATCAACGAATACTGCTGGAGGGTTCTTGATGATAAATACTGAAAGGATTGCCATGAGAGCTATGGTAATACAGAATCGACTTGCCCTTGACGTTCTTTTGGCAAAAGAGGGTGGAGTCTGTGGAATGCTGAAAGTTCAACATTGTTGCACTTACATTCCAGATAAAAGTCAAAATATACAGAAGTATATAAAGAACATTACAGATTTGCATAAAGAAATTGCCCCACTGGAGGTTGAAGGTGCTTGGGAGAAACTTGGTAAGGGTTTTTCCTCAATAAGAAATTGGTTCGCTGAGATAGGTAGTTCACTAATTGGAAAAGTACTAATTCCAGTGACTTTAGTAGTAATAATAATACTATTATTGAGATTAGCATATGTGTGTGTTAAAAGAAGAAAAAGACAAAATATAGTAAAAAGAGAAAATGAGAAAACAAAGAAAGAACGAGAGATGGGAGAGATCGAATTAGAAGAGTTTAAGGAAAATATGTACAAAAGGTCTAAGAAACAAGATGAAAAGAACACGATTGTCTAGACTAACGAATGCAAGTAGACAAGAAACATTTATCTGATAAAAACTTGATAGGGATAGGTTTTAGTGGTGATGTTAAAAATCACCAAAGGGGGGAATTGATGGAGCAGGGGAAACAAAATAATTTGTACCCCTTGGAAATTAATGACCTCATAATTTAATGGTACTAACCGTTTGAAAATTGCATGAACTAACCAACCAATACACCTTTTGTTAAACATTTACACGCGGGCAATCTGCTAAATGCATGAAGAAACTAATTTATTTACAAATGTGAAGCTAACTAACCAACATCGTGACTTAAGTAGTAAATAGTGTAAAATTGCATGATTTGTGTTGCATAATAAGTTGTACTGTGGCAAAGAATGCAGGTGGTAAGTAAAATGGCTTTAAATGTCGCTTTTGCTAGGTAATACCTAACACGGGTCTTTAGAATGGTGGGTGGTAAACAGAAAGGCTTATTTTCCATGTTTTAATTACTGTTGTGTTTGTTCTTACATTAGTTCCGTTCAGGCCTGCTAGGCCATGCTTCCAAAATGGCCGTCGGAAAGGATGAGATGCGCGCGCCGAGCACAAATGATCCCTGCGCATGGGCAGTGAGAGCTTCCAAATCACGTGTATGCGGCCTGTGCCCGGAGTTTGAGATGTCAAGGACAGTTTGACCTGCCATTAAGCGTCTGCCAAGAGTTCAGCATAGAATCCCTGGGAAAGAATGGATAAGGACAAACGACATGGGATGAAATAATGTGTGACCATCGGATTTGATACAACTAAATATAACAAATGGAACTACTTTTGGATACAAGACTTATTGTGTGCTTTATTGTCCCAAACCGGATCGAACAAGGAGGGCGATGAGGTGACCATCACCACCCCTCCAAATGGACCAATTAGCGTGATTCTTGCCCCGAAAGATTGCAACTATTGAGTGTAGAGAGCCAGAAAATAGGGTATAAGAGGGTCTGCTCTGACGTTGTTAAAAAACTTGCTTTTTCATTTTTCCGACTTGATGCTGAGAGAGACTCTTGTCATTTTTGGACTTTGAATTTTGATTGAGAAGGAACGAGATCGTTGCGGGAAGTCTGCCCCGGGAGGTGCGTCCGAGGAGGTTAGTGGGACAGTCAGTCAGTTTGGGAGTCATATCCAGTGATCTGCAGTTCATCTTCTTTGGTGAACTTTTCTTGCCATCGCCTCATGGCTGAGGGTAATGCATAATTCTCTTTATTAAAATGTCCTAATTGTTTTTACTGATGTTTTCTAAATGCTTTGTTTAATAAAGAATTTTACTTATTTACGAAAAAGGATTTAGATAAAATCATATACTAACCTTAAAATGAGTCTGTGGTTCTTGAAATAAGATCAATGATTTATTAAATGTTAAAAGTTCTAATTGTGATTGAGCTGGTCTTAATCGCCATCAACTGATTCTACTAGTTGGTCCATCGACCGAAATAGCGGAGTACCTTGATGTTTAGAACTGACAGGATTTGACGTTAATGTATATAATGTATAGATATAATTCTGTTATTTTATAAGGTATCCCGCTCGTCCAGCAGCTCATTCTCCTTAGCATTTTAATCCAGAAATTGAATGAATGTATGTGAGCGGTGTCATGGACCCCACCGACATAGTTTGTGTGTAGGTGTTTTTCCTGGATTGGTGTCCTAAGGAGAAATTTATATTAGCCGCGCTGGATCACCCTCCACTGGGCATTTACACTATGGGGTGTTGTTGTACAAAGAACTGAGCCAGTCTGCTACCTCAGTTAATGTAAATAAAACAACTTATGTCACTAAGATGTGTGTTGCCTTTGACCATTTACGTTTAAACGTGCCAACAATGCGTGGTCAGTTTAGCCACCACTACAAATCAAGGAATATTTGGAGAAGGGAATTTGCTGACTCTGTGTCCCTGATAGGCATTGAGAAGCCCGGACAACACTGTTTCAGGTACATAAAAATACTCTATGCTCAGGATGTTGATCGTGACTTGGAACAATGATAAAGTCAGTGCCAAGCCACATGAAGTGGCTCAAACGTTCTGTGCAAATAAGGAATAATTAGAACATATACTCATTGTCAATGTGGTGGACAATATTTGAATGGATGTGTGTCATGCCATGACACATGTAAAGACAGTTTTCTCAACATGTCACATATGACGACAAATCTATCTAGCTGTAAGAAGAGGAATGGTGTAGGATAGCATATGTCAAAGTGTGTTTCTGGATCAAATCCTAGCGCTGTTGTCCTGTAACGCACATCACAACACCTCTTGCCCTACACTTGTATGCAAAATATTTTCCAGTGTTGTCGATAATGTACAAAGCTGTGTTGAAACATGTACAGAGGCGTTAGGATGACTAGTAAATAATAGAAAGCACTCATCCCCTGCACTCCCACATGGAAAGTGAAGCTGTTGTGGGAACCGGTGTTATCAAAGAAGCCCCAAAGTATCCTAACAACATACCTACAGCATGTAACCAATGCTGTGTGAGCACAATGCCCACAGTGCATCCTGTGTATATCTGTACTTGCTAAACAGTATCATATGGATACAAATTTCTAAGACCACTCCAAAACATTCTTGAAACTGAACTTTGCTAACCTAAACATTAATCAGTTTGGTTCACTCACATTCAAAATGAAGATTGATGGTAGCATGTCCCTTGAAGATGGCGTCATTACATTTGTGGACACTCTAATTGATTGTGCGGGTGATGCATCTGTTGTAATCAACTACAAATTCAACAGTAGATGTCAACACATCAACAATCATTGGCAGCACAAACCATCAACCAGTAGGATTTTATTTTTACAAAATAGAATCTTAACAAACTAAACTAATAATACTGACTTATCCTACACTACACTAACCTAACTTGTACTAATATTAACCTTTACTAAACTAACTAGCTTACCTAAGACTATACCCATAACAACATATATTATACATCAAACCACCTCCCCCTTACGGCACATCCAGGGACGGGGCAAAGACAGCTTAACCTATACATGAACTAATAATAATAATAATAATCAGCTTTATTCGATTTGCACGACAAACCATAAAAGCATATAAATAACAGTCAATAAAACAGACATATAAAATTCATATAAAATTCACAGGGGTACGATTAGCTAAAAAGAACTACAAAACAACTCATTGAGACTCAATCCCCCCTCGTTGTTCGTAATTTTAGAGCAGCTCTTAAAAAATTTGTCACACAATAAAGGGTAAAAACATCATTTGATATTTTTAAAAATAGCAATGCTACCCGAGCCTGCCTAAATCTAGCCTTTCTTAACAGCTCTTTCAGAAACAATTTCCTGGGGTGGGCATAGTACGGGCAGAGTAAAACTAGATGAAGTGTGTCCTGCGGAGACTTCATGTCGCAGCCGCAGGGCCCTCTCTCTTCTGTGTTTAAAATAAAACCTTCCGGAACTGCCAATAAATGATGAATATAATTCAATCTAAAACGGGTTACTAAAAACGATCATGGGCATTGGTCATTAGTGTTAGGTAAGGTTCTATGCCCTGTGTCGTTTTAACTAAGATATAATCTCTCACCGAGTGTTTCCCCAATTCAACAGTTTCACGCTGAGCCATCACAGACATTTTGTACAGAGTTTTGATATCACTTATATCTTTTGACTTTATTATCCCTGAATTGTCAAATAAATCTGCGCGCCCAAGGTTGACGAAGGAATCCCTAACATATTTCAACCATGGGATTTTCCGCGCATACTCCAAGGAAAGACAGTCCCGTACTACCAACCTTGTCAAGCCCACCTCTTCATTAATCCACATCTTCAGCCAACATACTAAGGGCTTCA
This sequence comes from Calotriton arnoldi, assembly GCA_963921515.1. Lineage (NCBI taxonomy): Eukaryota > Metazoa > Chordata > Amphibia > Caudata > Salamandridae > Calotriton > Calotriton arnoldi. The sequence goes on along the minus strand of CAWUFW010001599.1, from coordinate 2,598,553 downwards.
CTCCCATGCTGTCTAAAATGTACCTAACACCCAGCTCCTCATGTATACAGTATGCTGGCGTGCTATGTGGGACTTTCAACATCCGCCTTAAATATTTATTCTCTTCCCTTTGCAAGGTGGTAGATTTAACAAATCCCCACACCTCACTACCATACAAAACTTTAGCACAGCAAACTGAATTATACAGTTTTAAGATCACACCCGGGGTCCAATGCCCCAACCTCTGGGCATAATTTGCAATTGAGCCCGTGGACCTGATCAAAGTCATGCACTTTTCCTCTATAAGGTTTTTAAAATTCAGATGGTCATCAAATAACACACCCAGGTAGGCAAAGGTTGAGACTTTACCTAGGGTGTGTGAACCTATGGTATAATTATATTTTTTTTTGCTGGGCTTCTTTCCCATCTCCATCACATATGACTTAGCTAAGTTCGAGGACATGTCTAATTGGTCCATGAATTTTACAAAACCATCTATTATAAGCTGTAAGCTATATGGGGTGCGGGCCAAAAGCACCGCATCATCTGCGTATAGCAGCACCGGCACTGTTCTGCCCCCTATTCTGGGTATATCAGCCTCTATGTTCCGCAAAGTAGCATTGAGCCCGTTAATGTATAAAGTGAACAAGAATGGAGCTAAAATAGATGCTTGTCTCACCCCACTGGAGCAGTTAAAGCGCCCTGTAACTTCCCCCTCCTTTGTGTATCTTACCGCTGCTGTCGTGTTGCAGTGCAATGAGTGGAGGGTGTTTATTATAGCTATATCTACCCCCAGGTCCCTCATTAAAGCCCACAGCTTATTACGGTTCACGCGATCAAAGGCCGCGGTGAGGTCCATAAAGGCTAGATATAGTGCCCCATCTTTCGCTATGGTATACTTAGCAGAGATAAGGTACAAGTTAAGACACTGATCTACGGTAGATTTTCCCGGTCGAAACCCATATTGCACATCCGTGATAATTTGTATCTCCTCTGCCCAATCTGTCAACCTGTTTAAAAGCACCCGCCCCAGGACCTTGGCTGCAACATCTATCAGCGATATTGGCCGGTAACACTGCGGGCTATCCCTATTGCCCTTCTTAAAAATCGGCATTATAATAGCAGAAGACCAGGAATCTGGCATATTTGTGTTTACTGCTGTGTTCAGAACCCTTGTTAAAAGGGGAGCCCAGACCTCGATATTAGATTTAAAAAGGTCCGGTGGGATCCCATCTGGCCCCGGTGCCTTGTGCCTTGTCAGACCCTCTATTCCTGCTATTACTTCTTTCATCATAAAAACAACAGGGGTACAACCTAGTGGTAAATATAGGGTTTGCTGTTCCTTCTGGGTGGCAAGGTGGTTATACAGTCCCTGAAAATGCTCTCGCCATTGATCTGGCTGGATGTTATTACTTAGCCCCGGATTGTTTGGATCAGAAAAACAGGGATTGTTAATTACTTTCCAGAAGCGGGCAGAATTCTTCGATTCTGCCGCCTCTATAAGTTCTTCCCACGTGACACGTTGTAAATCCCTCCTTCTTGCTTTGACAGCTGACTTGTAGCTAACGCGACAAGCAGCCACCAGAGCCCTGTCCCTATGTTTCTGTTTAAGGGCTCCTTTCAGTTTTCTCAGGGCCCCCGAGCATTGACTGTCAAACCACCTTGGTACGGCCCCACTATGCCCCCTTAGAGGGGCCTTCAGTAAATTTTCTACTAAATGTGCGAAGTTCTTAAAGGCCTCTAGTAAGTCTACTCCGTCTACTCCTAGATCTAGACACTTCAATATTTCCTGCTGTCCTTTGTCAAATAGGGAGGCATTAAAAGAGCCCATATCGACCTGGGCCCATCTGAGCCTTCTACCTTGGTCTGTAGCAACAATTTCCGTACACCCTGCTTGTTTAGCCAACACCCGTAGGTGTGACTGTGTCCCAAGCACTAAAATAAGTGGGTTGTGATCGCTAAAGACACTATGTTCAATGTCAAATCCCAGTATATCGCCCCTTAATACAGGGGTAACAAAAATAAAATCAATAAATGAGTGGCAACCTCTCCCTTTATATGTAGGGGTGACCAAGCTATTCTTTTTGTTGGGAAACATATCCAATGTATGAATCATTCCAAAAGCATGTAATATGCCAGTGAGTTCTCTTCCCATTTGGGTGTGCTCCATGTGAGGACCTTTCCTTAATGGACAAGATAGCCAGTCCTCCTGTGCCCCCTTAAATTGAGGGCAGAGGTGACAATTAAAGTCCCCTACTAATATCAGTTGGGATTGAACCAACCCCCTCCCTTGTGTCTTTTCTAGCCATGAATTTAACTCACAAAGACTGCCCCACCCTGTGAATTTGTTGTAGCATTATAAAAATTTATTAAGATTATCCTGAGGGAGTTATTTGTAAATTTTAAAGCTTGGGTGACCTTTGAGTCCCAGTCCAGATTCTTCCAGTTACCTTGTAGTCTCACATCTATGAATATAATCAAGCCCCCCTTGGCTCTGCCAGAAACTGATCTGACTGCCGGGGTAAAGAAGGATTTATAACCTTCAATAAAAAGATTCTTGCTTGTCTCCCATGTCTCCTGGAGACATATTATATGGAACTCCCTCACCTTGGTGAGCCACTGCTCATCACCAATTTTACTTGATAAGCCCGCTATGTTCCATGATATGATCTTTATGTCTCCACCGCTACTACCTACATTTAAAACACTCGATCCACTACTAATCTACGGCCTTGCAACTACCTCCCCCTGATTTGTCTCCCCATTTATCACTTCCCTGAGCGCAGCTGGGTGGGATTATTATCTGTGTAATGGATTCCAAACTCATCTCTGCCATCCTGGGATTTGCCAATTGCCTCTTGCTGCCTCCCCCCTGACCCTCCCTGTGTGGGAGTCAATCAATGTCATTCAAATCCCTAGGTATAGCAAATGCGTTTGAGGATACCCCACACCCAGCAGCCCAGTCCGGTCCCTGTCCCTTACCCCCATAACAATCAGCATAGTTTATAGTAAGCCCTGGTCTATAAAAGTATCCCAGGGGCAAAGGTTTGATGGTAGAGTCTGAGGCGAATACACCGGATGAATACCTGAGGATACCTTGGGCCAGTGTTGGATATCTAAATGTGACAATAACACAATCTCCCGAAAAGACTTTCCTTGATTTCCCTATCCAAGCTACACGTCTTGTCATTAGGATATGCCGATGCTCTTTTATTTTAAATCCAGCATGTTTGCACATCCAATGTGCAACTTTATTGATCAGCTGGGGGGTAGTCTCCTCCTGGGGGTTGTCACACCCAGGGACTCCTAACAATACCACTGTATATGGACAGCAAGAAGGTGGAAGATCTAAAACTGGGAGCTCTGCGGTATGAGGCACCAATAACCTTGCCTCCCCTCCCCTCGGGGGCTTAGACTGCATTTCAGGGCCCCCTGGTGAGTTTTGCTGCGATCTCGCCGGATCTACCGCAGTTTGTCCTATATCCCTGTCTATTAAAATCCTTGCCGGCTCGGATCGTGTTTCTGAGCGGGCACCTGCAGTGTTCGGATGGGAGAGGTTATTTGCTTTATCCTTGCACCTCCCAGTTCTTTGGGACAACTTAGGGTCAAACCCAGTTGAGGATACTAGGTTGGAGGACCTTGTCCCTAATTCCACTCCTCCCACTGCCCCCTGATCCACCAATGGCATGGTCGCTGCGTGCTGATTACAACAACACTCCCCCGATTTAGCAGGGTCTGCAGGCCCCCTATTCGACTGAGCAAGCGCTTCAATCTTCTCCTCAATCAGCCTTAATTGACATATTAGGGGATCTAACAAAACTGTCATCAGTGACTCTAGTTTCCTCCAATAATCAGTACTGCAGCCCGAGTCCAGAATACTCCAATCAGGGCCCTGGGTCCTAGATTGGATTTCCATGGCCATACCATCCTGTGCGGGAAGTTTGAGGGTAACTTGCTTGGATTTCTGCTTTGGTTTTTGTGGGACAACGTTCCTCGGTCGTTTGGCTGGTGGTTCATTATTGGTTATTGATCCTAGACCCACCCTTCTCCCTTTTGGGCTAACTCTTGAATGCTTCTTGGATCTTGTCGCCATCTCTCTTAACCTGGGACCCTGTTGCTCCGATACTTCGGGAGAAGGCGGAGGGATTAGAGAGCTAGAACATAAAGGTTCTGAGGGTGTGGCAGACTTTTCAGCTTGTATAACGTCATTTCCCACCCGCATAGCCTCCCCCATTTCTGCGGTGTCTCCATGGGCGTGCGTGTTAGCTCCGTCAGTCACGACTACAACCTCCTCGTCCTCACAGTTCTCCTTGGGAACAGCCTCAGTTTGCAAGTGTCCCGAATCTCTATAAGTACTGACAGGTGATTTAGCCTCTCTTATATCCCCCAGTGACGACCTCTTATGACTCGCCAAAGTCGCCAACGACAGTCTTTTTTCCGTAATTTGAATTTCATGAATTAAAACGGACTCTGCTCGTGTCAGGAAGGCATCCAATGTCCCCGCTAGACCTCCCGCTCCCGCTCCCCCTAAGGAAGACCGAGCCTCCTTACGTTTTACACGTTTGGCCATGAGGAATTATACCATGTGCTGTTGGGAGTACAGAAACGGTACCTTTGTTGACTGAGGATCGGAACCACCCACTCTTATGATGGTCGTCAGAGGGTGGGCCAGCCCAGTCTTCTCCGGTCCTCCAGTCCTCGACGGGCAAGGACGGGCCCGCCCTTGGCCCGGGCTGCGGGAGACAATCGCGGGATTTATGCGCCAGATGGCACGTTCTACACAGCCCGGCTCCTGCCGCGGAGCCCCCTGGTCACTGTGGTCTGGTCAAGAAAGAGGTAGGCAGGAGAGTCTGAGTATGCGTCCCGCGCTGCGGGAGACAATCGCGGGATTTATGCGCCGGATGGCGCGTTCTACACAGCCCAGTTCCTGCCGCGGAGCCCCCTGGTCACTGTGGTCCGGTCAAGAAAGAGGTAGGCAGGAGAGTCCGAGTATACATGAACTAACTAAACATACATACTAAACAAATATATATATATATTTTTTTTTATTAAAACAAGTCCAAAACCATATCAACCCCCCACCCTAAGGAAAAGGAAACTTAATCAAAAACACTAAGTAGAGATTCAGAAAAAACTAAGAACTAAGTACTCCTAACACTATACTAGCCCTACACTATAACTACACTTATCACTAAATAACAAAATATTGTGCAAAATGGATGGTAACTGGGTGAAGGGAATTGGGGGACTGTACAGGGAGGACAGCAAACATCCTTTGTGCATCAATAGGGGAGCCCCAGGGCCCCCTTAATGTCCATGAGGTGTCCCTTGAACTGGTCATTGTCACGTTCAAGACGGGCCATTCGAACGTTCAAATTGAAAAGAAGCTTCCGCTCCCTCTTTGTCAGGACTGACCTCTGTTGTTGTCCTGCAGGACTTGATGATGTGCCTGGTTGAGCACTCTGTGATGGGTCTACAATGGTTTGAGTAGAGGTGGGTGCAGCACGTTGAGCAGGTGTTGATGGACCTGGAACTGCAGAGGTTTGTTGATGTGTGCCACAAGGTCGTACACCTAAAGGGCCAGGGATTGGCTGTGTCTGGCTCTGGTGTGTTGAGGAGGCAGGCAGGGTAGCATGTCTTTTGCCACCTTTCTTGGTGCTGTCTGAAATTGACTTCCACTTGCTAGAAGCCCTCTCCTCATGGTACCTTCGTTTTAGTCATTAAAGCCCTTTGCCACACGCCTAATGTGTTGGTACCATTCCTTAAGCTGTAGGAACTGCCTCTGTTCCTCCGGTGACATGTTATCTGAAAACAAAGTAAACTTGTCATGTTTGCTGACTCCCCAAAAATTATGGCATTCTGCATATTTGGCACAAACAAAATTCTCACAATATGTTCTCTTATCACCATCATAAAAAACAGGGTACATCACACATGACCTGACAAATCCTAAATAAATAATACCATTAATCCGAATAAGATGTTGATGGCAACATGTTGACTCCTGGGATGGGACAATGCAAGCGCAGAGTGCAGTGACAAGAGTTGTAGAATATCTGTTTGCAATTAGGGTGTGGCCACAAACAGGGGGAGTTCCGTAAGGATGAAGTTTAACAGGCCCATAGCAGACCCTGAACATTCAAACTACACAAAGACAGTTGGCTGCACTGTCTGCAATCATGTCAGACGACTAATCACAGTGGTAGTCATGTAGTACATTTGAAGAAATGGAAATTCATTGTATTAGGGACACTTTGGAGGTGTCAACAAAGCTACACATCCATGATAGATTATGTATATATGTACTTGCAAATCTGTGGAACCCTGCAGATACATATACATTAATGCAAGTAAAGAGGGCATATGTTGCATAAATCATTGAGTAGCAGTATTAGCCTGCTCTGCACCTTTCTGTGCTATGACCCAATGGGACAGAAAAGCTGCTGCATTTCCACATCAAATTGGGCTGCACTGCTTTTCAACTAGTGGCAGTGTGAACCCCTTCATACTAGTGCTAAGGAATGCACCCTTGCACAACAGTCCTATGGTGTCTGACTTGAGCAGATGATAGTCAATGTGATGCAAGGATCACCATCAGGCCCTTGATCAATCATTGAACTATAGTGTTTTTCATGTGTGTCACACTCTGATGACCAACTTGTAACGTATACATTGATGATCTGTTGAGCATTTCACAGTGAAGAGCATAATAGAAAAATATTTGAGTCACAGTCTAAAAATGTACGCACTCCACAATATTCAAGGTGCTCCTGAGGAAATGGTTCTTCGTGATGATGAATGGGCTTAGCAGTGTAACAATGCCCACCCCTCATCCCCTAAATGTAGTGTGAAAGGGTGTCTAATGCATGAGTTGACGTTGTCCTACGTTGAGTTGATTATCACTGTTTTGGCACTGAGGCTGATACAGTCTGGCCAAGACAATGTTGTGCCACCAAACTTTGTATGTGCTACAGAGGTCTTCTGGTTTACATAAGCATGGAGATTCATTATCAAATTTGTAATAATCTATGGAACAGATTTAGGTACCATCAAACTGTGTTACATTGGACAAGATTCTTTTGCCAAAGTTGTTGAAGTTTGATCATGTCAGTCAGCCATTTGTGAGACGTACTCACGTTGTAATTGTGGTCATGTGACCTGCTATTTGGACAACTAACTGTCAATGTCAACTGTAACTGAAATAAGAAATGACAATTGCCAACAGGCACATCAGTGCTGGGTGTCAACAGATTCCAGGTCTGTTCATGCACATCAACAGCATTACTCAAATGTATCCTCTTAAGTATGTACACTCTGAGATGTACCTGCAATGGCTGGAGTGATGTACAAATTTCGTATCAATGCTCAGAAATACTGTACCTGAAACTATACTATATTCATGTGACAAATAATGCCATGCTCAGTAAACATAACTTGATGTAGCAGTGGACAGACAACATGTCCCCAAGCTGACCTGTACACATTATACCATGTCAAGGAGCCATGATCATTTGGAGTTTTGGATGAGATTATGCACAATACATCACAAATGTGTCTGTCCATTGTTTACAAATGACATATCCCATTCAACGAGGCATGAGTACCCATAACCACAGCTTACATGAAATCATTGAGTTGTGGTGAAACAGTTGATACCATGGGGGCAAACATCATATGGTAATGGTTATACATTGCCAAACTTTGGAAAAAAGGGTGTATTTCCTTGTTTGTCACAAGTTCATGTCAAAATGCTACAGCACGTAGCAAATGATACTCAACAACAGATGTGACATGTTCAGGGGTAGGAACTTATAATCATTTACAAGAGTCTACACTTGCAATGGCCAGCACCACATCTGGCCCCTTGCACAATCATATCAGGGTGCATACATGTTTGGGATGCTGCGTGATTGGCTCTATTACATTGTAATGAAATCATCAAAATCATGGACTATTTGCTTGTACGTGGCTGGGATGGTGTGAATGATATGAGTAGTTGCAATATCAAGTCAGGAAGGGCAATGCTGTCCTCCATCAGCACATGATGCTGATGTGTATAACTCTTGACTTGATGCTGCATCATCACATTAGAGGTGAGATCCATGTGATGCTCGTCCAGACTGTGTACAACAACATACAGGGCCTGTGGCATGACTTGTATATGTCAACACATACAATCCAAAGGTAGGGGCAACACACTCACCAGTGGCGTGTGGGTCCATGCAGGCATTCACATCTCCATGTGTGATCATGGGTCTTTCAGCTGTGGAAAATGTATGGAAAGGAAGATAAATGTCATTAACATCACATTTCACACTACTCACATACATCATTGATGGCTTCTTGATACAATTTAATTCACTGTAACAGTCAGGTGTGTGTCCACGTTAAATACATGTTGCTATTTGCTTTGCCTGTCTGATCCACAACACATGTCAATTTTAGCCTTGTGGCCGAATGGACATCCCTGCCACGATCAGTTTGACGAAACAGACTACAACTTGTCCCACAGATTCATGATTATGTTTTTTCATCACCAACGTCAATAGACGTGACGTTGTTAGGTCAAATGGGTTCATTTTACTCCCCACAGGTGTATCACAACCCTTGACATGTTGATGACCCACATTGTGTATCTCACAGAGATTGACAGCCAGTTGATCATGTGAAGTGTACCAATATCAACGCAGGTAGGGATGGACAGTACATCATGACAGGCATTTAGTTAAGCCAGGTAGCACATTCCATGAGGGGTGCATAGATGTTGTCTAGAACCTAGTTAGTGTTCAGTGGATTCATTTTCTGATCTGAAACAAAGTTGGTCATGTACTTACCACCTTGCCTGCTGACAATGAGTCCCAGGTGATCCATGAGGTCTCCCTCATGCCACACTCAATACTGCCAACGATGCTTCCACTGCTGGACAGTCCTGTCCACACCAAACATTTTCTCACGGATGTGCTCCCACCTCACCTTCCGTATTTTAACATTGTATCCCTGGAGGATACGTCCCCCAGCCACAACCATCTTTGGCAAATAAAAGTTTAGGAGCCATAGGAAGCCCCCCAAGGCCCCCTCAGACATCCTGCCCTCCCTATCCTGAACCAACATCTCCAAAAACACAGGTAACCCCAGGAAAACAAAAAGATTACCCACAAATTACTCCTAAGAACTATGAACATTACAAAGAGACCCCTAAGACGTACACCCAACAGAACGATCAGACAGTCGCAAAAAACACGTATGGACAAAGACACAGGACTCAACAAGGACAGTATGGACAGTACACTACACACAGAAACTCTTCAAAACACCAACACCAGCAGACACCTTCCAACACCTCCACAACTCACTACCAGTGTGGTTGAAAGAGAAAGTGAAAGTGTACAGTACTCCTTCATGGAACAGGATACAGACTGACATCACTTCCTGGCCGTTTGCGGCCCGTTTTCCGAGTTTGTGACAAACATTTTCCCGCTAACGGGTAAGCGGGAATATTTCATGTGTATGCATGTATTTTGCGAGCATTTTCCATGGCGGATATGAAAAATATTACCGTTAACATGGATTTGCGTTAAACTTTTATCTGGATATTGCTACTTGATCAGTATATGTACCATTTTACCAGATTTGGCAGGCTTAACAACACAATATGGATATGTGATGTGATCTGTGTGGTGTACTGGAGTGTAGTCTATCTGAACTGTCCTGATATGAGTGATCCTGAGCTGTTAGGAGGCTCTAGTTACTCACATTGATGTCTGTCTATGACTGGTCATGTGTGTAAGTAAAAGCATGCCTCAGTGTCACTCATTAGGGTTAGCATTGGTGGTATGTGTCACTACATGTGAGACTCTTACATCACACATTGCTGTGATGTCTGTGCCAGTTAGATGGGATTGCTACACACATGTACTTGACCAACAGGCAGTCACTACTTGTATATGAGATTTGTGATGCAGCATACAATGCGTAGCTATGACTGCACATTCACATTTCAGTATTTGATTAAGTGGCGACACAGAGGGACACATTGATGACTGTTTGTGCTAAGGCACTCATGGCTAGATTTTCAAAAGATAGGTCTCTGCATTTCATGCTGTGCTATGCATGACATGATCTATGACCGGTGTCTAATGACCAGATCCATTGTCATCATTACAAAATATGCTAAACCAGACGTTACATGGTGTAAGTATCTTCTCAAGATCAGTCTATCTGACCGTAATGAGCAGATTGTAGCTGGTATACACAATGATGTTACGGCTGGACAGATACCAGTACAATGTATTGATGTTAGTGTGCCATCCCATATTTTTTATCCCCTAATGGCTACAAGAGCTTACAGAGACACCTCAGATAATGCAAATTTAAACGTGTGTGACATAGAGTAGAAAGGAGCAGACAAATCCAAATTATGCATAGGTCAACATGCCCCACTGAGCCATGTACAAACATGTTGTAGAACCAGATTCACAGCAGAACTTGACATTGTTACTTTGAAACAGCAAAGCAGCACTTTGCATGTCACAATCCTTGCAACAGCAAAGCTACTGATGCCTGTAAGCACAAACAGTCTGCATGGCCTGCAGACCATGCTGTGGTTTTGTATGAGACCCAAGTGGCTAGACACAGATACTGCTGAGTTACAGCAGACTGACGTGGATGTCAATGTCTGTGTTGTGCGTGAGATGGTGGGCCCAGTCTCTTGCCATCAGTACGTCAGCAATAAACATTACCTAATGGCAGGGAATGGCATGTTATAGGTTTAAACATTGCTAACATGAGAAGTATGCATGGTGTAACTTGTGTTGATCATTCAAGGTGCAACTGATCATGTACAAAGGGCGGTGTGCATTGCATGACACACACCAAGAGAGCACTGGTCTGATGGGGGAGATATCCTATATCTTTGAAGTGCCTCTCAACGTCATTATGCCCGAGTAGGTTGTGTTGTCCTTCGATGTCGAGGGTAAGGCCCATCTACTCTACAAGACTTGTGATGCAGGGGACCTGTCAGTAGGCAACTAAGAGGGTCCACTTGCATCTCCTGTAGCTGTAGTTTCAAATGCATACTTAGAGTACCATGCTGTACCCAGGCTTGTATGAACTGGACTGACCAAGGATTATGCTGGCTGAGTCAGTGACTCAGAGAGGATGTTGTGATTTGAGGCCTGGTGTAGTATTAAAGTTTGGGAGATGGTTGGCTGTGAAGCAGAGGAGGCCCAGGAGTTGCATCTGCACATTAGCCGTAAACAGAGTGCTTGTACAAAACAGTTTTCCATGGTCAATATGGAACATGTGATCTGCTTGCCAATGTTGCCATTCATGAGGCAAACGTGGTGCATCCTATCATCCCCACATGTTATGGAGCACTGGGGTGTATGTTGGATTTCCATGGATGCTATTGGGACAGATATTTCTGTCAGGCATACTCCTGACTGGAGTGGAGTGTCTTGTTGTCTACACTTTACTGGTACATAAACCATTCATGATAGCTGGCCAGCTTGCTCAACACCGTTTCATGTTGAGTATTTGTACATTGCTTGAGAGATACAACATTGTGTGACATTAACATAACTTCTTAGAAGCATGTTTGTCTATGTGTTCAACTGTGCCTGCAGATGTGTGCCTATTTTGATTGTTGTAGTTGTGCTGAAGAGCAAAAGTACACACATCATGCAATTGGCATGTGTAAACTTGTAGTGATTATCCAGATCTAGGTGGTGCACCTTCTGGGGGTTAAAATAATTAATTTCATGTTTGTATGACCCAAAACAATGTCCATTCCTGTTGTCATAGGTTGCATGTTGTTGGCATGTTAGGGCTGCACTTATTGTATTCCCTGTAGCACTTTACTCATGTGTATGTCTGTTCTTTGTCTTGGGGGTGTGAACACAGAGCAAGAGTTATTGGATGAGGATGTAGCTCATTCTACCCCTTCATTGCCATGACTCTCATGTTGTTGTGCATGTGACATCAACAATTTATTGACATTGCATTGGCAGGACAAGGTCCTACATACACGTTGCTGTGTGCTGCTGTCTTGCCATTTGGCCCATGGCTGACATATATGTCATTGTATGTGCTTATGTGACTATAGCATTTTCAGATCTTTGTTGTGTTGTAGGATGATTCATGCACAGTGTCAGTGATGCATGACATGTGCTTATTGGTCATTCCAATGGCACATGTGTCATCTTTTGAGGTATTCCCGCTTTCTGTTGTTGTTTGACTGTGTATGCTTGGTGTTTGTGGCATTACCTGCAGTGTGTTGATACATCAGTTATTGTATATGTACTATCCTCTGTATCTTCATCCTCCACACCCACAAGTGGATGCAGTGCAGATTAGCAATGTATATTTGATACTGTTGTCAGTTAACTTTATTCCTGTGCCATTGAATTCACAGATATGTTGGATTACACATATTATGATGGTTTTTAGCTATGTGGCCACAGCTAAGATGATGCATCAGACATACAGTGTTTGTTGTACTACACTCTTGTATGTAAAGAGACATGTAGTTGCTCCTGTGATGACACAACACACAATTATTGATTCTCACTGAGGGACCATACACATTAATTGGCTCAGATGCTCAATACCTTGTTCCATTCCCACTCTTTGTTTAATTGGTGTCATGTCCCCTGCTAGATGTGAGAGCTGTGTGGCACTGTTTTTTAGTTGCAAAAACAACAGTTGATGGACAGAATGCAGAACAATGTCATACATTCACCCCAGTACAGAGATCTGGGCCTAAATCCATCGTTTTTTTGCTCACCATGCCATTCCAGTTTGAACCCAGCCAGATGCAAATCAGTCTTGACCCTGTGCCTCATGGGAACAGTCCAGCCCGAACTGCCAGGCCAGGGCCTCCCTGGACTGGAAACAGCATCCTAGGACCGGTTTCTGGGTTTCACCCCTCTTCAGCCAGGATAACTTGATTCCAGTGGCATGGAGAGCACGGGACCCAAGTCTAGGCATACCCGTCCCACTCGGGGTGACAAATGCAAAAACAACAGTTGATGGACAGAATGCAGAACAATGTCATACATTCACCCCAGTACAGAGATCTGGGCCTAAATCCATCGTTTTTTTGCTCACCGTGCCATTCCAGTTTGAACCCAGCCATATGCAAATCAGTCTTGACCCTGTGCCTCATGGGAACAGTCCAGCCCGAACTGCCAAGCCAGGTCCTCCCTGGACTGGAAACAGCATCCTAGGACCGGTTTCTGGGTTTCACCCTCTTCAGCCAGGATAGCTTGATTCCAGTGGCATGGAGAGCACGGGACCCAAGTCTAGGCATACCCGTCCCACTGGGGTGACAAATGCAAAAACAACAGTTGATGGACAGAATGCAGAACAATGTCATACATTCACCCCAGTACAGAGATCTGGGCCTAAATCCATCGTTTTTTTGCTCACCGTGCCATTCCAGTTTGAACCCAGCCATATGCAAATCAGTCTTGACCCTGTGCCTCATGGGAACAGTCCAGCCCGAACTGCCAAGCCAGGTCCTCCCTGGACTGGAAACAGCATCCTAGGACCGGTTTCTGGGTTTCACCCCTCTTCAGCCAGGATAGCTTGATTCCAGTGGCATGGAGAGCACGGGACCCACGTCTGGGCATACCCGTCCCACTCGGGGTGACAAATGCAAAAACAACAGTTGATGGACAGAATGCAGAACAATGTCATACATTCACCCCAGTACAGAGATCTGGGCCTAAATCCATCGTTTTTTTGCTCACCATGCCATTCCAGTTTGAACCCAGCCATATGCAAATCAGTCTTGACCCTTTCAGCGCTCCGTCCATCATCTCCTTGTGTTTGCTTTGTTCGCCCTAAGTTGGCAGGGTATGCCCAGACGTGGGTCCCTTGCTCACTTTGCCACTGGATTCAAGCTAGCCTGGCTGATGAGGGCTGTTAGCCCGAAACCGGTCCCAGGATGCTTGTTTCCGGTCCAGTGAAGACATGGCTTGGCAGTTCGGGCTGGACTATTCCCATGAGGCACAGGGTCAAGACTGATTTGCATAAAGCTGTGTCTGAACTGGGGTGGCAAAGTGAGCTAAAGAATGATGATGGATTCAACCCAGATCCGTGACTGGGGGTGAGTGTCTGAAAAGTTTCAGCGCTCCGTCCATCATCTCCTTGTGTTTGCACTGTTTTTTAGTTAACTTTAACTTAACAGATAGATCAACTTCAGAAGTCAAAAACCAAGCATACAAGACTTTTGTGTAGTGGTATTTTATTTTTCAAAGTAACAATCTCTGGACTTATTTTTAAAGAAATGCATGTGATGGGACATTTGTTTATGGTGATTAGGTAAAATAATTGCGGTTGATGGCATCCCTCCTTGCTGTTCAAGCAGCAGAAGCTGTGGTGTGTCTAGCATAAGCTTCTTCATCCTGGCCATCCTCTGGATTGTCCTGCTCCTCCTGGTCTTCAGCCAATGGCCTGTTTGTCCGTACACAAATATTGTGCAAAATGCAACATCCCATTATAATTTTGCAGACCAGTTCGGGACTGTACAGGAGTCTCCCCCTGAAATATCAAGGCGCCGGAACCTTGATTTATGGACTCCAAAGGTCCGTTCAACAATGGCCCTTGTGCGTCCCAGTGCAACGTTGTAGTCTCTCTGGGCCTGTGTGTGGGTCACTTTGATGGGGGTCATCAGCCATGGTGAGAGTGCATATCCTTGATCACCTGAAACATATAATGGAGAGATGTGTCCATTAGCATTTGTGCCTGCTGTGTTTGCAGAGCCGCTTTTTTGGTGTGTGTGCATTGTGCAACTTTGTACTTTCTGATTTCTCATGTGGTAGTTCAACCAATTAACCTGCATCACTGAAATTGACTTGCCTATACTTGACAGCCTACACATCACCATGATGTAATTGGCCAGGTCCTGTGTATTACCTCCATATTGTGACTGTCAGGATGTCTGGGTCACTCAAAAAGGATTTGAGGTTATTTACATGCCTGTTGTACCACTTATGCACAGATTTTATAGGGTGCACCGCTGGCGCATGGGCCTGGTGAAGCATCCACCTTGACTTTTGGCAGATTACTATGTTTGAACATCATCAAGATACCTCATTGGGAGTAATTGTGCTGAGGGTAGCTGAGAGCGAAAATCCTTGGCTGCAAAACGTTATACTCATTGTGTGTTCTTTGCATCCAGCTTGCCCCCAAGGTGGGTCAGTGTTTGAGTGACAGTGGCACTGCTACCTGGTGCACTTGACTTACTGGGACATGTGAAGACAACAGACATGTGTATTGATGTCCTTGTGTATGAGTTAACCTTTACTCTGCTTGTATGCATGTTGGGGTAATACCCATTGATATTGTCATGTGTATTTGTTCCTAATCAACACACATTTATTTGGCTAAATTTGTGCATCAGATCACTACACCTCACCAGGAGAGTAATATGGATGCACAACATGTAGTGAGATTGAGATTTCGATTGTTTGTATGCTCTTTCTATGCATTCTCCATTCTGCAACGACCAAGACTGATGTTTAATTAGCTTAGGTGATTGTGTGCAGTTGGTGCTCCCTTCATGCAACAATACTTGCAACCACATGAGGCAGGCACCCCCGCAGCATGGTGCATGGCTGACTGTGTTTTTGCATGTCAGCTAATTGTGCACCATCACAAGGGAGAGTAGGGTGATTCCTAAGAACACCATCCTTATTAGCAGAAACAGTGGTATCACAAGTTGTCCAGAACTCGGATGAGTGGGAAGCACTAACCACTAAGAAGAAAGAGCAGATCCGGACGGCTCTGCATGGAGCATTCATGACAGAGTACTTGCGCAAGAATAGCGCCCCGAGAGGTCTGGTGGTCACTAATGAACCAAGACTTTTTCTTAATAATAAAGTATTCCGGATTAATTGGTCAAGAATTGCATGGAAATGCACTAAAGACTTGTTAGTCCTTATCATCAACACAGCCAGGGAATTGGCAGATGTACTCCTGGTTGAGATCCAACAAAGCGAGAGTAAACTCAAAACGATGGTACATCTAACTGTATTTAAGAAAAAATTGGATGAAATAAACAAAGACCACACTGACTATAAAGAATACCTCACCCGCTCAAAACTCACAAAACTTAAAAAAGATGTCCAGAAGTTCAGTCAGGAGACCACATATCCATATACCACTGATGAGTATTATGAGAAACCCCGCAACAATACTCTAGCAAAAAACAACTTCGGTTTAGACCAACCCCACTGAACTGGACTTTCAGTTCAGGAGACGAGAGGAGTACAAGCGGAAGCAGTAGTGATGAGAGCACCGATGGCCATCAAGGAAGACGACAGCAGACCTACCACAACCCAATGATGCAACCACCCATGCCACCTTTTGGTTTTTGGCAGCAACCCTTTTACCCTGCAGGTTTTGGCTTTCCTCAAGGTCCACAGCCTTTTTTATACAGAGGCCGAGGGAGGGGAAAAGGAAGAAAAAAACAGAATACCAGAGTACAATGGGAGGACCAACAAGCAGTCGCAATGGGAACCAGGAGCAGAGGGAGAGGGAACGGTCCATCGACGAGCCGAGAGTAACGAGTATCGTTAATTTGAGCACTCATACCCCCTCCAAAGTTGAAGAAAAAGTCCTCTCGAAAGGCTTGGGTTTCGTACCCACACCTATGAACGACCCGTTTACACTTAACACGGAATTGGCCCAGTTTTTCAGAAAAATTAAACTCTGTAACCACTTCGGTGACATAAGGGAAGAACAGCCTGAGATGATTAACACAGGCCTGAAGAGAAAATCCACATTTGTTCCCCCATCCCACACCATCCCTTGCCATATATTGGCATTTGAACACAGAGTTCTTGAAGAAATAGAACAGATCAACTTTGGTAAAGAAAAGGGCTTTCAAAACCTTACGAAACCAGAGCGACAAGCATTAGAAAATCTGAAAAACAACAGCACACTTACCATCAAACCGGCAGACAAAGGCGGTGCAATTGTCCTGATGGATAAAACTATGTACAGGGACGAGTGCAACCGTTTACTTTCAGATGGCACCAGCTACGAGATCCATACAGAAGATCCCACACCTCGGCTGACGAGGAAAATCCAGACTATAGTAGACGAGGCCCTGAGCCAGGATTGGATTACGAAACAGGAAGCTGATTTCCTCATCTGTGAGAATCCCAAAACACCAAGGTTCTACATCTTACCCAAAATTCACAAAGGAAGAATACCACCCCCAGGAAGGCCTATAGTCTCCGGCATTGGGTCCATTTTGGAGCCCCTTTCGCAATTTTGCGATTGGTTCTTGAAACCCCTAGTACAGAAATCACCATCTTACCTCAGAGACACAAAAGATGTACTGTGTCTGCTGCGTGATCTACAAATTAACACAACAGAGGATATTCTTATCACTATGGACATAGAAGCATTATACACAAGTATCCCACAGAGGCGCACACTGGCAGTAGTGGAAGAAATCCTGCTGAACCTTGAGTGGGACTTCCTCACCCCCCGCCATTTCGTTATGGAATGTGCTGAGATTGCCCTTACAGAGAACTATTTCGAATTCGAGGAAACCATCTATCATCAAGTTACCGGAACATCAATGGGCAGTACCTTTGCTCCCAGTTTAGCATGCCTTTATGTCCATCACTTTGAAGGGAATTACATCTTTAATGCTGATAACCCTTTCACTCAACAAATCAAGACGTGGAAACGCTACATCGACGACATTTTCGTCGTGTGGCAGGGAAACGAAGACACAGCCAATAGCTTTATAGACTGGGTAAACACGAAAGACCATCATCTTAGGTTCACTCATTCCATCAGCAGGACGAATGTTGTCTTTCTCGATCTAGACATTAGCTTAACAGAAGAAGGCATCAGTACTAAAGTGCATAAAAAACCTACGGATAAGAACAGTCTTCTATTATATGAGAGCTACCATCCCAAAGCATTAAGGGACAATTTACCAGTAGGTCAATTCTTGCGAGTACGCAGGAACTGTTCAGAAACAGAGAATTTCATGACTCAGGCGGATGAACTTGAAAAGAAACTTCTCGATCGACACTACCCCAGAAAAATGATTAAAAAAGCCAGAAAAAGAGCTAGGAATCATAACCGGGAGGCCCTCCTTGAAGATACAAACAAAGAAAAAACAGACCGCCTCGTATGTGTTACAACCTATACACCCGTGTCTAATACAGTACAGAAGATCATTAAAAAGAACTGGCATATCCTGAATGGTGCCAATCACCACTGGGAGCCTCCTTTGTTTGCCTTCAAAAGAAGTAAAAATATCCGGGATGCATTAGTACATGCCAAAGATCCCCCGCGAACAGAAGAAAATCAGATTACTCTATGGAACACCCAGAGACCAACAGGTCACTATGCATGTGGAGGCTGTGTTGCATGTCCACTGACCATAACCACCAAAGAAGTCGATATAGGAACCGGGAACGCATGGAAACTGAACAGCTTCAGCAACTGTAACACGGAAAACTGGTCTATCTTCTTATATGCCCCTGCAGTCTCATGTACGTGGGTATGACAACCAGGAAGATTAAAATCCGAATCAATGAACACCGTAGCACAATAAGGTGCAAGAAAAGTAACACCAAACTCACAAGGCACTTCCTGGAACTCAACCATAAGGACAATGACCTCAAATGGCTGGTTCTAGAGGTTATGAAAAAACACAGAATGGACCTGACCAGACCACTCCACATTAGAGAGCAACGGTGGGTGTACAGATTACGGACTTGGGATAAAGGACTGAACGATGAAATCCCTTGGCTGCAAATGGCGCTATAACTTATGCATACTCATCATAATTCCTGGGTCGACACTGAGTATTATACAAGATACGCATATTTGCACCCGAGTAATGATGATGTGTACAATTTTCCATATCATCACAACATCCAGTATCTACCTTTAGGGGTACCACCAAAATAACAACCACATTTTATCCCTATGAGCACTTGCCACGTTTCGGCCTTCACATTATGCTGCAGTAATATAAGGCATGGCCTAGATTCAAAGTGTCATCCCCGCCTATACACTATGGGCCCATGAGACTCACACTGCTAGAGAACCTGGAGTCTAGAATCACCCACTGCGCATGCGCGCTACTTGTTCATCGCGCTACTATAGAATAATCAATATTCTTGATCTCAAGTATTTTCAGCATCTGAATACATGCACACAATCGAGTAGGTGGCGCCAAATAACACCAAAATAATAACCACATTTTTATCCCCATGAGCACCTGCCACATTTCGGCCTTTACATCATGCTGCAGTAAGATAAGGCATGGCCTAGATTCAAAGCGTCACCCCCGCCTATATTCTATGGGCCCATGAGACTCACACTGCTAGAGAACGTGGAGTCTAGAATCATCCATTATGCATGCGCGCTACTTGTACATCGCGCTATTATAGAATAATCAATATCCTTGATCTCAAGTATTTGCAGTGTCTGAATACATGCACATACTTGAGTAGGTCGCGACCACGTGGGGCGGCGTTACATCATTCACGACCACGTTGGGCGGCGCTACATTCATCCATCTAGGAACAGAGAATCACCATCTGCGCATGTGCACACTAAAGCATTTCCAGACTGGGCCGGACGGCGTCATCCATCACTGACAATACGGCCGCTCCCTTGTGCCCGCCCTCGGATATCCCTCTAAGGGCCGAACACGCTCTCCTAGTTGGTTACCAGGCAGGTCAGGCAGCAATTTTCATGGCATTTCGGAGACACCGGACGTCAGCCAATTTACAGGTCAGGCAGCAATAACCATTGGGTTTCGGAGACACTGGACGTAAGCTAATTAACCCTAATTACTCACCAATTAATATATTCACGCCCATGCACCATCACTATATATAGCGCGCCCTGACTCTCCTCATTTACCAGCGAGGAGGTGAGGCATGCCGTCGTAGGTGCAGCAGCGGGAGATCCTTTCATTAACAGTAAGAGTATGAACGGTTTGGATGGGTATATGCAGTATATGTTTTTATGCACACTGTGCTCTTCCTTCCAATACAAGTGACCTTCGATCACTTTTCTCGAGTTCTCTCTACAGTGGATTATCCTGGATTCACTTTGATAATTTTGGATGTTCCCCTTTTTCTCCTCATTTTAGGGCGTGTGACCTAAGGGGTCTTCCTCCCTCATTCTACTTATGGGGCAAGTAGGTCCCAGGGAATAGGGTAAGCTATGGGGACCAAGCCTCCCCTTTACTCTTAAGTGCACAGATGACTGACACGGTTTGTTGCACTTATAGCCACTCACTCGTTCTGCATGTGTACGTGGCGTTTTGAATGACCTTTACAAAATGTGTGACTATGTTGCTATTTTGTCGAATGTTTATTGTTTTCTTATTCACACAGGCTGGAACAAATTAGCCGCAACTCTGTGGTGTGTGACCTCGATCACCCCACTTAGTGGATACCTCACCTATATTGAATGGTAAGGTAGGAGCCCGTTGGTGTATGATAGGTCCTGATGAATGCCGCGGACCCGTTTGGGCCACTAGGCAGAAACATGTTGACCGTTAGTTATACGGTGGGGGGACTATGATATCCCCAACACACCGATCATTTCTTTTAAACACCATACAGATGTCAGTCATATTAAAAGGAGGTTTGACATCCGTAATGGCTTTTTAAATTTCACTTTTTTGTTAAGGGCCCCCACTTAGTCTTAGAAGTGCATCCCTGTCTTCAGGTGTATGCCCGCCCTCTATCAAACCAAGTTTTTAGAGGGCGAGGACTGGTCAATGATGAAGCATGACACCAGGTGGTGTGTGAGACCAGTCTTTTACTTTTTGTGAGATGTCTACACTCACGTAAAAGACATAATAGCAATTAGGTCAATAACTAGGAGAGGCTTCTTGTGTTAATCAGAGTAGGGTGATTGTCATCTTGTTGTACTTATGGCACATGTGCTTATTTCAGGATGGATATAGCCCAGCAGAAGCATATGTCTTGTGTCATGTGCTGCATTGATTAATTTCAATTTTTGTGTGAGGAGTTCTGCAAAATGTATATTCCGAGAGTGCCATAGTAGTTTGTGAGAGATTTTCTGGGCTACTTCCTAGTTGGGCAAACTTACATATGTCTTGATTACTTGGCATTGGGTGCTTGTGTATAGTAGGTGGACCTGTTACAAGGTATGTCGTATTACATTTGCAACATGTGCATTATCACATATTTGAACTACATGATTGGGGACTTAAGGTGTGTGGTGTGTTCAGTTTGAACTTACCAACAAGCAGTCCATTTCCATTTGTGCCATTCTCATACCGCTGGTTGATGATTGATTGGCGAAAGATGTAGGAGTCATGCACACTCCCTGGAAACTTTGCGACAACATTGATGTACAAGCCCAGGTGTTCCACAATTGCCTGCACGTTCATTGACTGTGTGTGCTTCCTATTCCTGTATATATGTGCAGTGTCCACAGGAGGCACAAGTTGAACATGGGTGCAGTCAATTGCCCCAAACACATGCGGAAACCCAGCGATGTCATAGAAGCCTTGCTTGTTGTCAAGTTGTTCCTGTGCAGTGTTGGGGAAGCGTAGGTGCTGCGGCGTCAGGCTGATGATGGCATCCAAGACAGTCAGGAGGATCCTGGAAAATGATGACTGTGAGACTCCACCCACTCTGGCAGTGGTTGGTTGGAAGATACCAGAGGCCAACATGAAGTGGCGATCTAAAAAATTCACGTTTACGCTGCAAAAGTGCCGCTAACTGCAGTTAGCGGCAACTCGTGAGTACGGCGATTTAAAAAAAACCACCGTAACGTCAAAAAATTGATGCTAAAGCGGCGTTAAGTTCTTATACATATGCCCTTTAAAGTGCTTCATGTAAAGTCACCAACGGCCGCCTATATTTTCTTCCCAAAGTGTTCCTGGGCACAGTTATACTGAAATAATTTCAATAAGAACTGGTAATAAGTGACAGTCGGGACCTATCAAAAAGTAACACTGACAGAAGCACTCACTGACTTTCTGGTATGCTGTCACACAGTGAACCCTTTAAGCAGACTAATGGGAGTTGGAGTTACTATTGAGGACATAATGCTATATTTCTATTGAGTTTTTTTCGTGGACATAACACTGGATCTCTCCTCAGTCTGAGCACAAGGACGTGTGTGTGCCTGGAGTGAAAGATGGAGAGAGAGAAGATCCAAAATCCACCATACTTACCCATACACCTTGGGGCATATGTACAAGCCCCTATCACCATGGGAACATCACTTTTAAAGACATTCCTGTGGCGATAGTGGCTTCACCTTATTTACAAGGCAGCGTTAAGCCACTTAACGTGGCTTAACGCCTTGTGAATAAGGCCCCCTTTCATGCTATGCTTAGAGTGAAAGGGGTGGGAAGTAGGTGTTGCGGTGGGCGTTTCACTGCAACACCCGTTGATTTTGACGCTGCTCCCTAATACAAGGGTGGCATAAATTAAGACCAGGGAAAACCTGGTCTTAACATGGCGAAACGAGGAAAAATGCTTTATTTCTCCTCGTTTTTGTTTTTTCCATGTGTGCTGCCTTGTGTCCCTTCCTGCACATAAACAATCTTTAAAAAAAAATGACATTTTGTACCTTCCATGTGTGCTGCATTAAGCAGCACACATAGAAGTAACAAAACGGCATTAAAGATTGTGTATGTGCAGGAAGGGACACCTTCCTACACATAAACAATCTTCCCCTGCATGCAGACACCCTTGCATTATGGTGCAAGGGTGCCTGCATTGGCGCTGGGCAGCTAAGTGTAGCGCCAGTGCAGGGGAAATGCAAGGCTGCACCATATTCTTGTAAATATGGTGCAGCCTTGCGTTTCTGAAGTGGCGGAGTGAGGCGTTAAGCATTGACGGCTAACGCCTCACTCCGCCACTTCTTTATACATATGCCCCCTTGTATCGGATTAGATTACTCAGGGGCATATTTACAAGCATCTAGCGCAACTGGAGCATCAGTTTTTTGGGTGCTCCTGTGGCGCTGTGTGCTGGCCCATATTTATAAGGCCACAAAAAGCCACTTTGTGCGGCTTTACACATCCTTGTAAATATGGCCCTCTTTCACGCAGTACTCTGCGTCAAAGGTGTGTGTAATGGGTATTGTGTGGGTGTTCCCATGCAACACCCTTGGTTTTTTGGCACTGCCCCAGATTTACAAGAATTCGTAAATCTGAGGCAGTGCCAAAAACTAACACCTTTCCAGGGGAGGCGTTAAATTGGCGGAATGAGGAACAATACTTTTATTTCTCCTTGCTTTTGCTCTTTCTATCTGTACTGCATTCTGCAGCACACATAGAAGGAGCAAAACACCATTAATGATTGTTTTGTGCAGGACGGTGTCTTTCCTGCACAAACACAATCATCCCTGGAACACAGGCACCCTTACACTATGGTGCAAGGGTGCCTGCATTGGCACACGGCTGCTGTTTGTGCAACAGCACAGGGGGGAGCACAGGGATGCACTGTATTCTTGTAAATACGGCGCATCATTGCGTTTTTGAAATGACTCAGCTTGGCGCAGCAAAATTGCTTGAGGAGTCGCGCCACACCATTTCATTGTAAATATACACCTCAATGTCTCCCCACGCTCCAATGTGTACTAATGAAACCTAACCTCCATCAGTTAAACAATATTTCTAGTGTGCAATAAATACCACATGCATCCCTCCAAATAGCAGAGTGTAGCAGTAATGGTTACAAAAACTGTGTGCCTCTCCCCAATATCAAGTGACCCTTAACAGAGAAATTAAAATGTTGAAACACAAAGGCCATTTGCTGTCACTCTACTGAGCCACCACTAGAATCTATCTGTGCTGAATGTTCAGTAGTGGCTGCTACCAGACCCGGGTGGTGGGCGGGGCAGGAGGGTGGGGGGGATGAAACACACCTGTGATGGCCGGCCGGCCGGCCGCCACCTCGCCTCCGTCCTCTTCTTCCTGACTCCGGTCCCGCAGCAGGATGCAGGAACCAGCAGGACGCACAGGGTTCCCAGCCACCCGATAGCCAATAACAACGCTGCGACACAGCTTTGTGATTGGTCTGAGCACCATAGATCGGCGCTCAGCTAGGGAATGAGGGCCTGGGCATGTTCTCCACGCAGGCTGTAATGCAGCCTGCATGGAGAAGATGCGAAGTGCGGTTGAATGTTTGGCCAGCCCGAGAGGGCCGGCCAAACAGTAATGTGCACTAAGGAGTGGGCAAACCACTCCTCCCCTGCTCCTCTGTCGTCGGAGCAGCCCCGCCCCAAGCGCAAAGCTGCAGCAGAAGTAAACATAAAATGATAATAACGCAAATTATTATCATTTTATGTTTCCTTTACTTCACTGCTGCGAAGCAGTAGGGCGACGCTCCTCCGCCTTAGCGGAGGAGTCGCCACTGCTAATGTTACAGATGACTCCATGTCATCAGGAATACCGTCTGTCAGTCTGACGCTTTTCATGATCAGCCTCATGCATGCTGGAGTTGTAAATCTACTTCATTGAAATGGAATCAATTAGATTAACACATCAGAAAATAATTTGGAAAATTAATACATGAAGTGAAACATCCTTGGTTATTTGGAGTCCTTTTCTAACCTTACCTCTGGGGCCGATTACAGGTAACAGTTTCACTGACCTGATTCCATTGCAGGAGTACCATGATGGAAGATTATTCACACATGAAATTAATGCCTTGAGCTTACACGGTCTGACAGCAAAAGTACTAGGAGAAAAAAGGAATGGTATAAAAGATAACACCAGGCTTCTGTGATGGAAGGTTTACGACGGTCCTAGACTCCATTAAAGCAGATAAAGAGGTTACAACTCCATTACTACCACATAGAGAGAATATTCATATGGGTAAATGCCTCAACTTATTGCTACAGAATATGATCCTCGACTGTCTGCCTTCAACAATTGTACTGGTTTAAAATATAAGAAAGAATCAGCCTATTGCTAACTAATTGTCATATCTAATCCTGACTCAAGTGTTAAACATTAGCTGAGTGCAATCACGTCACATTTCATAAGACAATGTTGCTTCACAGTTCCTATTAATTGATCTACTATGAGAATTTTAGTTTGCAAACTGTTCATAACTTCTTTTTAAGAATTCGGGGACTGATTCTAGAGAGCAACTCTCCTATGTTCAGCCCAGCTTGCTAATATAGAAGCTTTTGCTTGGTTGAATTTTCATATGTATACTTAAATTTACATTTTTCAACAATTCAAGAGAGCGAGGATTAAACAGAGCTCGCCCTTCTCCCATAAATAATCTATTATAACAATAAGGACGGGCCAGAAAAAGTCAACTGCATCCAAAAACAATTATGTGGAGGAAACCATTTGGTTTTTTAAAAAGAACTCTCACCCACCAACCTAGTTGGTGGCATGCTACATCATTGGGTTCCCACCTAGGGTGCAGAGTGCATCCTAGGTGTGCTTCGATGCCTGATTACAGCCGAGCGGGTTTTTGTTTGTGATAGTTAGTGAAGAAGGTGAAATTTAAAATTGTCCCCAGGATCCCCCTCCTAGCAAAGAGAATTTTATTAGTGGGTCCTGGGGCAACATTAAAATGAGATGCGGATGTCTGAGAGATACAATTGGTCTTTTCTTCAGCCAATTTTGAATGGGATGCAAAGGCTTTCTTCAGGACCAACAGAGAAAGACCATAACAAATATGGGATCTCATGTCAGGGCCGCAATAGGTTTCCGACACGGGCGGTGGATCTTGAAGAAAGTGTGACTACAGGAACGGTCCCCCGCCGGGATCCATGTCATATACATTTATGATGGCTCAAATATAGCGTGCTGGGTGAAAATCGTAAGTTACTGTTTCACCTTGGAGAAAGAGAGAATATCTCCACCACTCAGGACACCTCAGCGCGTGTACTTTCACTTCACTTAAGGCCGTATTTGTTATCGCCTTTCAATGTGGGTGAACGATGAAGCATGCTCCCAACCAGGTTTGTTGGTGAGGGTTCTTTTTAAAAAACTAATGGTTTTCTCCACACAATTGCTTTTGGGTGCAGTTGACTTTTTCTGGCCCGTCCTCATCATTGAAATATACTAAAATTTAAAAGCATGTTCTCATGATGAAAATGTTTCTATTTTCGGAACTCATAAGCTGATGTTTGGCACAAAAGTTAATTTTCAAAATGTTTTTAAAGCTATTATTGAGTTGGGGAGGTTTATTACTCATATTATTACCTTAATACCAGGGGGATTGCAGCTATAGCTTTTATGTATTACCCATGCTCAGTCGTTTTAAAATCTAGAGTTAAGTGATCGCTTGAGATTCAATCATGGGCAATCAGCCTAAATACTCAAAAGTCTTGGTTTTTGCAATGTCCATCCATTCCAGGAAAATCTCAGACTCACAATATTTTCTTTGGTTTATGTATTGTAATAAGAGGTTTCCAGAAACATCACTGACCAGAATGAGGATTATTAGCTGCATGCCTGAAAACAGAATGAGGAACAGCTGAAGACAAATGCAGGCTTAAACCAAGAATTGCAGCATAAGGAAAGATTAAACAAAAATACACAACCAATAGAACATCCTCCTGCAGTATCTTAGGCCTGATATTGCCAATGAGAAGAAGGTTTCAGCTGTGATGATTTTTCATCCAAGACTCAGAATTAAGAAGCAAAGTTTCCTCACTTCTGCCGAAAGGCTAGAATTTTTCCAAGGTTCCTATTTCCTATTGCAAAGATAGTGACTTCTCACTAGAAGACTCTCTGACTTCAATATTGTCCTTTGTTTGTTTCTCATCTTCTTTGACTTGGTTCCATTTACTATCCATTGCGCACAAGTTAAGGCAATTATTTCTTGGAGATAAAGGGAATTACCTAACAGATAATTTTACCTATTCTCTGAGTCCTCTTTCAGCAAACTATTTTCTTCACAGAAAACAAACTCTCAAAGCAGGATTTTTTATTCTGTGAATATAAAATAAATGGCCCTGATGTCAAAGGAGGGTTTGGGCCACGGACCATTTAAAGTTCCCCTGCCCATGATTGCCATGTTCACATAACGGACAGGAAAAATGAGTAATGGTAGTCCTGCCAACAATAGGGCAGGATGACCATCACTGTGACCTGGTGGCCGCATGGCTGATGGACTGGCAGGTCAGAGGCTCACACCATCAGAGCCAGTGAAGGATCAGCTGGTGTAAACCTGGCACTTCCTTTAACTTTACATAGAGTCATAGAGTGTCAGAAGTACCATGGTGGGAGCACTACTGATTTACAGTGGTGCTCCCACTACACTAGAGTCTAAATGAGCTCTAAATCTCCTAAGCTCATGTGTTTCCCCTGGCTTTGTAAGACAAAGTGCCAAAACCTGGCAAAGCCAAGAGATTTACAGGGGCTGGAGACACTTTGTGATCTTTGCTTTTACAGTATTAGCTCTTTCTTCATGTAAATTATCCCTGGGCATGTGCAGTCACGTCAGTAATTGTACAATCAACAGAGTTGTAAAAGGAAAGGTGAAACTGTCCCTAACTCATACTATAGTAGCCATTAAAGTCATGCTCACATACCAGTCACCCTCATTTTGAGTCAGGCTCATCACTTTAGCATGAGCCTTTAAAGGCTAGTATAGTGCACCTGCAGCAAATTATAACGCTATACAATACTCTGACACTAACCAACAAATAAGTTAACACACATACACATAGATCCACAAAAACATAAATGTACAAAAACAAACACTTTTACACAAAATAACTGCAAACTATTGTATATTTCCTTAAACTATGAAGCGTGGGTTTCTGAAACAAACTTATTTTTTGTTTAACAATTTATACATTTTTGGGGGGGAGTTTCGGTAAACGATGAAAAAATAGCACTAGTAGGAAGTCACTACTTGTTGGGAAAAAATTTAAATGTTTTAAATGGGATAAATAAACTAGGGTAATTGAAGAAGGAAAATGCTGTCATGTCTTTTAGGTTAGTCCCATCATGTACATACTGATTACATACATTGTGTCCCATCCACACGACATAACGGTCTTACACAGGTGACCTTTTACCTAGTAGCTTACTTCTGTCTCTCCGACATCAGGCTCTTGGTCCCATATCTTAATCACTGTACCTGACGTACATAAACATGTCCCCAAGCACGGTAGATTTATTCTGTACAAGGGTCACCACTTTTTTCATCCATACCCAACAGCCAGCTATGCATGATCATATTTGTTTAGAAAAGGATTAGCAGGGGATTAGCGAATGTTTTCAAAACACATCGATTCTAGAAAAACCCCGGAGTGACCACTTACTGTAAAAGACCCTCACTCCCCCTTAGACAGAGAGAGAGGAAATTCCTTCCAAGCTGGACCGAGACTCTGCAGGCTGATCTTTCGACAGGCAGAGACCTGACATCCCTTGCGGCGTGCCATCCTCGACGCAGAGACGGGGTCCTTCATTCAGAACCATCAGGTGAGGGGTTAGCACTTACCTGGGGAATTATTGGCTCCATTAGGTTCCATTAGGACATATCCTAGCACTTACACATACATGCTTCACCTACACCTCTAGGCTAGGCACGGTTAGGTAGGCTACGCATCGTACGCCAATGCTATTGTTTTATGTAATATGCTTTTATTCATCTTATTAGCACTATGGTAGAAATGTATCTACTTTTTACGATATTGGTGCTAGTGATTACAATCGTCTGCTCCTGTCTTTTGATTGTCGCAGCTAACATGTTTCATACTAGACTGATGCTTGACCAATAAATAATTATTCAAACCGTTCCAATTGTCATTCTATGTATTCTGAGAAAAGCAAGCACGAGTGACTGAGCGAAAGATACCATATTGTTTCCACGATACCTGAGGCTCAGTGGCTGCCAGAAACTACCTACACCGCTGTAGAATACAGGGGTGGTAGTGGCACAGTACAGCTAGCTGGTCTAATGTCTGACTCAGCCTGTGGGGGTGTCCAGAGTCTGTCTGCACACCAAGCCCTCAGTTTAGGCCATCCAAAACGTGCAGGTCCTGGGGGGTCCTAGGAACTACACGACATGGCGCCACCAACGTTGGTTTGGTTTTTATATTAACAGTACAATCTGAGTAGTTCAGTCGTGCTTTCTCGAACAATCCTACTCACATTTTTCAGGACATCTGAAGTGGGAAGGTTAATCCACCTCAGCTGAGCAACGGGAGTCCTCTGAAAAGAGGTACAACCTTAGGAATCGTGATAACATTAGGAAACCTGACAGGTATCAGGATACTGATACACATTCCTTTCGTTCCTTTCAGGGTTCATCATAAAGCTCGGAGAGGCAAGGACGGTCAGAACAAAAAATTGAAGATCGACCAAAGGGAAAAAGGGAGACACATCGGACTTCAGATTTCATTATCAAACAAGAAGAGCAGCCTAAAGCAAAGACTCAGTTCAAAAAGAATAAAGTAGCTGGCTTAAAAATTAGAAATGCCCAGGTTACTGAGGACTCAGCTTCTGAACGGGGTATGGGCTCTGACGATGCTAATCCAAAAAATCAAAGGGGGAGTGAAGAGGAAAAAAAAAAAGTAGAATCGTCCTCCTCATGGTATCGTAATTCAACAAAGGGATTCTACCAATATTTACATAAAGATATATATGTGTATAAGTGTATATTCAGTTTTACTGCAGGTGTTTTTTATATGTTCCAATGATGATGTCTAGAAACATCCTTCTCTAGTTGGTAGGAAGGACAGTATTCAAAAAATTGTAAAATACCCCTCACACACTGAAATCTGATTCAGTGTCATGCTTCATCATTGGGGTCTTCCCGCCCCTCTACGGGACGGGGCATGCTACTACCTACGTAGACGCGGGAGCACTTAATTTAGTGATTAGTGTATATGTGTAGTGCGTGGGATCGTGAAAAAACTATATATATATGAGATGATTAAAAATTCCCTGGCTAGTGGAAAAAATACACTTTATTTGCTTCCCTAGCTGAGAATAATAAAAGTGGGGAGGTGTAGATAGTGTACTTTGATGGGTCACTTTCTACAGGGTCGACATGTTTCAGAAGCCATCCCCTTGGCTTACTTCCTCAGGACCAAAAACGATCCCTATTGCACCTCACTGGGTGATATAATAAATGTACATATGCCTACTGGTCACACATACTCTTCCATGCACCCGAATAGGGTAGTAAACACAATATACCAATTGTATATCCTGTAATGAAACATTCGTATATTAACGTGTCCGCTCCATGAGATGCCACGAGGGGTGTAAAGGCGCCTTCACATTGATAATGCTGGATGCTGCTCAATCACCAAGGATTACCTTCTCGTGGCTCTCCGGGAACTCACTAAATTAAGTGCTCCCGCGTCTACGTAGGTAGTAGCACGCCCCATCCCGTAGAGGGGCGGGAAGACCCCAATGATGAAGCATGACACTGAATCAGGTTTCAGTGTGTGAGGGGTATTTTACAATTTTTTTAATACTGTCCTTCCTACCAACTAGAGAAGGATGTTTCTAGACATCATCATTGGAACATATAAAAAACACCTGCAGTAAAACTGAATATACTCTGACGATGCTAGACAGCACGGCAGAAGTAACAATAGCTCGCCAGAACCTGAAGGAATTTCTGGAGACAGCAGTATTGAATGAATACATCAAGGTGTAAACACCAGATACACGAGTGAGTGTCCCACACCGTCTACACGAAATTAATCTCCAAACAGAGGGGGACATCTCTAGAAAAATTAAAGGTCTTTTTTGGGAAAATTTGACATTTGGATAGGACATCCTGTTAGCAGAAAAAGATTGGCCGCCTGAATTTATAATGGACTGCCCAAAAGGTGAAAGTGTCATTTTGCCTGCTTTTCCGACCTCGTGCCTGTTTCCTTAAAACACTCATACGCGCAGGAGTGGCGCAAGCGCTAGCTCCGGCATTATACTGCAACCATGTAGGGTGGGACGTGGAGCCCAAACACCATGAGATCCCATTAAAAAATACTCCAACTCCACAGATGCAGTACACTATTAAAAATGAAGCGAAGAAACAGGTCAAAGAAATCTTAGACCAACTAGAATACCAAGGTGTGATTGAAACTTGCACCTCATCCATGAACAACCCTTTGTTTCCCATAATGAAACCTGACAACACATATTGTTTGGTTTTAGATTACAGACACTTGAACACATGCACAAAAACATTTGCTGTTCAGAAGCACACAGCGCCGCATTGATGAATAACATCATGCGGAAGAAATACAAAACAACACTAGATATCTCGAATGGATTCTTCTGCCAAAATATAGCTCCTGAAAGCCAATATTTGACCGGATTTTCCGCCCTCCGCACTCAGCGTCAGTTTTGCCGCCTGCCCCAAGGCTAGAAGAACAACCCCGGGTTATTCTCGGCACGGGTGTCAGAGCTATTACAAACTTACGATGGAGAGGCAGTGTCCTACGTAGATGATATTTATCTGATGGACGATGAATTACCTGATCACTTGTGCAGGGTGAACAACATAATTGTTGGTTTTGCCAATTTGGGCTACAAATTTAACTTCAAAAAATCAAAAATTGCCCATCTCAGCGTCCTATTTCTGGGATATGAGCTGTCAAGTAAAGGCAAAAGCCTGGCCGCAAATTTTCTAGAAAAATGCGCGCTAATACAGCCTTCTAAAACTCTGAAAAGTTTACAATCCATATTAGGATTTCTAAATTTCAGCAGAACATACATTCAAGACTACGCAGAAAGATTAAAACCTTTCTATGATCTAATCAGACCTGATTTCACAGCAAACAAGTGGACTCAAAAACATACAGACACTCTACGTTCAGTTCAAGCTGACATGATAGCTTCAAAACACTTGCAGACATGAGTAAACATCCTCAACCTGGTAATACGGGTCATCCCCAGGTTATCAGGGTACACTTGTATCACGTTCAATGAAGGTGAGACAGTCCCTATCGCATACAAATCTCATCTGTACACACATGCTGAAAATCGATTTGCAGCAACGGAAAAAATTCTAACAGCTGTACAGACTGCTGCAATGAGAGAAAGAGCACTAGCACAGGGGAAACACATCATTGTTGTAACTCTGATACTGACTTTAGAAGCGGTAACTAAAGCCAGCATTCCAAATGCGAAGGCACTGCATCCACGATGAATACAATTGGCTAATTCTCTCACTGCAACAGATGCAGAATATAGATACGACCCCATACTTAGAACACAAGTATTCCTGCAGTACGAGCAAGAATACCCTCTCCCGAATGAAATCTTGCCTCTAGATCAGTATGAATACATCATTTATACTGACGGTTCTGCGCAACCTGCCATACGAAGTAAACAGCAGTATAGCGCTGCATGCGCTATAATGAAAGGTCGGATGCGGGATGGTAAGTTCCATCCCAGCAATACGACTACGCAATCTCTGGGAGATTGTACAGCGCAGCTGGCAGAACTGAAAGCCCTGATACTAGCACTACAGTATACGGATCGGGAATTCCCCACACTGATTGTGTGCAATTCGTTTTACTGTGTGCAATCTTACAATGAAAATTTGCACTACTAGGGCCAGAATGGGTTCAGAGATGCCAAGGGTGGTACGATAAAACATAAATTGTTATGGGAACAAGTGGCAAAGCTGAAAGCATGCCTGCCACGGGCTCAAGTTAATCACACCTTGAGTCATCAGCGTGTTGGCATACACATTGAAGGGAATTCACTGGCTGATGAAGCCGCCAAGGCGACAGTACGAACTGCTGCCGTTGCCGCAATCACTCGTTCACACACGAGAATAGACGGAGATATACTAGTAGCTTTCAATGCCTCAAAGAACGGCTTACCCATCCTGCCAAAAGGCTTTCCACTCAAGTACTCCTACAAGTTAGATGCGCATAACATACCTTATGCTCAAATTCCAGGAGTGGGGGATAGAGTAATACCAAATAAAGATCACAGATTAGGTTTAATACTAGCTGCACACGAGGGTCTGGGCTCAGCACACGCAGGAGTCACTGTAACAATTTCATTATTGAAGCAGCGTTACTGGTAGCCGGGGCTGACGAAACAAACGAAGGACTACGTCCTGATGTGCGATATTTGCCAGCAGATGAAGGGTTCCACCATTCACAAGCCACCACAAGCACCATTACTGATTTCATACAGACCCCTCGCATGTGTCTATTTGGACCACTGCGGCACCTTAAATTCAAACGGGGCTTACAAATACATCTTGGTGGCAGTGGATTCATGCTCTAGATTCCTCTGGGTTTGGCCCCAACGCTCAGCTGACGCTTGAACTGTTATAAAGGATTTGCGAGTCTTCATCGGGACATATGCAATTGGCACGTTACATTCCGACCTTGGTCCTGCGTTTAGCTCTAGGGCTTACAAGGAAGCCATGAAAAGTATGGGTGTGGCCTTGCGGTACTCCTTCCCCTACCATCCCGAGGGAAATTCGGTGGTGGAGAGGAAAAACCGGGACCTAAAGCAATCCTTAACAGCAAGGATATTAGGCGCGGGTGGTACATGGGTCAATCACCTATATGGGGTCCAGAGGGCACTCAACAACATGCCAAGAAAGTCCTTGGGAGGCCGTACCCCTTATGAAATCCTGTTTGTGACAAGAATGTGGATACCTGATCTCGATTGTGCCAGCACAGTGGCGGATGCAAAACCATTTGAACTGAATGACCGTTTGGCTGTTTCACAGGAACTCAATGAATTCCAAGCACTACAAAGCACCGTGCAAGTCAAATGCACCTCCATTAGGGAAGTGAAACCAGTTCTGGCAAGACCTGCCTGGGTCCCGCAGATTGGGGACCTAGTCAGGGAAAAGATCGTGGGCAGAAGAAAGTTTGGGCCATCTTACAGAACAGCTGTACCTGTCCTAGCTGTAGTGGGAACAAGAACAGTACTTCTTCCGCCTCTTGCCGGCAAAAAAGATAAAAGATTAGTCTTCATTGATCTGATCAAACCGCATCATGTGGCCGATCCTCAACAGTAGGCCACGTGGGGCCCTGAGTAGCCGCAGACCTCCTCTTGCTACTATACAGGAAGTTCAGATGGAAAGACTAATAACCTTTCAAGACTCCACTACACAATGTGAAGGAGTAACGAATAATGGAGTACAAATCACACCAGTTGAAATTGAAAAACATCAAAAAGAAACGACAATGCAAGTTGCAATTCGGCCCAACAATGATGTCTACATTAATGTGCCTTCAAACAACACATCTGCCAGTTCTACAAAACGTGCGGAGCTACGGAAGTTAGATCGAACTGCGTCTGGCTACTTCATCAACTTCGATGATTTCTCTTCAGATCCAAGTGAACCTGATCAAACGCCACCCATTTCAAAGAAAGGAAAAATTTCGCCAATTCTATCTTTTGCTCATTTTCTTACAGAGAATTGTATGAGGCTACAACGGACTACGATACCATGTTTTGTTACCAACATTATGGTCGTAATTTTTTGCATAGAGCAAGTGTACCACACACTGCTAATGTGTACCATCAATGGGAACATTGCCCAACACCACCAAAAGGTAGTTCTGCCACATTCACACAGAAATTCGCATATTTTTCAGGGTTCAATACATCTGACCCAGAATCGTTTTACTACAAACTTGCACAGTCCAATGCAACAGCGAAGAAAATTATGCTAACAAACACAAAGCTGATATACTCAGCACCTTTCATCTCCCAACAGTCTATACAGGGTTTCGACTTCTGGAGAGACAGCATAGACACCAGATCAATCTGGGGGACAAGAGAGTGGCAGGTTCAGGGAACTGATGCTTTATTTAGAGCTTGCCTCATACCATTACAGATGATTTTCCTGAACAGAACAGTGCAGCAGACTACCTGTTATGGGTTTGCAAAAATCAAAGACCTGAAAACACTGAGCATCCCTTCACCCACACCTAGTAAGGGCATTTCAAATGCTGCGATAACAAGTGAAGGGACACATGGTACAAGAACGTACAATTCATCATCTCCCGATTGGAAGGGTTAGTTGGTTTGGCCCATAGACACGAATATGTGTAATGCAAGATTCAAGGGTACCACCGAAGGGTTTAGTATCCATTGGCCCGACCCACGCTATGTACACATAGACAACCCAGGGGTAGTGACTTCATATAGTGTCGGGAAGTTGTGCCTAGATTGGCTAAAAACCTTGACACTATCACAGGTGAAACACTTGTCCCTTTTGTCAGACACCACGGATCTTAGGGATTTCTTAT
Organism: Calotriton arnoldi; assembly: GCA_963921515.1. Taxonomy (NCBI): domain Eukaryota; kingdom Metazoa; phylum Chordata; class Amphibia; order Caudata; family Salamandridae; genus Calotriton; species Calotriton arnoldi. The sequence continues at coordinate 2,563,354 of CAWUFW010001599.1, read as the reverse complement.
TAGGTCCCAAGAAACCACGTAGGAAACGCTTCTTATACACAATCTATAATGAGGTTTGGAAAGTCTCCCAACAGGAAGCTGCAGAGAGACTACGTGAAATAGATAGAATTAACCTAGAAAAGGCCTTAGCTGTGGTAGACAACGGCATGACCACACTCTCGTCTCGCATTTATTCATTGGGCAACGTTGTGTCCTCAGCTATCGACATAATGGAACAAGATTTGGCTATTCTACAACATGGACAATCACAGCTATGTGCTATTATGCTTCTAAGCTGGACGCTTCAATCATTGCATTCAGGCCATGTTCCATGGTGATACATTAAAGACACAAATCTGTTTTCGGCTTACAATCTGACCGACAGACAATTGACCTTGGCACGCAGAGATGCGAAGTTCACCAAGCTGCTCATTTAAAAACTAGGGAAGTTACCTTTTACTGTAGCAGAATCACCGTCTACGGAATGGTTAATCCATGGCTATATCACACTGTCAATCACGACATTCAAATTCCAGTACTGCCTGACATATTACCCAGTAGGCAGGTATGAAGCGGAGGGTACATACAAGAAACCTGGGAGTTACCGTACACATATAGGTGCAGGAACAAAGACAAGGACATTTTCTTGATGGGTTCTAACTGCGAAAAGGCCTTGAGTGGGTCTTTAGTGTGTAAAGAAATATCGCTGCACAGTGCATGTAATGCGTCAATAGCGAACTTGTCCTGCTACCTGAATGGTTCTCCAGCTGCCACAATTCATCCGGTTTTCGAGTTACTTTCAAATGGGAGTTACTTGATTCTGAATGACCAAGGCTGCTGTGGAATGATGCCCGGCATTGCTTATCTAGTGACCGTCAACTCCAGGGTTATTTGTTGTGAGCAAGTATTGTTTCCCCCAGCTCTCACAGTTAGGGAGGCACCACTGTGGCCTTCAGTGAATGTATCCAACATAGGGTTTGATTCTCTGAGCAGACTGAAAGCCATGCTGTTTCAGCATAATGTGGCCTTAACTTCAGCCCGAGAGACTTTTGATCTCCAAGTGGCAAGGTCTTCGGCAGAGATACAGGTGTTGGTCCGTACGAACTTCCCTCTCCATTTCGGAGAAATGGTCCATCGTATCTTTAACATGTCCGATACGAGTGGTATCGTACACTTATTTAAGAGCATTGCATCAGGTCTGTTAACCACATTTCAAACAACCTTCGGAGTGATTCCATCATTCATACACTCCGTTCTTGGAAGCGTTTTTGGAGGGCTTCCTTTGGTCCTGCTTTCAGTAGCGGGCCTCCTGATTTTACTTCTATGGCTTCGCAATGGATGTCAGCATCACTCAAGACATGGAGAGAGCACTGCTGGAGCGACGTTGTCATGAGCGATTGGTGTTCTTAATGGGGTTACCTCAGCTTCAAGAGCTGAGTGAGCATTGGTTTCTGTCTTTCAGACCGGCCTGGCTTCACTGCATCCTACCAGTATTCCGCTGCCTCTTTTGTGGATTCGGACGCGTGTTGGACCTCTGTCTGACACTTCCATCGGTTGCGCCACAGGACATAGACATGCTCCCGGCGCCTTTACGGGCCCATGTGCACAGTTGTCCACAGCATATTCCCAAGTTGACGATGGCGTTCCTAGAGCCTCCACGGGATGCTACAGCTCCTGTTGGACCGGAGAACGGCTCTGCAACAGATGTGCAAGCATCAGTCTCAGGCACACAGGCATCTACTTCTTCCCCAACAGCTGCCATGGGAAACAATGATGATGACCACCTCTGCTCACTTGATATCATACTGGAAGTACTGGAGGGACTGCATCCTGCAGATGCCATGTACAGTGATGTTGAGTCTTCAGCGCAGGATTCTTAAACAATCTGGCCTTTCCTGTGCTGGGAACCGTTTGAGCAATTTTTAAACATGTACCAAATTGAAGGTCGAACAGACTTTGTTTTTCTTCTCTGCTCTATCTGAACATAGTGGCTTTCAAGGTGCTCAGAAAAACAATGACATTATATTCAAAATATAGAGGACCTTTTTATGAACTCTTTTTTAGGGAAGAATACCTTTCATATATAGACCTTGCTTTTATGCAGGCCTGCCAAGTACCACGCATCAGGCGTTAGTCTAACGCATTTCAGGGTGGTGATCCGCATCATCGCACTGAACTGCAAAGTCACGCATAATTGACATAGTGCCTCCTAGGACTTCAAGCCCCATACTAGCACTGCTAATCACGCAGCATTGGAATGGCAAACTAAACCTGTAGTGGCAGCGCACCCTGGCGCTGATCCCGGCAGGCTTGGGAGCTGCTGCGACAATGTAACAACCATTCTATTCCGGACACAGCGCAATGGCGCGGTAAGTAACGTCCTGCTCCCGCCCGATGCGACGTGAGCGGGTGGCTGCAGTTCCTGGGAAGTAAATTGTGGGAGTCTGCAGTGGCAATGAGCGCTGCTCTTAATTCAGGAATTATTTTAAAAAATGTAATCCCTGCGTCCTGACCCACCAAACCAACCCCACGGAACGCGGCGGCCGCTGGAACCTAGAGCACACCATTAATGTGCATGCCCGGGTGGCGTGGTTTGCTCTGAGAGCCGCCGTTGTGACCACGAGGCAGCCTGGCCGGTATCGGATTGCCGCTCACCTGCCCTGCCGCTCACCTCGAGTCAGTGCTGGGAGTGAGGTGATGGTATGTCTCACTCTGATTTCTTGTCAAATTAAAAATGTGCCTTTTGAATGATATAATACTACTTTCTAGCACTGCACGCAGTCATGATCTTAAGCTCGGCCCTGTTACAGCTGAAGTTAGTAAGTTTGATGAGTCACGTGATAGCCCACCACCTCGTTTTGGGACGGTGGAGTCACTGGGTCACACTGTGACTGACTGTGTGTGGTGCTGCTGCCGTCAAATTACTTTCAGTGCCAGCAGCGTCACCAAAGTCAGCAGAGCCTCTGTGATAGTCTGTGGGTCATGGTGTGATCTGTGCCGCTGCCCGCTGACTGAATAAATAAGACTGCTATGTGTGACATAAAACTCATAGCTGCCAAGGTTTCAGATTGCTATGTGTGACATTTTCATAATTTCAGTTTAATTATGAGTGACATTTTAGTGACTATGAGCATTAACCCCGAGAGGTCCGCCCTGGTTTGCGCGCAGCTTATTAGTGTTTGAGTGGAGTTAATTTTTTAAATATTGCAGTTTTGTTAACAAGACGCTGTACTTGTTTATGTTAAGTCTTATTTATTCAGTCCTATACCGATTTCCCTAGTCTTCATTGCTTGATTTTGTGCGCGAGAAAGTGTCACTCATAGTCACTAAAATGTCACTCATAACTAAACTGAAATTATGAAAATGTCACACATAGCAATCTGAAACCTTGGCAGCTATGTTTATTGGCGCTTTTTGGACACCTTTTAAGTGCTTTTAGTATGCTTTTAATATAACGGATTTCATGCCTTTTTTAGCATCTGCATTACCTAGCTGAACTTGTTGACCTTTTATGAGGAGTGGGTGTCATGTCCTTTAGGTTAGTCCCATCATGTACATACCGATTACATACATTGTGTCCCATCCACATGACATAACGGTCTTACACAGGTGACCTTTTACCTAGTAGCTTACTTCTGTCTCTCCGACATCAGGCCCTTGGTACCATATCTTAATCCCTCTACCTGACGTATATAAACATGTCCCCAGGCACAGTAGATTTATTCTGTACAAGGGTCACCACTTTTTTCATCCATGGCCAACAGCCAGCTGTGCATGATCATATTTGTTTAGAAAAGGATTAGCAGGGGATTAGCGAATGTTTTCAAAACACATTGATTCTAGAAAAACCCCGGAGTGACCACTTACTGTAAAAGACCCTCACTCCCCCTTAGACAGAGAGAGAGGAAATTCCTTCCAAGCTGGACCGAGACTCTGCAGGCTGATCTTTCGACAGGCAGAGACCTGACATCCCTTGCGGGGTGCCATCCTCGACGCAGAGACGGGGTCCTTCATTCAGAACCATCAGGTGAGGGGTTAGCACTTCCCCGGGGAATTCTTGGCTCCATTAGGACATACCCTAGCACTTACACATACATGCTTCACCTACACCTCTAGGCTAGGCACAGTTAGGTAAGCTACGCATCGTAGGAGTACGCCAAAGCTATTGTTTTATGTAATATGCTTTTATTCATCTTATTAACACTATGGTAGAAATGTATCTACTTTTTATACGATATTTGTACTAGCGATTACATTCGTCTGCTCCTGTCTTTTGATTGTCGCAGCTAACATGTTTCATACTAGACTAACGCTTGACCAATAAATAATTATTGAAACCGTTCCAATTGTCATTCTATGTATTCTGAGAAAAGCAAGCACGAGTGACTGAGCGAAAGATACCGTATTGTTTCCACGATACCGGAGGAATCAGGGTTGTCATGTTCAGTGGTTGCCAGAATCTGCCTACACTGCTGTAGAATACAGGGGGTGGTAGTGGCACCGTATAGCTAGCTGGTCTAACGGCTGACTCATCCTGTGGGGGTGTCCAGAGTCTGTCTGCACACCAAGCCCTCAGTTTAGGTCATCCAAAACGTGCGGGTCCTAGGGGGTCCTAGGAACTACACAACAATGCGTTATGCTTACTTTTTTGTAATCAAGTATTAGGTTCAGGTGAGCTCTCTTGTTTTGATCCCCACAACGTATTTCATTTTTCCATACCATGCAGTATAAGCCAGCTCTTGGAAGAAGGGATCAATAGCCTCGTCCTGTTGTGGTAAATTATCTTATGGAATATTTTGCACGACAGGGACAGCATGCTACAATGTATTGAATAATGTAATCGATGACTTAGTGTCTCACTTCTGCATCAATTTTTCAGCAAAACATTTATTTTCTTGTTGCGCTAAAACGTCTTTTTGCAGAGTAATTGTTCCAAAACCTTACTTTCCTTTGATGTCATACTCACCATCTTGTATATGATAGATTTTGATGATTCATTTTCACCTGGTGGTATGGTTAAGCATTTCCAAATGTTCGAATCCAGTGGTAACTTGCAACCTACCAGGTCCACTCTCTATAATTCTTCATTTTCTCCAGCTTCCACCTCCTCAGGAGTCCTCCTTCTATCCTGTTGTTCCTCCTGCCCTGAAGACATCTGGCTTTCCACAAAACAGAATTGATATCTCTGGAAAAAAGACAGCTTCAAAACTGGTGTGCTTCCTTTGGTGGCATTCTGGTGAATGCGAAGAAGCACAATGAATCTCAGTACAAAGGCACGAATAAAATAAAGTAAATAAATGCCCAGGAGCCAATGAGAAGCCTCCAACAGAATTCTGCAGTATCCGGGAAATAGGCAGGGGTGGGACCGGCTGGCCAGCGGTTCATGCTCCTTGGAGTCGGTAAATCCATGTCCGGCAACTTCTTCCCCATTCCTGGGACTTGAACTTGGAATTCCCGTTAACACCAGGAAATAAGGGCATCATTGGGAATCGTGGCACCGGCATCTCCCTGAGGAGTTAATTGAGAACCAGTAATGAGAGGCTTCATGTAATACAGCCCTGTAAGTGCTAGTTATAAGCTGGTGTCTCGTGTCTGCTACACGTTTGGGCTGATAAGTGTCTCAAATGAAGCAGCATTTGTTAGCATCTCTAAAATAATCACAGAGCATGACTTACTGACCCGGCCCCTACCATGCAAAAGGCAAAACAATTTGAAAAAGGTGGATCAGGGCATTCGTGAGCACAGCCCACACAGCGCAGTGAACGGATCCAGAAACAAAAGGGTGCTATTTGTCCAGCTTTTGGGGAGAGGGTCCCAGATTTCTATACCCTCCTTGTCCCTGACTGATCTGTAGCTCCAAAAAGTCCCGAGTTCTGTAACTGTGGGTCAAGTTTTGGAACCCAAGTATATTACTTGAAATTAGCACAGCTGTAAAATGGCAAACGTTTTTGGAGTTGGCTGCTGAGGTTGTCAGGAAGGTCTATTTCCCTTCTGAATGCGTTTTTTTTTTATCATTGTACAAATCAATAGCAAGGCAATTCCAATTGCAAAACAAACGGACGCTTCTTCATAGAAAAATACATGTGAGTGACTTTTACGAGCTGCAAAACACTTAGATCTGATTCATTCTTTTCCTGGGTCAGCTTTTTTGTCTGGAATAACGTCCACTTTCAATGAATCTTTTTAAAGGGCCCAGCGCGCACTGAATAGCTCCAGACCTCCCACGAAAGAAGGCCGCTGAGGCTATGTATCTTTTTAAAGGGCCCAGCGCGCACTGAATAGCTCCAGACCTCCCATGAAAGAAGGCCGCTGAGGCTATGAATCTTTTTAAAGGGCCCAGCGCGCACTGAATAGCTCCAGACCTCCCAGAAAGAAGGCCGCTGAGGCTATGTATCTTTTTAAAGGGCCCAGCACGCACTGAATAGCTCCAGACCTCCCAGAAAGAAGGCCGCTGAGGCTATGAATCTTTTTAAAGGGCCCAGCGCGCACTGAATAGCTCCAGACCTCCCAGAAAGAAGGCCGCTGAGGCTATGAATCTTTTTAAAGGGCCCAGCGCGCACTGAATAGCTCCAGACCTCCCAGAAAGAAGGCCGCTGAGGCTATGTATCTTTTAAAGGGCCCAGCGCGCACTGAATAGCTCCAGACCTCCCAGAAAGAAGGCCGCTGAGGCTATGAATCTTTTAAAGGGCCCAGCGCGCACTTAATAGCTCCAGACCTCCCAGAAAGAAGGCCGCTGAGGCTATGAATCTTTTTAAAGGGCCCAGCGCGCACTGAATAGCTCCAGACCTCCCACGAAAGAAGGCCGCTGAGGCTATGAATCTTTTTAAAGGGCCCAGCGCGCACTGAATAGCTCCAGACCGCCCACGAAAGAAGGCCGCTGAGGCTATGAATCTTTTTAAAGGGCCCAGCGCGCACTGAATAGCTCCAGACCTCCCACGAAAGAAGGCCGCTGAGGCTATGTATCTTTCTATGTATCTATCTGAGGCTATATTATGTTATTTTTCTTTCGTAAAGTGCTCGTACACACCTCGGGCTCTTAGGGCTAGGTAAGACAAATCGATTTGACTATGTTCAGACAAATATTCAAAGTGGAGCAACCAGGCCTCGTGCGCGCCATCTGTGGGTGACACCAGCCTCCTTCCTTTCCTTTACCGGATGGAGTGAAATGGAGGAACAGGTCGCACAGGCGACTCGGGAAAAGCAGCTGAAGAAGAAAACTTACATGCAGAGTTTTCTAATTTGCTGTTTTAGGAACTGGTTGACCGAACTAAATGGCTTGTAGAGCCAAAGACTACTTCAATTATTTGGCTATTTGTTCTGACCCTGGATTGCTGCCGCTTTGTTTCTTGTGAAAGTAGCGAGACATTCTGGCTGACGTATAAAAGAGTTTATGCCAGACATCATGATAGAAGATACGACTGGGCTTTTAATTGGTTTTATTCCCTGATTCGTCCGATCTTTGTGGATTGTTTTCCATTTGAGGCTTTCATATCTGCCTGCTATCTTTTTAATTTTTTATTGCGACATGCGACTGTCACCCATAGAACAGCACACTGCTGATCGGTAGAATGGAATACCCGGAAGTGGTGCTCACCTGGATGAAAGTAATGTATAAATAAAAAAAGTGAACAATTTATTAGGTGTGCGTACTGCAGAATGGAAGCGGACAGATTTGTAGACATTCCTTCTGAGGACTTTATTCTGGATTCACTGCCTCTCCTACCGCTCAGTTTGTACAGAGTTTATCGAATAATATCTATTGGCTGATGACACCCTCTTGCTTTAGGCCTCTTCATGTAAATACCTTTCAGGAGCACATACAGTTCCTTCCTGCTAGTAAGCAGGAATAATATTCCGATGATTTTTGAAGGAAGAATCGTACTCCACTTTTTAATGCTGTGAGGCATGCCTTTTGTTCATCAATACAGCTGAAAAATATGCATCATAAAACCCCCTTTATGCTCTATTTTTTAACCAAGTAATATTTGCGTTGAGAAAAACTCTTAAATATCTGTTAAAATGCAGGAGGTGCCCTGTGCACTCCCTCCCTCGCCTCAGTAGCATGGAATCTGAAGTTTCCCAGATTTACCTGATACAAATGAGTAACCTTGATCGCATCTTTGGTACACCAGAGGCAGGCGATTGAATCAAAGGCTTATGCACTCATTTGAAGCAGTGCAAGATCTTTGTGCAAAGGCTTAGAGCACACGTTTTTGAGCAGTGTAGGAGTTTTTGATCAAAGCCAGGACAGTGGTATGGATTTCGTTCAATGGCAGGGAAGCCACTGACACAAAGTGTAGGGAAATTAAGCTTGCTGTGCTGCGCTGCATTGCGTGAATGGGACTAGAATGGTGCCATGTATTTTAAGAAGTGGCGCACTTCTGCTATCTCACTGGCACACTTTTGGAAGCCATGTGCCAATGCAGGCTCCCTTGTGCCATAGTGCAAGGGTGTCTGTGTTGTGATCCCCATCATTTTTGTGCAGGATGGGCTCCTTTCTTATACAAGAACTATGCTTTTAAGCATTTTCCTCTTTATATATGTGCTGAAGAAAGAATGAAAACATTTCTCCTCTTTACGCCTGCCTCAGGGAGGTGCAGAATTTTAGCACAAATCCATGTCTACAATTCTTCGTAGATAAAGATTTGTGTTAAAATCAATGAATAGAAGTCAGGAACGCCCATGCACCACCTATGGACACCCTCTTGAGGCATAGTAATGCAAGACTGTGCATTACAATGTGTTGCATTACTTTTGGTTACCAACTAATGCACTTGTTGGCTCCTAAATATGTACCTGGATTTTGTGTCAGGTCTGCGTTATAAAAATAACACAAACCCAATGCAAAATCTTTGTAAATCTGGACCCTAGGGTCTACTGGTAGGACAGCTTACAGCGAGTTTGATCAGAGGCTTAGAAGCCACTGGCAGAGCTGATAGCACACTACCGTAATGAGTGAATTGTGTAGGGAGCCTTAGTCAGGTTCTTAAACACACCAGCACAGCAGCAGAGGAACCGTGCATTAGGACCTGCGCAATAGTGTGAAGTTTGAATCACGTTTTATGGCAGAGGAGCATGGAGGGTTTAGGCACGAAATCAGATCATTGCAGAGGAGTTTTCAGCATGGTTTCAGAGACTTAGGGCCAGATGTAGGAAGCGAAATAGCGATCGCAAACGCTGAAATTCGCAGAATTTCAACGTTTGCGACTGCAAAATAGCCCTGTGCAATGTAGGTAGGAGAAACCTACTCGCAAAATAAGGAATCGCAAATTTTGCAATTCCCTATTTTGCGACTGCCTTTAAGGAATCGCAAATTGTGATTCCTTAAATGCAATGCAGGAAGCCCAGAAAGTCTGCGATTTGGGCTTAAGGAATCGCAAATTACCACCAGCTTCAAGTTGGTGGTAATTTGCAATTTCTTTGAAAAATGCATTTTTTGCATTTTTCAAAGTGCCATGTGGCGCACATACATGCCCTTAGGGCATGTATGTGCGCCACATGTGCACACATACATATTTCAGGGGTGCAACAGGGTGTCCTTTTGACACCCTTGCACCCTTGAAAATGCATTCGCAATTTGTGAGTACCTAATGGGCCCATAGGAGTGAATGGGAAGGTATTCCTTAATTGCGAATCGCAATTTGCAATTCGCAATTAAGGAATATTAAGGAATCGCAATTAATATTGCGATTCCTACCTACATTCCATTTTGCGAGTCCTTAATAGCGATTCGCTAAAAATTGCTATTAAGGACTCGCAGAAATGAGTTTACCTACATCTGGCCCTTAGAGAGAACCATATATACAGCTGGAAGGAGGTACAAGACACGTGAGCATAACAGTGCAGAATGTCTGAATCTGGATAAGGGCACACAGGTAAAACAGTGTAGGAAAGTTCAGGGACATCTTAAGGATTTTGGGGGACCTGGGCCAAATGTATTTTGGGGGCCCCTGTTCGGAACAGCTTTGAATTTGATCCATTTTCAGCTCTTTCAAACCCTCTTTGACCAGGTCACTGACAGTGGACAGGCACACTGGCGCATATTCTAAAGGGGTAGTGACTTCATATAGTGTCACAACTATAGTGTCGGGAAGTTGTGCCTAGTTTGGCTAAAAACCTTGACACTATCACAGGTGAAACACTTGTCCCTTTTGTCAGACAACACGGATCTTAGGGATTTCTTATTAGGTCCCAAGAAACCACGTAGGAAACGCTTCTTATACACAATCTATAATGAGGTTTGGAAAGTCTCCCAACAGGAAGCTGCAGAGAGACTACGTGAAATAGATAGAATTAACCTAGAAAAGGCCTTAGCTGTGGTAGACAACGGCATGACCACACTCTCGTCTCGCATTTATTCATTGGGCAACGTTGTGTCCTCAGCTATCGACATAATGGAACAAGATTTGGCTATTCTACAACATGGGCAATCACAGCTATGTGATATTATGCTTCTAAGCTGGACGCTTCAATCATTGCATTCAGGCCATGTTCCATGGTGATACATTAAAGACACAAATCTGTTTTCGGCTTACAATCTGACCGACAGACAATTGACCTTGGCACGCAGAGATGCGAAGTTCACCAAGCTGCTCATTTAAAAACTAGGGAAGTTACCTTTTACTGTAGCAGAATCACCGTCTACGGAATGGTTAATCCATGGCTATATCACACTGTCAATCACGACATTCAAATTCCAGTACTGCCTGACATATTACCCAGTAGGCAGGTATGAAGCGGAGGGTACATACAAGAAACCTGGGAGTTACCGTACACATATAGGTGCAGGAACAAAGACAAGGACATTTTCTTGATGGGTTCTAACTGCGAAAAGGCCTTGAGTGGGTCTTTAGTGTGTAAAGAAATATCGCTGCACAGTGCATGTAATGCGTCAATAGCGAACTTGTCCTGCTACCTGAAGGGTTCTCCAGATGCCATAATTCATCCGGTTTTCGAGTTACTTTCAAATGGGAGTTACTTGATGCTGAATGACCAAGGCTGCTGTGGAATGATGCCTGGCATTGCTTATCTAGTGACCGTTAACTCCAGGGTTATTTGTTGTAAGCAAGTATTGTTTCCCCCAGCTCTCACAGTTAGGGAGGCACCACTGTGGCCTTCACTGAATGTATCCAACATAGGGTTTGATTCTCTGAGCAGACTGAAAGCCATGCTGTTTCAGCATAATGTGGCCTTAACTTCAGCCCGAGAGACTTTTGATCTCCAAGTGGCAAGGTCTTCGGCAGAGATACAGGTGTTGGTCCGTACGAACTTCCCTCTCCATTTCGGAGAAATGGTCCATCGTATCTTTAACATGTCTGATACGAGTGGTATCGTACACTTATTTAAGAGCATTGCATCAGGTCTGTTAACCACATTTCAAACAATCTTCGGAGTGATTCCATCATTCATACACTCCGTTCTTGGAAGCGTTTTTGGAGGGCTTCCTTTGGTCCTGCTTTCAGTAGCGGGCCTCCTGATTTTACTTCTATGGCTTCGCAATGGATGTCAGCATCACTCAAGACATGGAGAGAGCACTGCTGGAGCGACGTTGTCATGAGCGATTGGTGTTCTTAATGGGGTTACCTCAGCTTCAAGAGCTGAGTGAGCATTGGTTTCTGTCTTTCAGACCGGCCTGGCTTCACTGCATCCTACCAGTATTCCGCTGCCTCTTTTGTGGATTCGGACGCGTGTTGGACCTCTGTCTGACACTTCCATCGGTTGCGCCACCGGACATAGACATGCTCCCGGCGCCTTTACGGGCCCATGTGCACAGTTGTCCACAGCATATTTCCAAGTTGACGATGGCGTTCCTAGAGCCTCCACGGGATGCTACAGCTCCTGTTGGACCGGAGAACGGCTCTGCAACAGATGTGCAAGCATCAGTCTCTGGCACACAGGCATCTACTTCTTCCCCAACAGCTGCCATGGGAAACAATGATGATGACCACCTCTGCTCACTTGATATCATACTGGAAGTACTGGAGGGACTGCATCCTGCAGATGCCATGTACAGTGATGTTGAGTCTTCAGCGCAGGATTCTTAAACAATCTGGCCTTTCCTGTGCTGGGAACCGTTTGAGCAATTTTTAAACATGTACCAAATTGAAGGTCGAACAGACTTTGTTTTTCTTCTCTGCTCTATCTGAACATAGTGGCTTTCAAGGTGCTCAGAAAAACAATGACATTATATTCAAAATATAGAGGACCTTTTTATGAACTCTTTTTTAGGGAAGAATACCTTTCATATATAGACCTTGCTTTTATGCAGGCCTGCCAAGTACCACGCATCAGGCGTTAGACTAACGCATTTCAGGGTGGTGATCCGCATCACCGCACTGAACTGCAAAGTCACGCATAATTGACATAGTGCCTCCTAGGACTTCAAGCCCCATACTAGCACTGCTAATCACGCAGCATTGGAATGGCAAACTAAACCTGTAGTGGCAGCGCGCCCTGGCGCTGATCCCGGCAGGCTTGGGAGCTGCTGCGACAATGTAACAACCATTCTATTCCGGACACAGCGCAACGGCGCGGTACGTAACGTCCTGCTCCCGCCCGATGCGACGTGAGCGGGTGGCTGCAGTTCCTGGGAAGTAAATTGTGGGAGTCTGCAGTGGCAATGAGCGCTGCTCTTAATTCAGGAATTATTTTAAAAAATGTAATCCCTGCGTCCTGACCCACCAAACCAACCCCACGGAACGCGGCGGCCGCTGGAACCTAGAGCACACCATTAATGTGCATGCCCGGGTGGCGTGGTTTGCTCTGAGAGCCGTTGTGACCACGAGGCAGCCTGGCCGGTATCGAATTGCCGCTCACCTGCCCTGCCGCTCACCTCGAGTCAGTGCTGGGAGTGAGGTGAGTATGTCTCACTCTGATTTCTTGTCAAATTAAAAATGTGCCTTTTGAATTATATAATACTACTTTCTAGCACCGCACGCAGTCATGATCTTAAGCTCGGCCCTGTTACAGCTGAAGTTAGTATGTTTGATGAGTCACGTGATAGCCCACCACCTCGTTTTGGGACGGTGGGGTCACTGGGTCACACTGTGACTGACTGTGTGTGGTGCTGCTGCCGTCAAATTACTTTCAGTGCCAGCAGCGTCACCAAAGTCAGCAGAGCCTCTGTGATAGTCTGTGGGTCATGGTGTGATCTGTGCCGCTGCCCGCTGACTGAATAAATAAGACTGCTATGTGTGACATAAAACTCATAGCTGCCAAGGTTTCAGATTGCTATGTGTGACATTTTCATAATTTCAGTTTAATTATGAGTGACATTTTAGTGACTATGAGCATTAACCCCGAGAGGTCCGCTCCGGTTTGCGCGCAGCTTATTAGTGTTTGAGTGGAGTTAATTTTTTTAATATTGCAGTTTTGTTAACAAGACGCTGTACTTGTTTGTGTTAAGTCTTATTTATTCAGTCCTATACCTATTTCCCTAGTCTTCATTGCTTGATTTTGTGCGCGAGAAAGTGTCACTCATAGTCACTAAAATGTCACTCATAACTAAACTGAAATTATGAAAATGTCACACATAGCAATCTGAAACCTTGGCAGCTATGTTTATGGACGCTTTTGGACACCTTTTAAGTGCTTTTAGTATGCTTTTAATATAACGGATTTCATGCCTTTTTTAGCATCTGCTATCATTACCTAGCTGAACTTGTTGACCTTTTATGAGGAGTGGGTGTCATGTCCTTTAGGTTAGTCCCATCATGTACATACCGATTACATACATTGTGTCCCATCCACATGACATAACGGTCTTACACAGGTGACCTTTTACCTAGTAGCTTACTTCTGTCTCTCCGACATCAGGCCCTTGGTACCATATCTTAATCCCTCTACCTGACATACATAAACATGTCCCCAGGCACAGTAGATTTATTCTGTACAAGGGTCACCACTTTTTTCATCCATGGCCAACAGCCAGCTGTGCATGATCATATTTGTTTAGAAAAGGATTAGCAGGGGATTAGCGAATGTTTTCAAAACACATTGATTCTAGAAAAACCCCGGAGTGACCACTTACTGTAAAAGACCCTCACTCCCCCTTAGACAGAGAGAGAGAAATTCCTTCCAAGCTGGACCAAGACTCTGCAGGCTGATCTTTCGACAGGCAGAGACCTGACATCCCTTGCGGGGTGCCATCCTCGATGCAGAGACGGGGTCCTTCATTCAGAACCATCAGGTGAGGGGTTAGCACTTCCCCGGGGAATTCTTGGCTCCATTAGGACATATCCTAGCACTTACACATACATGCTTCACCTACACCTCTAGGCTAGGCACAGTTAGGTAAGCTACGCATCGTAGGAGTACGCCAATGCTATTGTTTTATGTAATATGCTTTTATTCATCTTATTAACACTATGGTAGAAATGTATCTACTTTTTATACGATATTTGTACTAGCGATTACATTCGTCTGCTCCTGACTTTTGATTGTCGCAGCTAACATGTTTCATACTAGACTAACGCTTGACCAATAAATAATTATTGAAACCGTTCCAATTGTCATTCTATGTATTCTGAGAAAAGCAAGCACGAGTGACTGAGCGAAAGATACCGTATTGTTTCCACGATACCTGAGGAATCAGGGTTGTCATGTTCAGTGGTTGCCAGAATCTGCCTACACTGCTGTAGAATACAGGGGGTGGTAGTGGCACCGTATAGCTAGCTGGTCTAACGGCTGACTCATCCTGTGGGGGTGTCCAGAGTCTGTCTGCACACCAAGCCCTCAGTTTAGGTCATCCAAACCGTGCGGGTCCTAGGGGGTCCTAGGAACTGCACAACAATGCGGTATGCTTACTTTTTTATAATCAAGTATTAGGTTCAGGTGAGCTCTCTTGTTTTGATCCCCACAACGTATTTCTTTTTTCCATACCATGCAGTATAAGCCAGCTCTTGGAAGAAGGGATCAATAGCCTCGTCCTGTTGTGGTAAATTATCTTATGGAATATTTTGCACGACAGGGACAGCATGCTACAATGTATTGAATAATGTAATCGATGACTTAGTGTCTCACTTCTGCATCAATTTTTCAGCAAAACATTTATTTTCTTGTTGCGCTAAAAGGTCTTTTTGCAGAGTAATTGTTCCAAAACCTTACTTTCCTTTGATGTCATACTCACCATCTTGTATATGATAGATTTTGATGATTCATTTTCACCTGGTGGTATGGTTAAGCATTTCCAGATGTTCGAATCCAGTGGTAACTTGCAACCTACCAGGTCCACTCTCTATAATTCTTCATTTTCTCCAGCTTCCACCTCCTCGGGAGTCCTCCTTCTATCCTGTTGTTCCTCCTGCCCTGAAGACATCTGGCTTTCCACAAAACAGAATTGATATCTCTGGAAAAAAGACAGCTTCAAAACTGGTGTGCTTCCTTTGGTGGCATTCTGGTGAATGCGAAGAAGCACAATGAATCTCAGTACAAAGGCACGAATAAAATAAAGTAAATAAATGCCCAGGAGCCAATGAGAAGCCTCCAACAGAATTCTGCAGTATCCGGGAAATAGGCAGGGGTGGGACCGGCTGGCCAGAGGTTCATGCTCCTTGGAGTCGGTAAATCCAAGTCCGGCAACTTCTTCCCCATTCCTGGGACTTGAACTTGGAATTCCCGTTAACACCAGGAAATAAGGGCATCATTGGGAATCGTGGCACCGGCATCTCCCTGAGGAGTTAATTGAGAACCAGTAATGAGAGGCTTCATGTAATACAGCCATGTAAGTGCTAGTTATAAGCTGGTGTCTCGTGTCTGCTACACGTTTGGGCTGATAAGTGTCTCAAATGAAGCAGCATTTGTTAGCATCTCTAAAATAATCACAGAGCATGACTTACTGACCCGGCCCCTACCATGCAAAAGGCAAAACAATTTGAAAAAGGTGGATCAGGGCATTCGTGAGCACAGCCCACACAGCGCAGTGAACGGATCCAGAAACAAAAGGGTGCTATTTGTCCAGCTTTTGGGGAGAGGGTCCCAGATTTCTATACCCTCCTTGTCCCGGACTGATCTGTAGCTCCAAAAAGTCCCGAGTTCTGTAACTGTGGGTCAAGTTTTGGAACCCAAGTATATTACTTGAAATTAGCACAGCTGTAAAATGGCAAACGTTTTTGGAGTTGGCTGAGGTTGTCAGGAAGGTCTAATTCCCTACTGAATGCGTTTTTTTTTATCATTGTACAAATCAATAGCAAGGCAATTCCAATTGCAAAACAAACGGACGCTTCTTCATAGAAAAATACATGTGAGTGACTTTTACGAGCTGCAAAACACTTTGATCTGATTCATTCTTTTCCTGGGTCAGCTTTTTTGTCTGGAGTAACGTTCACTTTCAATGAATCTTTTTAAAGGGCCCAGCGCGCACTGAATAGCTCCAGACCTCCCACGAAAGAAGGCCGCTGAGGCTATGTATCTTTCTATGTATCTATCTGAGGCTATATTATGTTATTTATCTTTCGTAAAGTGCTCGTACACACCTCGGACTCTTAGGGCTAGGTAAGACAAATCGATTTGACTATGTTCAGACAAATATTCAAAGTGGAGCAACCAGGCCTCGTGCGCGCCATCTGTGGGTGACACCAGCCTCCTTCCTTTCCTTTACCGGATGGAGTGAAATGGAGGGAGGAACAGGTCGCACAGGCGACTCGGGAAAAGCAGCTGAAGAAGAAAACTTACATGCAGAGTTTTCTAATTTGCTGTTTTAGGAACTGGTTGACCGAACTAAATGGCTTGTAGAGCCAAAGACTACTTCAATTATTTGGCTATTTTTTCTGACCCTGGATTGCTGCCGCTTTGTTTCTTGTGAAAGTAGCGAGACATTCTGGCTGACGTATAAAAGAGTTTATGCCAGACATCATGATAGAAGATACGACTGGGCTTTTAATTGGTTTTATTCCCTGATTCGTCCGATCTTTGTGGATTGTTTTCCATTTGAGGCTTTCATATCTGCCTGCTATCTTTTTAATTTTTTATTGCGACATGCGACTGTCACCCATAGAACAGCACATTGCTGCTCGGTAGAATGGAATACCCGGAAGTGGTGCTCACCTGGATGAAAGTAATGTATAAATAAAAAAAGTGAACAATTTATTAGGTGTGCGTACTGCAGAATGGAAGCGGACAGATTTGTAGACATTCCTTCTGAGGACTTTATTCTGGATTCACTGCCTCTCCTACCGCTCAGTTTGTACAGAGTTTATCGACTAATATCTATTGGCTGATGACACCCTCTTGCTTTAGGCCTCTTCATGTAAATACCTTTCAGGAGCACATACAGTTCCTTCCTGCTAGTAAGCAGGAATAATATTCCGATGATTTTTGAAGGAAGAATCGTACTCCACTTTTTAATGCTGTGAGGCATGCCTTTTTGTTCATCAATACAGCTGAAAAATATGCATCATAAAACCCCCTTTATGCTCTATTTTTTAACCAAGTAATATTCGCGTTGAGAAAAACTCTTAAATATCTGTTAAAATGCAGGAGGTGCCCTGTGCACTCCCTCCTCGCCTCAGTAGCATGGAATCTGAAGTTTCCCAGATTTACCTGATACAAATGAGTAACCTTGATCGCATCTTTGGTACACCAGAGGCAGGCGATTGAATCAAAGGCTTATGCACTCATTTGAAGCAGTGCAAGATCTTTGTGCAAAGGCTTAGAGCACACGTTTTGAGCAGTGTAGGAGTTTTTGATCAAAGCCAGGACAGTGGTATGGATTTAGTTCAATGGCAGGGAAGCCACTGACACAAAGTGTAGGGAAATTAAGCTTGCTGTGCTGCGCTGCATTTCGTGAATGGGACTAGAATGGTGCCATGTATTTTAAGAAGTGGCGCACTTCTGCTATCTCACTGGCACACTTTTGGAAGCCATGTGCCAATGCAGGCTCCCTTGTGCCATAGTGCAAGGGTGTCTGTGTTGTGATCCCCATCATTTTTGTGCAGGATGGGATCCTTTCTTATACAAGAACTATGCTTTTAAGCATTTTCCTCTTTATATATGTGCTGAAGAAAGAATGAAAACATTTCTCCTCTTTACGCCTGCCTCAGGGAGGTGCAGAATTTTAGCACAAATCCATGTCTACAATTCTTCGTAGATAAAGATTTGTGTTAAAATCAATGAATAGAAGTCAGGAACGCCCATGCACCACCTATGGACACCCTCTTGAGGCATAGTAATGCAAGACTGTGCATTACAATGTGTTGCATTACTTTTGGTTACCAACTAACGCACTTGTTGGCTCCTAAATATGTACCTGGATTTTGTGTCAGGTCTGCGTTATAAAAATAACACAATCCCAATGCAAAATCTTTGTAAATCTGGACCCTAGGGTCTACTGGTAGGACAGCTTACAGCGAGTTTCATCAGAGGCTTAGAAGCCACTGGCAGAGCTGATAGCACACTACCGTAATGAGTGAATTGTGTAGGGGAGCCTTAGTCAGGTTCTTAAACACACCAGCACAGCAGCAGAGGAACCGTGCATTAGGACCTGCGCAATAGTGTGAAGTTTGAATCACGTTTTATGGCAGAGGAGCATGGAGGGTTTAGGCACGAAATCAGATCATTGCAGAGGAGTTTTCAGCATGGTTTCAGAGACTTAGGGCCAGATGTAGGAAGCGAAATAGCGATCGCAAACGCTGAAATTCGCAGAATTTCAACGTTTGCGACTGCAAAATAGCCCTGTGCAATGTAGGTAGGAGAAACCTACTCGCAAAATAAGGAATCGCAAATTTTGCGATTCCCTATTTTGCGACTGCCTTTAAGGAATCGCAAATTGCGATTCCTTAAATGCAATGCAGGAAGCCCAGAAAGTCTGCGATTTGGGCTTAGGCATCGCAAATTACCACCAACTTCAAGTTGGTGGTAATTTGCAATTTCTTTGAAAAATGCATTTTTTGCATTTTTCAAAGTGCCATGTGGCGCACATACATGCCCTTAGGGCATGTATGTGCGCCACATGTGCACACATACATATTTCAGGGGTGCAACAGGGTGTCCTTTTGACACCCTTGCACCCTTGAAAATGCATTCGCAATTTGCGAGTACCTAATGGGCCCATAGGAGTGAATGGGAAGGTATTCCTTAATTGCGAATCGCAATTTGCAATTCGCAATTAAGGAATATTAAGGAATCGCAATTAATATTGCGATTCCTACCTACATTCCATTTTGCGAGTCCTTAATAGCGATTCGCTAAAAATCGCTATTAAGGACTCGCAGAAATGAGTTTACCTACATCTGGCCCTTAGAGAGAACCATATATACAGCTGGAAGGAGGTACAAGACACGTGAGCATAACAGTGCAGAATGTCTGAATCTGGATAAGGGCACACAGGTAAAACAGTGTAGGAAAGTTCAGGGACATCTTAAGGATTTTGGGGGCCCTGGGCCAAATGTATTTTGGGGGCCCCTGTTCGGAACAGCTTTGAATTTGATCCATTTTCAGCTCTTTCAAACCCTCTTTGACCAGGTCACTGACAGTGGACAGGCACACTGGCGCATATTCTAAAGGGGTAGTGACTTCATATAGTGTCACAACTATAGTGTCGGGAAGTTGTGCCTAGATTGGCTAAAAACCTTGACACTATCACAGGTGAAACACTTGTCCCTTTTGTCAGACAACACGGATCTTAGGGATTTCTTATTAGGTCCCAAGAAACCACGTAGGAAACGCTTCTTATACACAATCTATAATGAGGTTTGGAAAGTCTCCCAACAGGAAGCTGCAGAGAGACTACGTGAAATAGATAGAATTAACCTAGAAAAGGCCTTAGCTGTGGTAGACAACGGCATGACCACACTCTCGTCTCGCATTTATTCATTGGGCAACGTTGTGTCCTCAGCTATCGACATAATGGAACAAGATTTGGCTATTCTACAACATGGGCAATCACAGCTATGTGCTATTATGCTTCTAAGCTGGACGCTTCAATCATTGCATTCAGGCCATGTTCCATGGTGATACATTAAAGACACAAATCTGTTTTCGGCTTACAATCTGACCGACAGACAATTGACCTTGGCACGCAGAGATGCGAAGTTCACCAAGCTGCTCATTTAAAAACTAGGGAAGTTACCTTTTACTGTAGCAGAATCACCGTCTACGGAATGGTTAATCCATGGCTATATCACACTGTCAATCACGACATTCAAATTCCAGTACTGCCTGACATATTACCCAGTAGGCAGGTATGAAGCGGAGGGTACATACAAGAAACCTGGGAGTTACCGTACACATATAGGTGCAGGAACAAAGACAAGGACATTTTCTTGATGGGTTCTAACTGCGAAAAGGCCTTGAGTGGGTCTTTAGTGTGTAAAGAAATATTGCTGCACAGTGCATGTAATGCGTCAATAGCGAACTTGTCCTGCTACCTGAAGGGTTCTCCAGATGCCATAATTCATCCGGTTTTCGAGTTACTTTCAAATGGGAGTTACTTGATGCTGAATGACCAAGGCTGCTGTGGAATGATGCCTGGCATTGCTTATCTAGTGACCGTTAACTCCAGGGTTATTTGTTGTAAGCAAGTATTGTTTCCCCCAGCTCTCACAGTTAGGGAGGCACCACTGTGGCCTTCACTGAATGTATCCAACATAGGGTTTGATTCTCTGAGCAGACTGAAAGCCATGCTGTTTCAGCATAATGTGGCCTTAACTTCAGCCCGAGAGACTTTTGATCTCCAAGTGGCAAGGTCTTCGGCAGAGATACAGGTGTTGGTCCGTACGAACTTCCCTCTCCATTTCGGAGAAATGGTCCATCGTATCTTTAACATGTCTGATACGAGTGGTATCGTACACTTATTTAAGAGCATTGCATCAGGTCTGTTAACCACATTTCAAACAATCTTCGGAGTGATTCCATCATTCATACACTCCGTTCTTGGAAGCGTTTTTGGAGGGCTTCCTTTGGTCCTGCTTTCAGTAGCGGGCCTCCTGATTTTACTTCTATGGCTTCGCAATGGATGTCAGCATCACTCAAGACATGGAGAGAGCACTGCTGGAGCGACGTTGTCATGAGCGATTGGTGTTCTTAATGGGGTTACCTCAGCTTCAAGAGCTGAGTGAGCATTGGTTTCTGTCTTTCAGACCGGCCTGGCTTCACTGCATCCTACCAGTATTCCGCTGCCTCTTTTGTGGATTCGGACGCGTGTTGGACCTCTGTCTGACACTTCCATCGGTTGCGCCACCGGACATAGACATGCTCCCGGCGCCTTTACGGGCCCATGTGCACAGTTGTCCACAGCATATTCCCAAGTTGACGATGGCGTTCCTAGAGCCTCCACGGGATGCTACAGCTCCTGTTGGACCGGAGAACGGCTCTGCAACAGATGTGCAAGCATCAGTCTCTGGCACACAGGCATCTACTTCTTCCCCAACAGCTGCCATGGGAAACAATGATGATGACCACCTCTGCTCACTTGATATCATACTGGAAGTACTGGAGGGACTGCATCCTGCAGATGCCATGTACAGTGATGTTGAGTCTTCAGCGCAGGATTCTTAAACAATCTGGCCTTTCCTGTGCTGGGAACCGTTTGAGCAATTTTTAAACATGTACCAAATTGAAGGTCGAACAGACTTTGTTTTTCTTCTCTGCTCTATCTGAACATAGTGGCTTTCAAGGTGCTCAGAAAAACAATGACATTATATTCAAAATATAGAGGACCTTTTTATGAACTCTTTTTTAGGGAAGAATACCTTTCATATATAGACCTTGCTTTTATGCAGGCCTGCCAAGTACCACGCATCAGGCGTTAGACTAACGCATTTCAGGGTGGTGATCCGCTTCACCGCACTGAACTGCAAAGTCACGCATAATTGACATAGTGCCTCCTAGGACTTCAAGCCCCATACTAGCACTGTTAATCACGCAGCATTGGAATGGCAAACTAAACCTGTAGTGGCAGCGCGCCCTGGCGCTGATCCCGGCAGGCTTGGGAGCTGCTGCGACAATGTAACAACCATTCTATTCCGGACACAGCGCAACGGCGCGGTACGTAACGTCCTGCTCCCGCCCGATGCGACGTGAGCGGGTGGCTGCAGTTCCTGGGAAGTAAATTGTGGGAGTCTGCAGTGGCAATGAGCGCTGCTCTTAATTCAGGAATTATTTTAAAAAATGTAATCCCTGCGTCCTGACCCACCAAACCAACCCCACGGAACGCGGCGGCCGCTGGAACCTAGAGCACACCATTAATGTGCATGCCCGGGTGGCATGGTTTGCTCTGAGAGCCGTTGTGACCACGAGGCAGCCTGGCCGGTATCGAATTGCCGCTCACCTGCCCTGCCGCTCACCTCGAGTCAGTGCTGGGAGTGAGGTGATGGTATGTCTCACTCTGATTTCTTGTCAAATTAAAAATGTGCCCTTTGAATTATATAATACTACTTTCTAGCACCGCACGCAGTCATGATCTTAAGCTCGGCCCTGTTACAGCTGAAGTTAGTATGTTTGATGAGTCACGTGATAGCCCACCACCTCGTTTTGGGACGGTGGGGTCACTGGGTCACACTGTGACTGACTGTGTGTGGTGCTGCTGCCGTCAAATTACTTTCAGTGCCAGCAGCGTCACCAAAGTCAGCAGAGCCTCTGTGATAGTCTGTGGGTCATGGTGTGATCTGTGCCGCTGCCCGCTGACTGAATAAATAAGACTGCTATGTGTGACATAAAACTCATAGCTGCCAAGGTTTCAGATTGCTATGTGTGACATTTTCATAATTTCAGTTTAATTATGAGTGACATTTTAGTGACTATGAGCATTAACCCCGAGAGGTCCGCCCCGGTTTGCGCGCAGCTTATTAGTGTTTGAGTGGAGTTAATTTTTTTAATATTGCAGTTTTGTTAACAAGACGCTGTACTTGTTTGTGTTAAGTCTTATTTATTCAGTCCTATACCTATTTCCCTAGTCTTCATTGCTTGATTTTGTGCGCGAGAAAGTGTCACTCATAGTCACTAAAATGTCACTCATAACTAAACTGAAATTATGAAAATGTCACACATAGCAATCTGAAACCTTGGCAGCTATGTTTATGGACGCTTTTTGGACACCTTTTAAGTGCTTTTAGTATGCTTTTAATATAACGGATTTCATGCCTTTTTTAGCATCTGCTATCATTACCTAGCTGAACTTGTTGACCTTTTATGAGGAGTGGGTGTCATGTCCTTTAGGTTAGTCCCATCATGTACATACCGATTACATACATTGTGTCCCATCCACATGACATAACGGTCTTACACAGGTGACCTTTTACCTAGTAGCTTACTTCTGTCTCTCCGACATCAGGCCCTTGGTACCATATCTTAATCCCTCTACCTGACATACATAAACATGTCCCCAGGCACAGTAGATTTATTCTGTACAAGGGTCACCACTTTTTTCATCCATGGCCAACAGCCAGCTGTGCATGATCATATTTGTTTAGAAAAGGATTAGCAGGGGATTAGCGAATGTTTTCAAAACACATTGATTCTAGAAAAACCCCGGAGTGACCACTTACTGTAAAAGACCCTCACTCCCCCTTAGACAGAGAGAGAGGAAATTCCTTCCAAGCTGGACCAAGACTCTGCAGGCTAATCTTTCGACAGGCAGAGACCTGACATCCCTTGCGGGGTGCCATCCTCGATGCAGAGACGGGGTCCTTCATTCAGAACCATCAGGTGAGGGGTTAGCACTTCCCCGGGGAATTCTTGGCTCCATTAGGACATATCCTAGCACTTACACATACATGCTTCACCTACACCTCTAGGCTAGGCACAGTTAGGTAAGCTACGCATCGTAGGAGTACGCCAATGCTATTGTTTTATGTAATATGCTTTTATTCATCTTATTAACTCTATGGTAGAAATGTATCTACTTTTTATACGATATTTGTACTAGCGATTACATTCGTCTGCTCCTGACTTTTGATTGTCGCAGCTAACATGTTTCATACTAGACTAACGCTTGACCAATAAATAATTATTGAAACCGTTCCAATTGTCATTCTATGTATTCTGAGAAAAGCAAGCACGAGTGACTGAGCGAAAGATACCGTATTGTTTCCACGATACCTGAGGAATCAGGGTTGTCATGTTCAGTGGTTGCCAGAATCTGCCTACATGCTGTAGAATACAGGGGGTGGTAGTGGCACCGTTTAGCTAGCTGGTCTAACGGCTGACTCATCCTGTGGGGGTGTCCAGAGTCTGTCTGCACACCAAGCCCTCAGTTTAGGTCATCCAAACCGTGCGGGTCCTAGGGGGTCCTAGGAACTGCACAACAATGCGGTATGCTTACTTTTTTATAATCAAGTATTAGGTTCAGGTGAGCTCTCTTGTTTTGATCCCCACAACGTATTTCTTTTTTCCATACCATGCAGTATAAGCCAGCTCTTGGAAGAAGGGATCAATAGCCTCGTCCTGTTGTGGTAAATTATCTTATGGAATATTTTGCACGACAGGGACAGCATGCTACAATGTATTGAATAATGTAATCGATGACTTAGTGTCTCACTTCTGCATCAATTTTTCAGCAAAACATTTATTTTCTTGTTGCGCTAAAAGGTCTTTTTGCAGAGTAATTGTTCCAAAACCTTACTTTCCTTTGATGTCATACTCACCATCTTGTATATGATAGATTTTGATGATTCATTTTCACCTGGTGGTATGGTTAAGCATTTCCAGATGTTCGAATCCAGTGGTAACTTGCAACCTACCAGGTCCACTCTCTATAATTCTTCATTTTCTCCAGCTTCCACCTCCTCGGGAGTCCTCCTTCTATCCTGTTGTTCCTCCTGCCCTGAAGACATCTGGCTTTCCACAAAACAGAATTGATATCTCTGGAAAAAAGACAGCTTCAAAACTGGTGTGCTTCCTTTGGTGGCATTCTGGTGAATGCGAAGAAGCACAATGAATCTCAGTACAAAGGCACGAATAAAATAAAGTAAATAAATGCCCAGGAGCCAATGAGAAGCCTCCAACAGAATTCTGCAGTATCCGGGAAATAGGCAGGGGTGGGACCGGCTGGCCAGAGGTTCATGCTCCTTGGAGTCGGTAAATCCAAGTCCGGCAACTTCTTCCCCATTCCTGGGACTTGAACTTGGAATTCCCGTTAACACCAGGAAATAAGGGCATCATTGGGAATCGTGGCACCGGCATCTCCCTGAGGAGTTAATTGAGAACCAGTAATGAGAGGCTTCATGTAATACAGCCCTGTAAGTGCTAGTTATAAGCTGGTGTCTCGTGTCTGCTACACGTTTGGGCTGATAAGTGTCTCAAATGAAGCAGCATTTGTTAGCATCTCTAAAATAATCACAGAGCATGACTTACTGACCCGGCCCCTACCATGCAAAAGGCAAAACAATTTGAAAAAGGTGGATCAGGGCATTCGTGAGCACAGCCCACACAGCGCAGTGAACGGATCCAGAAACAAAAGGGTGCTATTTGTCCAGCTTTTGGGGAGAGGGTCCCAGATTTCTATACCCTCCTTGTCCCGGACTGATCTGTAGCTCCAAAAAGTCCCGAGTTCTGTAACTGTGGGTCAAGTTTTGGAACCCAAGTATATTACTTGAAATTAGCACAGCTGTAAAATGGCAAACGTTTTTGGAGTTGGCTGAGGTTGTCAGGAAGGTCTATTTCCCTTCTGAATGCGTTTTTTTTTATCATTGTACAAATCAATAGCAAGGCAATTCCAATTGCAAAACAAACGGACGCTTCTTCATAGAAAAATACATGTGAGTGACTTTTACGAGCTGCAAAACACTTTGATCTGATTCATTCTTTTCCTGGGTCAGCTTTTTTGTCTGGAGTAACGTTCACTTTCAATGAATCTTTTTAAAGGGCCCAGCGCGCACTGAATAGCTCCAGACCTCCCACGAAAGAAGGCCGCTGAGGCTATGTATCTTTCTATGTATCTATCTGAGGCTATATTATGTTATTTATCTTTCGTAAAGTGCTCGTACACACCTCGGGCTCTTAGGGCTAGGTAAGACAAATCGATTTGACTATGTTCAGACAAATATTCAAAGTGGAGAAACCAGGCCTCGTGCGCGCCATCTGTGGGTGACACCAGCCTCCTTCCTTTCCTTTACCGGATGGAGTGAAATGGAGGGAGGAACAGGTCGCACAGGCGACTCGGGGAAAGCAGCTGAAGAAGAAAACTTACATGCAGAGTTTTCTAATTTGCTGTTTTAGGAACTGGTTGACCGAACTAAATGGCTTGTAGAGCCAAAGACTACTTCAATTATTTGGCTATTTTTTCTGACCCTGGATTGCTGCCGCTTTGTTTCTTGTGAAAGTAGCGAGACATTCTGGCTGACGTATAAAAGAGTTTATGCCACACATCATGATAGAAGATACGACTGGGCTTTTAATTGGTTTTATTCCCTGATTCGTCCGATCTTTGTGGATTGTTTTCCATTTGAGGCTTTCATATCTGCCTGCTATCTTTTTAATTTTTTATTGCGACATGCGACTGTCACCCATAGAACAGCACACTGCTGATCGGTAGAATGGAATACCCGGAAGTGGTGCTCACCTGGATGAAAGTAATGTATAAATAAAAAAAGTGAACAATTTATTAGGTGTGCGTACTGCAGAATGGAAGCGGACAGATTTGTAGACATTCCTTCTGAGGACTTTATTCTGGATTCACTGCCTCTCCTACCGCTCAGTTTGTACAGAGTTTATCGAATAATATCTATTGGCTGATGACACCCTCTTGCTTTAGGCCTCTTCATGTAAATACCTTTCAGGAGCACATACAGTTCCTTCCTGCTAGTAAGCAGGAATAATATTCCGATGATTTTTGAAGGAAGAATCGTACTCCACTTTTTAATGCTGTGAGGCATGCCTTTTTGTTCATCAATACAGCTGAAAAATATGCATCATAAAACCCCCTTTATGCTCTATTTTTTAACCAAGTAATATTCGCGTTGAGAAAAACTCTTAAATATCTGTTAAAATGCAGGAGGTGCCCTGTGCACTCCCTCCCTCGCCTCAGTAGCATGGAATCTGAAGTTTCCCAGATTTACCTGATACAAATGAGTAACCTTGATCGCATCTTTGGTACACCAGAGGCAGGCGATTGAATCAAAGGCTTATGCACTCATTTGAAGCAGTGCAAGATCTTTGTGCAAAGGCTTAGAGCACACGTTTTTGAGCAGTGTAGGAGTTTTTGATCAAAGCCAGGACAGTGGTATGGATTTAGTTCAATGGCAGGGAAGCCACTGACACAAAGTGTAGGGAAATTAAGCTTGCTGTGCTGCGCTGCATTTCGTGAATGGGACTAGAATGGTGCCATGTATTTTAAGAAGTGGCGCACTTCTGCTATCTCACTGGCACACTTTTGGAAGCCATGTGCCAATGCAGGCTCCCTTGTGCCATAGTGCAAGGGTGTCTGTGTTGTGATCCCCATCATTTTTGTGCAGGATGGGATCCTTTCTTATACAAGAACTATGCTTTTAAGCATTTTCCTCTTTATATATGTGCTGAAGAAAGAATGAAAACATTTCTCCTCTTTACGCCTGCCTCAGGGAGGTGCAGAATTTTAGCACAAATCCATGTCTACAATTCTTCGTAGATAAAGATTTGTGTTAAAATCAATGAATAGAAGTCAGGAACGCCCATGCACCACCTATGGACACCCTCTTGAGGCATAGTAATGCAAGACTGTGCATTACAATGTGTTGCATTACTTTTGGTTACCAACTAACGCACTTGTTGGCTCCTAAATATGTACCTGGATTTTGTGTCAGGTCTGCGTTATAAAAATAACACAAACCCAATGCAAAATCTTTGTAAATCTGGACCCTAGGGTCTACTGGTAGGACAGCTTACAGCGAGTTTGATCAGAGGCTTAGAAGCCACTGGCAGAGCTGATAGCACACTACCGTAATGAGTGAATTGTGTAGGGGAGCCTTAGTCAGGTTCTTAAACACACCAGCACAGCAGCAGAGGAACCGTGCATTAGGACCTGCGCAATAGTGTGAAGTTTGAATCACGTTTTATGGCAGAGGAGCATGGAGGGTTTAGGCACGAAATCAGATCATTGCAGAGGAGTTTTCAGCATGGTTTCAGAGACTTAGGGCCAGATGTAGGAAGCGAAATAGCGATCGCAAACGCTGAAATTCGCAGAATTTCAACGTTTGCGACTGCAAAATAGCCCTGTGCAATGTAGGTAGGAGAAACCTACTCGCAAAATAAGGAATCGCAAATTTTGCGATTCCCTATTTTGCGACTGCCTTTAAGGAATCGCAAATTGCGATTCCTTAAATGCAATGCAGGAAGCCCAGAAAGTCTGCGATTTGGGCTTAAGGCATCGCAAATTACCACCAACTTCAAGTTGGTGGTAATTTGCAATTTCTTTGAAAAATGCATTTTTTTGCATTTTTCAAAGTGCCATGTGGCGCACATACATGCCCTTAGGGCATGTATGTGCGCCACATGTGCACACATACATATTTCAGGGGTGCAACAGGGTGTCCTTTTGACACCCTTGCACCCTTGAAAATGCATTCGCAATTTGCGAGTACCTAATGGGCCCATAGGAGTGAATGGGAAGGTATTCCTTAATTGCGAATCGCAATTTGCAATTCGCAATTAAGGAATATTAAGGAATCGCAATTAATATTGCGATTCCTACCTACATTCCATTTTGCGAGTCCTTAATAGCGATTCGCTAAAAATCGCTATTAAGGACTCGCAGAAATGAGTTTACCTACATCTGGCCCTTAGAGAGAACCATATATACAGCTGGAAGGAGGTACAAGACACGTGAGCATAACAGTGCAGAATGTCTGAATCTGGATAAGGGCACACAGGTAAAACAGTGTAGGAAAGTTCAGGGACATCTTAAGGATTTTGGGGGCCCTGGGCCAAATGTATTTTGGGGGCCCCTGTTCGGAACAGCTTTGAATTTGATCCATTTTCAGCTCTTTCAAACCCTCTTTGACCAGGTCACTGACAGTGGACAGGCACACTGGCGCATATTCTAAAGGGGTAGTGACTTCATATAGTGTCACAACTATAGTGTCGGGAAGTTGTGCCTAGATTGGCTAAAAACCTTGACACTATCACAGGTGAAACACTTGTCCCTTTTGTCAGACAACACGGATCTTAGGGATTTCTTATTAGGTCCCAAGAAACCACGTAGGAAACGCTTCTTATACACAATCTATAATGAGGTTTGGAAAGTCTCCCAACAGGAAGCTGCAGAGAGACTACGTGAAATAGATAGAATTAACCTAGAAAAGGCCTTAGCTGTGGTAGACAACGGCATGACCACACTCTCGTCTCGCATTTATTCATTGGGCAACGTTGTGTCCTCAGCTATTGACATAATGGAACAAGATTTGGCTATTCTACAACATGGGCAATCACAGCTATGTGATATTATGCTTCTAAGCTGGACGCTTCAATCATTGCATTCAGGCCATGTTCCATGGTGATACATTAAAGACACAAATCTGTTTTCGGCTTACAATCTGACCGACAGACAATTGACCTTGGCACGCAGAGATGCGAAGTTCACCAAGCTGCTCATTTAAAAACTAGGGAAGTTACCTTTTACTGTAGCAGAATCACCGTCTACGGAATGGTTAATCCATGGCTATATCACACTGTCAATCACGACATTCAAATTCCAGTACTGCCTGACATATTACCCAGTAGGCAGGTATGAAGCGGAGGGTACATACAAGAAACCTGGGAGTTACCGTACACATATAGGTGCAGGAACAAAGACAAGGACATTTTCTTGATGGGTTGTAACTGCGAAAAGGCCTTGAGTGGGTCTTTAGTGTGTAAAGAAATATCGCTGCACAGTGCATGTAATGCGTCAATAGCGAACTTGTCCTGCTACCTGAAGGGTTCTCCAGATGCCATAATTCATCCGGTTTTCGAGTTACTTTCAAATGGGAGTTACTTGATGCTGAATGACCAAGGCTGCTGTGGAATGATGCCTGGCATTGCTTATCTAGTGACCGTTAACTCCAGGGTTATTTGTTGTAAGCAAGTATTGTTTCCCCCAGCTCTCACAGTTAGGGAGGCACCACTGTGGCCTTCACTGAATGTATCCAACATAGGGTTTGATTCTCTGAGCAGACTGAAAGCCATGCTGTTTCAGCATAATGTGGCCTTAACTTCAGCCCGAGAGACTTTTGATCTCCAAGTGGCAAGGTCTTCGGCAGAGATACAGGTGTTGGTCCGTACGAACTTCCCTCTCCATTTCGGAGAAATGGTCCATCGTATCTTTAACATGTCTGATACGAGTGGTATCGTACACTTATTTAAGAGCATTGCATCAGGTCTGTTAACCACATTTCAAACAATCTTCGGAGTGATTCCATCATTCATACACTCCGTTCTTGGAAGCGTTTTTGGAGGGCTTCCTTTGGTCCTGCTTTCAGTAGCGGGCCTCCTGATTTTACTTCTATGGCTTCGCAATGGATGTCAGCATCACTCAAGACATGGAGAGAGCACTGCTGGAGCGACGTTGTCATGAGCGATTGGTGTTCTTAATGGGGTTACCTCAGCTTCAAGAGCTGAGTGAGCATTGGTTTCTGTCTTTCAGACCGGCCTGGCTTCACTGCATCCTACCAGTATTCCGCTGCCTCTTTTGTGGATTCGGACGCGTGTTGGACCTCTGTCTGACACTTCCATCGGTTGCGCCACCGGACATAGACATGCTCCCGGCGCCTTTACGGGCCCATGTGCACAGTTGTCCACAGCATATTCCCAAGTTGACGATGGCGTTCCTAGAGCCTCCACGGGATGCTACAGCTCCTGTTGGACCGGAGAACGGCTCTGCAACAGATGTGCAAGCATCAGTCTCTGGCACACAGGCATCTACTTCTTCCCCAACAGCTGCCATGGGAAACAATGATGATGACCACCTCTGCTCACTTGATATCAAACTGGAAGTACTGGAGGGACTGCATCCTGCAGATGCCATGTACAGTGATGTTGAGTCTTCAGCGCAGGATTCTTAAACAATCTGGCCTTTCCTGTGCTGGGAACCGTTTGAGCAATTTTTAAACATGTACCAAATTGAAGGTCGAACAGACTTTGTTTTTCTTCTCTGCTCTATCTGAACATAGTGGCTTTCAAGGTGCTCAGAAAAACAATGACATTATATTCAAAATATAGAGGACCTTTTTATGAACTCTTTTTTAGGGAAGAATACCTTTCATATATAGACCTTGCTTTTATGCAGGCCTGCCAAGTACCACGCATCAGGCGTTAGACTAACGCATTTCAGGGTGGTGATCCGCATCACCGCACTGAACTGCAAAGTCACGCATAATTGACATAGTGCCTCCTAGGACTTCAAGCCCCATACTAGCACTGCTAATCACGCAGCATTGGAATGGCAAACTAAACCTGTAGTGGCAGCGCGCCTGGCGCTGATCCCGGCAGGCTTGGGAGCTGCTGCGACAATGTAACAACCATTCTATTCCGGACACAGCGCAACGGCGCGGTACGTAACGTCCTGCTCCCGCCCGATGCGACGTGAGCGGGTGGCTGCAGTTCCTGGGAAGTAAATTGTGGGAGTCTGCAGTGGCAATGAGCGCTGCTCTTAATTCAGGAATTATTTTAAAAAATTTAATCCCTGCGTCCTGACCCACCAAACCAACCCCACGGAACGCGGCGGCCGCTGGAACCTAGAGCACACCATTAATGTGCATGCCCGGGTGGCGTGGTTTGCTCTGAGAGCCGTTGTGACCACGAGGCAGCCTGGCCGGTATCGAATTGCCGCTCACCTGCCCTGCCGCTCACCTCGAGTCAGTGCTGGGAGTGAGGTGATGGTATGTCTCACTCTGATTTCTTGTCAAATTAAAAATGTGCCTTTTGAATTATATAATACTACTTTCTAGCACCGCACGCAGTCATGATCTTAAGCTCGGCCCTGTTACAGCTGAAGTTAGTATGTTTGATGAGTCACGTGATAGCCCACCACCTCGTTTTGGGACGGTGGGGTCACTGGGTCACACTGTGACTGACTGTGTGTGGTGCTGCTGCCGTCAAATTACTTTCAGTGCCAGCAGCGTCACCAAAGTCAGCAGAGCCTCTGTGATAGTCTGTGGGTCATGGTGTGATCTGTGCCGCTGCCCGCTGACTGAATAAATAAGACTGCTATGTGTGACATAAAACTCATAGCTGCCAAGGTTTCAGATTGCTATGTGTGACTTTTTCATAATTTCAGTTTAATTATGAGTGACATTTTAGTGACTATGAGCATTAACCCCGAGAGGTCCGCCCGGTTTGCGCGCAGCTTATTAGTGTTTGAGTGGAGTTAATTTTTTTAATATTGCAGTTTTGTTAACAAGACGCTGTACTTGTTTGTGTTAAGTCTTATTTATTCAGTCCTATACCTATTTCCCTAGTCTTCATTGCTTGATTTTGTGCGCGAGAAAGTGTCACTCATAGTCACTAAAATGTCACTCATAACTAAACTGAAATTATGAAAATGTCACACATAGCAATCTGAAACCTTGGCAGCTATGTTTATGGACGCTTTTTGGACACCTTTTAAGTGCTTTTAGTATGCTTTTAATATAACGGATTTCATGCCTTTTTTAGCATCTGCTATCATTACCTAGCTGAACTTGTTGACCTTTTATGAGGAGTGGGTGTCATGTCCTTTAGGTTAGTCCCATCATGTACATACCGATTACATACATTGTGTCCCATCCACATGACATAACGGTCTTACACAGGTGACCTTTTACCTAGTAGCTTACTTCTGTCTCTCCGACATCAGGCCCTTGGTACCATATCTTAATCCCTCTACCTGACATACATAAACATGTCCCCAGGCACAGTAGATTTATTCTGTACAAGGGTCACCACTTTTTTCATCCATGGCCAACAGCCAGCTGTGCATGATCATATTTGTTTAGAAAAGGATTAGCAGGGGATTAGCGAATGTTTTCAAAACACATTGATTCTAGAAAAACCCCGGAGTGACCACTTACTGTAAAAGACCCTCACTCCCCCTTAGACAGAGAGAGAGGAAATTCCTTCCAAGCTGGACCAAGACTCTGCAGGCTGATCTTTCGACAGGCAGAGACCTGACATCCCTTGCGGGGTGCCATCCTCGATGCAGAGACGGGGTCCTTCATTCAGAACCATCAGGTGAGGGGTTAGCACTTCCCCGGGAATTCTTGGCTCCATTAGGACATATCCTAGCACTTACACATACATGCTTCACCTACACCTCTAGGCTAGGCACAGTTAGGTAAGCTACGCATCGTAGGAGTACGCCAATGCTATTGTTTTATGTAATATGCTTTTATTCATCTTATTAACACTATGGTAGAAATGTATCTACTTTTTATACGATATTTGTACTAGCGATTACATTCGTCTGCTCCTGACTTTTGATTGTCGCAGCTAACATGTTTCATACTAGACTAACGCTTGACCAATAAATAATTATTGAAACCGTTCCAATTGTCATTCTATGTATTCTGAGAAAAGCAAGCACGAGTGACTGAGCGAAAGATACCGTATTGTTTCCACGATACCTGAGGAATCAGGGTTGTCATGTTCAGTGGTTGCCAGAATCTGCCTACACTGCTGTAGAATACAGGGGGTGGTAGTGGCACCGTATAGCTAGCTGGTCTAACGGCTGACTCATCCTGTGGGGGTGTCCAGAGTCTGTCTGCACACCAAGCCCTCAGTTTAGGTCATCCAAACCGTGCGGGTCCTAGGGGTCCTAGGAACTGCACAACAATGCGGTATGCTTACTTTTTTATAATCAAGTATTAGGTTCAGGTGAGCTCTCTTGTTTTGATCCCCACAACGTATTTCTTTTTTCCATACCATGCAGTATAAGCCAGCTCTTGGAAGAAGGGATCAATAGCCTCGTCCTGTTGTGGTTAATTATCTTATGGAATATTTTGCACGACAGGGACAGCATGCTACAATGTATTGAATAATGTAATCGATGACTTAGTGTCTCACTTCTGCATCAATTTTTCAGCAAAACATTTATTTTCTTGTTGCGCTAAAAGGTCTTTTTGCAGAGTAATTGTTCCAAAACCTTACTTTCCTTTGATGTCATACTCACCATCTTGTATATGATAGATTTTGATGATTCATTTTCACCTGGTGGTATGGTTAAGCATTTCCAGATGTTCGAATCCAGTGGTAACTTGCAACCTACCAGGTCCACTCTCTATAATTCTTCATTTTCTCCAGCTTCCACCTCCTCAGGAGTCCTCCTTCTATCCTGTTGTTCCTCCTGCCCTGAAGACATCTGGCTTTCCACAAAACAGAATTGATATCTCTGGAAAAAGACAGCTTCAAAACTGGTGTGCATCCTTTGGTGGCATTCTGGTGAATGCGAAGAAGCACAATGAATCTCAGTACAAAGGCACGAATAAAATAAAGTAAATAAATGCCCAGGAGCCAATGAGAAGCCTCCAACAGAATTCTGCAGTATCCGGGAAATAGGCAGGGGTGGGACCGGCTGGCCAGAGGTTCATGCTCCTTGGAGTCGGTAAATCCAAGTCCGGCAACTTCTTCCCCATTCCTGGGACTTGAACTTGGAATTCCCGTTAACACCAGGAAATAAGGGCATCATTGGGAATCGTGGCACCGGCATCTCCCTGAGGAGTTAATTGAGAACCAGTAATGAGAGGCTTCATGTAATACAGCCATGTAAGTGCTAGTTATAAGCTGGTGTCTCGTGTCTGCTACACGTTTGGGCTGATAAGTGTCTCAAATGAAGCAGCATTTGTTAGCATCTCTAAAATAATCACAGAGCATGACTTACTGACCCGGCCCCTACCATGCAAAAGGCAAAACAATTTGAAAAAGGTGGATCAGGGCATTCGTGAGCACAGCCCACACAGCGCAGTGAACGGATCCAGAAACAAAAGGGTGCTATTTGTCCAGCTTTTGGGGAGAGGGTCCCAGATTTCTATACCCTCCTTGTCCCGGACTGATCTGTAGCTCCAAAAAAGTCCAGAGTTCTGTAACTGTGGGTCAAGTTTTGGAACCCAAGTATATTACTTGAAATTAGCACAGCTGTAAAATGGCAAACGTTTTTGGAGTTGGCTGAGGTTGTCAGGAAGGTCTATTTCCCTTCTGAATGCGTTTTTTTTTATCATTGTACAAATCAATAGCAAGGCAATTCCAATTGCAAAACAAACGGACGCTTCTTCATAGAAAAATACATGTGAGTGACTTTTACGAGCTGCAAAACACTTTGATCTGATTCATTCTTTTCCTGGGTCAGCTTTTTTGTCTGGAGTAACGTTCACTTTCAATGAATCTTTTAAAGGGCCCAGCGCGCACTGAATAGCTCCAGACCTCCCACGAAAGAAGGCCGCTGAGGCTATGTATCTTTCTATGTATCTATCTGAGGCTATATTATGTTATTTATCTTTCGTAAAGTGCTCGTACACACCTCGGACTCTTAGGGCTAGGTAAGACAAATCGATTTGACTATGTTCAGACAAATATTCAAAGTGGAGAAACCAGGCCTCGTGCGCGCCATCTGTGGGTGACACCAGCCTTCTTCCTTTCCTTTACCGGATGGAGTGAAATGGAGGAACAGGTCGCACAGGCGACTCGGGAAAAGCAGCTGAAGAAGAAAACTTACATGCAGAGTTTTCTAATTTGCTGTTTTAGGAACTGGTTGACCGAACTAAATGGCTTGTAGAGCCAAAGACTACTTCAATTATTTGGCTATTTTTTCTGACCCTGGATTGCTGCCGCTTTGTTTCTTGTGAAAGTAGCGAGACATTCTGGCTGACGTATAAAAGAGTTTATGCCAGACATCATGATAGAAGATACGACTGGGCTTTTAATTGGTTTTATTCCCTGATTCGTCCGATCTTTGTGGATTGTTTTCCATTTGAGGCTTTCATATCTGCCTGCTATCTTTTTAATTTTTTATTGCGACATGCGACTGTCACCCATAGAACAGCACATTGCTGCTCGGTAGAATGGAATACCCGGAAGTGGTGCTCACCTGGATGAAAGTAATGTATAAATAAAAAAAGTGAACAATTTATTAGGTGTGCGTACTGCAGAATGGAAGCGGACAGATTTGTAGACATTCCTTCTGAGGACTTTATTCTGGATTCACTGCCTCTCCTACCGCTCAGTTTGTACAGAGTTTATCGAATAATATCTATTGGCTGATGACACCCTCTTGCTTTAGGCCTCTTCATGTAAATACCTTTCAGGAGCACATACAGTTCCTTCCTGCTAGTAAGCAGGAATAATATTCCGATGATTTTTGAAGGAAGAATCGTACTCCACTTTTTAATGCTGTGAGGCATGCCTTTTTGTTCATCAATACAGCTGAAAAATATGCATCATAAAACCCCCTTTATGCTCTATTTTTTAACCAAGTAATATTCGCGTTGAGAAAAACTCTTAAATATCTGTTAAAATGCAGGAGGTGCCCTGTGCACTCCCTCCCTCGCCTCAGTAGCATGGAATCTGAAGTTTCCCAGATTTACCTGATACAAATGAGTAACCTTGATCGCATCTTTGGTACACCAGAGGCAGGCGATTGAATCAAAGGCTTATGCACTCATTTGAAGCAGTGCAAGATCTTTGTGCAAAGGCTTAGAGCACACGTTTTTGAGCAGTGTAGGAGTTTTTGATCAAAGCCAGGACAGTGGTATGGATTTAGTTCAATGGCAGGGAAGCCACTGACACAAAGTGTAGGGAAATTAAGCTTGCTGTGCTGCGCTGCATTTCGTGAATGGGACTAGAATGGTGCCATGTATTTTAAGAAGTGGCGCACTTCTGCTATCTCACTGGCACACTTTTGGAAGCCATGTGCCAATGCAGGCTCCCTTGTGCCATAGTGCAAGGGTGTCTGTGTTGTGATCCCCATCATTTTTGTGCAGGATGGGATCCTTTCTTATACAAGAACTATGCTTTTAAGCATTTTCCTCTTTATATATGTGCTGAAGAAAGAATGAAAACATTTCTCCTCTTTACGCCTGCCTCAGGGAGGTGCAGAATTTTAGCACAAATCCATGTCTACAATTCTTCGTAGATAAAGATTTGTGTTAAAATCAATGAATAGAAGTCAGGAACGCCCATGCACCACCTATGGACACCCTCTTGAGGCATAGTAATGCAAGACTGTGCATTACAATGTGTTGCATTACTTTTGGTTACCAACTAACGCACTTGTTGGCTCCTAAATATGTACCTGGATTTTGTGTCAGGTCTGCGTTATAAAAATAACACAAACCCAATGCAAAATCTTTGTAAATCTGGACCCTAGGGTCTACTGGTAGGACAGCTTACAGCGAGTTTGATCAGAGGCTTAGAAGCCACTGGCAGAGCTGATAGCACACTACCGTAATGAGTGAATTGTGTAGGGGAGCCTTAGTCAGGTTCTTAAACACACCAGCACAGCTCAGAGGAACCGTGCATTAGGACCTGCGCAATAGTGTGAAGTTTGAATCACGTTTTATGGCAGAGGAGCATGGAGGGTTTAGGCACGAAATCAGGTCATTGCAGAGGAGTTTTCAGCATGGTTTCAGAGACTTAGGGCCAGATGTAGGAAGCGAAATAGCGATCGCAAACGCTGAAATTCGCAGAATTTCAACGTTTGCGACTGCAAAATAGCCCTGTGCAATGTAGGTAGGAGAAACCTACTCGCAAAATAAGGAATCGCAAATTTTGCGATTCCCTATTTTGCGACTGCCTTTAAGGAATCGCAAATTGCGATTCCTTAAATGCAATGCAGGAAGCCCAGAAAGTCTGCGATTTGGGCTTAAGGAATCGCAAATTACCACCAACTTCAAGTTGGTGGTAATTTGCAATTTCTTTGAAAAATGCATTTTTTTGCATTTTTCAAAGTGCCATGTGGCGCACATACATGCCCTTAGGGCATGTATGTGCGCCACATGTGCACACATACATATTTCAGGGTGCAACAGGGTGTCCTTTTGACACCCTTGCACCTTGAAAATGCATTCGCAATTTGCGAGTACCTAATGGGCCCATAGGAGTGAATGGGAAGGTATTCCTTAATTGCGAATCGCAATTTGCAATTCGCAATTAAGGAATATTAAGGAATCGCAATTAATATTGCGATTCCTACCTACATTCCATTTTGCGAGTCCTTAATAGCGATTCGCTAAAAATCGCTATTAAGGACTCGCAGAAATGAGTTTACCTACATCTGGCCCTTAGAGAGAACCATATATACAGCTGGAAGGAGGTACAAGACACGTGAGCATAACAGTGCAGAATGTCTGAATCTGGATAAGGGCACACAGGTAAAACAGTGTAGGAAAGTTCAGGGACATCTTAAGGATTTTGGGGGCCCTGGGCCAAATGTATTTTGGGGGCCCCTGTTCGGAACAGCTTTGAATTTGATCCATTTTCAGCTCTTTCAAACCCTCTTTGACCAGGTCACTGACAGTGGACAGGCACACTGGTGCATATTCTAAAGGGGTAGTGACTTCATATAGTGTCACAACTATAGTGTCGGGAAATTGTGCCTAGATTGGCTAAAAACCTTGACACTATCACAGGTGAAACACTTGTCCCTTTTGTCAGACAACACGGATCTTAGGGATTTCTTATTAGGTCCCAAGAAACCACGTAGGAAACGCTTCTTATACACAATCTATAATGAGGTTTGGAAAGTCTCCCAACAGGAAGCTGCAGAGAGACTACGTGAAATAGATAGAATTAACCTAGAAAAGGCCTTAGCTGTGGTAGACAACGGCATGACCACACTCTCGTCTCGCATTTATTCATTGGGCAACGTTGTGTCCTCAGCTATCGACATAATGGAACAAGATTTGGCTATTCTACAACATGGGCAATCACAGCTATGTGCTATTATGCTTCTAAGCTGGACGCTTCAATCATTGCATTCAGGCCATGTTCCATGGTGATACATTAAAGACACAAATCTGTTTTCGGCTTACAATCTGACCGACAGACAATTGACCTTGGCACGCAGAGATGCGAAGTTCACCAAGCTGCTCATTTAAAAACTAGGGAAGTTACCTTTTACTGTAGCAGAATCACCGTCTACGGAATGGTTAATCCATGGCTATATCACACTGTCAATCACGACATTCAAATTCCAGTACTGCCTGACATATTACCCAGTAGGCAGGTATGAAGCGGAGGGTACATACAAGAAACCTGGGAGTTACCGTACACATATAGGTGCAGGAACAAAGACAAGGACATTTTCTTGATGGGTTCTAACTGCGAAAAGGCCTTGAGTGGGTCTTTAGTGTGTAAAGAAATATCGCTGCACAGTGCATGTAATGCGTCAATAGCGAACTTGTCCTGCTACCTGAAGGGTTCTCCAGATGCCATAATTCATCCGGTTTTCGAGTTACTTTCAAATGGGAGTTACTTGATGCTGAATGACCAAGGCTGCTGTGGAATGATGCCTGGCATTGCTTATCTAGTGACCGTTAACTCCAGGGTTATTTGTTGTAAGCAAGTATTGTTTCCCCCAGCTCTCACAGTTAGGGAGGCACCACTGTGGCCTTCACTGAATGTATCCAACATAGGGTTTGATTCTCTGAGCAGACTGAAAGCCATGCTGTTTCAGCATAATGTGGCCTTAACTTCAGCCCGAGAGACTTTTGATCTCCAAGTGGCAAGGTCTTCGGCAGAGATACAGGTGTTGGTCCGTACGAACTTCCCTCTCCATTTCGGAGAAATGGTCCATCGTATCTTTAACATGTCTGATACGAGTGGTATCGTACACTTATTTAAGAGCATTGCATCAGGTCTGTTAACCACATTTCAAACAATCTTCGGAGTGATTCCATCATTCATACACTCCGTTCTTGGAAGCGTTTTGGAGGGCTTCCTTTGGTCCTGCTTTCAGTAGCGGGCCTCCTGATTTTACTTCTATGGCTTCGCAATGGATGTCAGCATCACTCAAGACATGGAGAGAGCACTGCTGGAGCGACGTTGTCATGAGCGATTGGTGTTCTTAATGGGGTTACCTCAGCTTCAAGAGCTGAGTGAGCATTGGTTTCTGTCTTTCAGACCGGCCTGGCTTCACTGCATCCTACCAGTATTCCGCTGCCTCTTTTGTGGATTCGGACGCGTGTTGGACCTCTGTCTGACACTTCCATCGGTTGCGCCACCGGACATAGACATGCTCCCGGCGCCTTTACGGGCCCATGTGCACAGTTGTCCACAGCATATTCCCAAGTTGACGATGGCGTTCCTAGAGCCTCCACGGGATGCTACAGCTCCTGTTGGACCGGAGAACGGCTCTGCAACAGATGTGCAAGCATCAGTCTCTGGCACACAGGCATCTACTTCTTCCCCAACAGCTGCCATGGGAAACAATGATGATGACCACCTCTGCTCACTTGATATCATACTGGAAGTACTGGAGGGACTGCATCCTGCAGATGCCATGTACAGTGATGTTGAGTCTTCAGCGCAGGATTCTTAAACAATCTGGCCTTTCCTGTGCTGGGAACCGTTTGAGCAATTTTTAAACATGTACCAAATTGAAGGTCGAACAGACTTTGTTTTTCTTCTCTGCTCTATCTGAACATAGTGGCTTTCAAGGTGCTCAGAAAAACAATGACATATTTCAAAATATAGAGGACCTTTTTATGAACTCTTTTTAGGGAAGAATACCTTTCATATATAGACCTTGCTTTTATGCAGGCCTGCCAAGTACCACGCATCAGGCGTTAGACTAACGCATTTCAGGGTGGTGATCCGCATCACCGCACTGAACTGCAAAGTCACGCATAATTGACATAGTGCCTCCTAGGACTTCAAGCCCCATACTAGCACTGCTAATCACGCAGCATTGGAATGGCAAACTAAACCTGTAGTGGCAGCGCGCCTGGCGCTGATCCCGGCAGGCTTGGGAGCTGCTGCGACAATGTAACAACCATTCTATTCCGGACACAGCGCAACGGCGCGGTACGTAACGTCCTGCTCCCGCCCGATGCGACGTGAGCGGGTGGCTGCAGTTCCTGGGAAGTAAATTGTGGGAGTCTGCAGTGGCAATGAGCGCTGCTCTTAATTCAGGAATTATTTTAAAAATGTAATCCCTGCGTCCTGACCCACCAAACCAACCCCACGGAACGCGGCGGCCGCTGGAACCTAGAGCACACCATTAATGTGCATGCCTGGGTGGCGTGGTTTGCTCTGAGAGCCGTTGTGACCACGAGGCAGCCTGGCCGGTATCGAATTGCCGCTCACCTGCCCTGCCGCTCACCTCGAGTCAGTGCTGGGAGTGAGGTGATGGTATGTCTCACTCTGATTTCTTGTCAAATTAAAAATGTGCCTTTTGAATTATATAATACTACTTTCTAGCACCGCACGCAGTCATGATCTTAAGCTCGGCCCTGTTACAGCTGAAGTTAGTATGTTTGATGAGTCACGTGATAGCCCACCACCTCGTTTTGGGACGGTGGGGTCACTGGGTCACACTGTGACTGACTGTGTGTGGTGCTGCTGCCGTCAAATTACTTTCAGTGCCAGCAGCGTCACCAAAGTCAGCAGAGCCTCTGTGATAGTCTGTGGGTCATGGTGTGATCTGTGCCGCTGCCCGCTGACTGAATAAATAAGACTGCTATGTGTGACATAAAACTCATAGCTGCCAAGGTTTCAGATTGCTATATGTGACATTTTCATAATTTCAGTTTAATTATGAGTGACATTTTAGTGACTATGAGCATTAACCCCGAGAGGTCCGCCCGGTTTGCGCGCAGCTTATTAGTGTTTGAGTGGAGTTAATTTTTTTAATATTGCAGTTTTGTTAACAAGACGCTGTACTTGTTTGTGTTAAGTCTTATTTATTCAGTCCTATACCTATTTCCCTAGTCTTCATTGCTTGATTTTGTGCGCGAGAAAGTGTCACTCATAGTCACTAAAATGTCACTCATAACTAAACTGAAATTATGAAAATGTCACACATAGCAATCTGAAACCTTGGCAGCTATGTTTATGGACGCTTTTGGACACCTTTTAAGTGCTTTTAGAATGCTTTTAATATAACGGATTTCATGCCTTTTTTAGCATCTGCTATCATTACCTAGCTGAACTTGTTGACCTTTTATGAGGAGTGGGTGTCATGTCCTTTAGGTTAGTCCCATCATGTACATACCGATTACATACATTGTGTCCCATCCACATGACATAACGGTCTTACACAGGTGACCTTTTACCTAGTAGCTTACTTCTGTCTCTCCGACATCAGGCCCTTGGTACCATATCTTAATCCCTCTACCTGACATACATAAACATGTCCCCAGGCACAGTAGATTTATTCTGTACAAGGGTCACCACTTTTTTCATCCATGGCCAACAGCCAGCTGTGCATGATCATATTTGTTTAGAAAAGGATTAGCAGGGGATTAGCGAATGTTTTCAAAACACATTGATTCTAGAAAAACCCCGGAGTGACCACTTACTGTAAAAGACCCTCACTCCCCCTTAGACAGAGAGAGAGGAAATTCCTTCCAAGCTGGACCAAGACTCTGCAGGCTGATCTTTCGACAGGCAGAGACCTGACATCCCTTGCGGGGTGCCATCCTCGATGCAGAGACGGGGTCCTTCATTCAGAACCATCAGGTGAGGGGTTAGCACTTCCCCGGGGAATTCTTGGCTCCATTAGGACATATCCTAGCACTTACACATACATGCTTCACCTACACCTCTAGGCTAGGCACAGTTAGGTAAGCTACGCATCGTAGGAGTACGCCAATGCTATTGTTTTATGTAATATGCTTTTATTCATCTTATTAACACTATGGTAGAAATGTATCTACTTTTTATACGATATTTGTACTAGCGATTACATTCGTCTGCTCCTGACTTTTGATTGTCGCAGCTAACATGTTTCATACTAGACTAACGCTTGACCAATAAATAATTATTGAAACCGTTCCAATTGTCATTCTATGTATTCTGAGAAAAGCAAGCACGAGTGACTGAGCGAAAGATACCGTATTGTTTCCACGATACCTGAGGAATCAGGGTTGTCATGTTCAGTGGTTGCCAGAATCTGCCTACACTGCTGTAGAATACAGGGGGTGGTAGTGGCACCGTATAGCTAGCTGGTCTAACGGCTGACTCATCCTGTGGGGGTGTCCAGAGTCTGTCTGCACACCAAGCCCTCAGTTTAGGTCATCCAAACCGTGCGGGTCCTAGGGGGTCCTAGGAACTGCACAACAATGCGGTATGCTTACTTTTTTATAATCAAGTATTAGGTTCAGGTGAGCTCTCGTTTTGATCCCCACAACGTATTTCTTTTTTCCATACCATGCAGTATAAGCCAGCTCTTGGAAGAAGGGATCAATAGCCTCGTCCTGTTGTGGTAAATTATCTTATGGAATATTTTGCACGACAGGGACAGCATGCTACAATGTATTGAATAATGTAATCGATGACTTAGTGTCTCACTTCTGCATCAATTTTTCAGCAAAACATTTATTTTCTTGTTGCGCTAAAAGGTCTTTTTGCAGAGTAATTGTTCCAAAACCTTACTTTCCTTTGATGTCATACTCACCATCTTGTATATGATAGATTTTGATGATTCATTTTCACCTGGTGGTATGGTTAAGCATTTCCAGATGTTCGAATCCAGTGGTAACTTGCAACCTACCAGGTCCACTCTCTATAATTCTTCATTTTCTCCAGCTTCCACCTCCTCAGGAGTCCTCCTTCTATCCTGTTGTTCCTCCTGCCCTGAAGACATCTGGCTTTCCACAAAACAGAATTGATATCTCTGGAAAAAAGACAGCTTCAAAACTGGTGTGCATCCTTTGGTGGCATTCTGGTGAATGCGAAGAAGCACAATGAATCTCAGTACAAAGGCACGAATAAAATAAAGTAAATAAATGCCCAGGAGCCAATGAGAAGCCTCCAACAGAATTCTGCAGTATCCGGGAAATAGGCAGGGGTGGGACCGGCTGGCCAGAGGTTCATGCTCCTTGGAGTCGGTAAATCCAAGTCCGGCAACTTCTTCCCCATTCCTGGGACTTGAACTTGGAATTCCCGTTAACACCAGGAAATAAGGGCATCATTGGGAATCGTGGCACCGGCATCTCCCTGAGGAGTTAATTGAGAACCAGTAATGAGAGGCTTCATGTAATACAGCCATGTAAGTGCTAGTTATAAGCTGGTGTCTCGTGTCTGCTACATGTTTGGGCTGATAAGTGTCTCAAATGAAGCAGCATTTGTTAGCATCTCTAAAATAATCACAGAGCATGACTTACTGACCCGGCCCCTACCATGCAAAAGGCAAAACTATTTGAAAAAGGTGGATCAGGGCATTCGTGAGCACAGCCCACACAGCGCAGTGAACGGATCCAGAAACAAAAGGGTGCTATTTGTCCAGCTTTTGGGGAGAGGGTCCCAGATTTCTATACCCTCCTTGTCCCGGACTGATCTGTAGCTCCAAAAAAGTCCCGAGTTCTGTAACTGTGGGTCAAGTTTTGGAACCCAAGTATATTACTTGAAATTAGCACAGCTGTAAAATGGCAAACGTTTTTGGAGTTGGCTGAGGTTGTCAGGAAGGTCTATTTCCCTTCTGAATGCGTTTTTTTTTATCATTGTACAAATCAATAGCAAGGCAATTCCAATTGCAAAACAAACGGACGCTTCTTCATAGAAAAATACATGTGAGTGACTTTTACGAGCTGCAAAACACTTTGATCTGATTCATTCTTTTCCTGGGTCAGCTTTTTTGTCTGGAGTAACGTTCACTTTCAATGAATCTTTTTAAAGGGCCCAGCGCGCACTGAATAGCTCCAGACCTCCCACGAAAGAAGGCCGCTGAGGCTATGTATCTTTCTATGTATCTATCTGAGGCTATATTATGTTATTTATCTTTCGTAA
Source organism: Calotriton arnoldi (assembly GCA_963921515.1). Lineage (NCBI taxonomy): Eukaryota > Metazoa > Chordata > Amphibia > Caudata > Salamandridae > Calotriton > Calotriton arnoldi. Next base: position 2,518,576 of record CAWUFW010001599.1, on the reverse strand, counting down.
AGTGCTCGTACACACCTCGTGCTCTTAGGGCTAGGTAAGACAAATCGATTTGACTATGTTCAGACAAATATTCAAAGTGGAGCAACCAGGCCTCGTGCGCGCCATCTGTGGGTGACACCAGCCTCCTTCCTTTCCTTTACCGGATGGAGTGAAATGGAGGGAGGAACAGGTCGCACAGGCGACTCGGGAAAAGCAGCTGAAGAAGAAAACTTACATGCAGAGTTTTCTAATTTGCTGTTTTAGGAACTGGTTGACCGAACTAAATGGCTTGTAGAGCCAAAGACTACTTCAATTATTTGGCTATTTTTTCTGACCCTGGATTGCTGCCGCTTTGTTTCTTGTGAAAGTAGCGAGACATTCTGGCTGACGTATAAAAGAGTTTATGCCAGACATCATGATAGAAGATACGACTGGGCTTTTAATTGGTTTTATTCCCTGATTCGTCCGATCTTTGTGGATTGTTTTCCATTTGAGGCTTTCATATCTGCCTGCTATCTTTTTAATTTTTATTGCGACATGCGACTGTCACCCATAGAACAGCACACTGCTGATCGGTAGAATGGAATACCCGGAAGTGGTGCTCACCTGGATGAAAGTAATGTATAAATAAAAAAAGTGAACAATTTATTAGGTGTGCGTACTGCAGAATGGAAGCGGACAGATTTGTAGACATTCCTTCTGAGGACTTTATTCTGGATTCACTGCCTCTCCTACCGCTCAGTTTGTACAGAGTTTATCGAATAATATCTATTGGCTGATGACACCCTCTTGCTTTAGGCCTCTTCATGTAAATACCTTTCAGGAGCACATACAGTTCCTTCCTGCTAGTAAGCAGGAATAATATTCCGATGATTTTTGAAGGAAGAATCGTACTCCACTTTTTAATGCTGTGAGGCATGCCTTTTTGTTCATCAATACAGCTGAAAAATATGCATCATAAAACCCCCTTTATGCTCTATTTTTTGACCAAGTAATATTCGCGTTGAGAAAAACTCTTAAATATCTGTTAAAATGCAGGAGGTGCCCTGTGCACTCCCTCCCTCGCCTCAGTAGCATGGAATCTGAAGTTTCCCAGATTTACCTGATACAAATTAGTAACCTTGATCGCATCTTTGGTACACCAGAGGCAGGCGATTGAATCAAAGGCTTATGCACTCATTTGAAGCAGTGCAAGATCTTTGTGCAAAGGCTTAGAGCACACGTTTTTGAGCAGTGTAGGAGTTTTTGATCAAAGCCAGGACAGTGGTATGGATTTAGTTCAATGGCAGGGAAGCCACTGACACAAAGTGTAGGGAAATTAAGCTTGCTGTGCTGCGCTGCATTGCGTGAATGGGACTAGAATGGTGCCATGTATTTTAAGAAGTGGCGCACTTCTGCTATCTCACTGGCACACTTTTGGAAGCCATGTGCCAATGCAGGCTCCCTTGTGCCATAGTGCAAGGGTGTCTGTGTTGTGATCCCCATCATTTTTGTGCAGGATGGGATCCTTTCTTATACAAGAACTATGCTTTTAAGCATTTTCCTCTTTATATATGTGCTGAAGAAAGAATGACAACATTTCTCCTCTTTACGCCTGCCTCAGTGAGGTGCAGAATTTTAGCACAAATCCATGTCTACAAATCTCCGTAGATAAAGATTTGTGTTAAAATCAATGAATAGAAGTCAGGAACGCCCACGCACCACCTATGGACACCCTCTTGAGGCATAGTAATTCAAGACTGTGCATTACACTGTGTTGCATTACTTTTGGTTACCAACTAACGCACTTGTTGGCTCCTAAATATGTACCTGGATTTTGTGTCAGGTCTGCGTTATAAAAATAACACAAACCCAATGCAAAATCTTTGTAAATCTGGACCCTAGGGTCTACTGGTAGGACAGCTTACAGCGAGTTTGATCAGAGGCTTAGAAGCCACTGGCAGAGCTGATAGCACACTACCGTAATGAGTGAATTGTGTAGGGGAGCCTTAGTCAGGTTCTTAAACACACCAGCACAGCAGCAGAGGAACCGTGCATTAGGACCTGCGCAATAGTGTGAAGTTTGAATCACGTTTTATGGCAGAGGAGCATGGAGGGTTTAGGCATGAAATCAGATCATTGCAGAGGAGTTTTCAGCATGGTTTCAGAGACTTAGGGCCAGATGTAGGAAGCAAAATAGCGATCGCAAACGCTGAAATTCGCAGAATTTCAACGTTTGCGACCGCAAAATAGCCCTGTGCAATGTAGGTAGGAGAAACCTACTCGCAAAATAAGGAATCGCAAATTTTGCGATTCCCTATTTTGCGACTGCCTTTAAGGAATCGCAAATTGCGATTCCTTAAATGCAATGCAGGAAGCACAGAAAGTCTGCGATTTGGGCTTAAGGAATCGCAAATTACCACCAACTTCAAGTTGGTGGTAATTTGCAATTTCTTTGAAAAATGCATTTTTTTGCATTTTTCAAAGTGCCATGTGGCGCACATACATGCCCTTAGGGCATGTATGTGCGCCACATGTGCACACATACATATTTCAGGGGTGCAACAGGGTGTCCTTTTGACACCCTTGCACCCTTGAAAATGCATTCGCAATTTGCGAGTACCTAATGGGTACTCACAAATTGCGAATGTCTTCCCATTCATTCCTATGGGCCTCTAGGCCCATAGGAGTGAATGGGAAGGTATTCCTTAATTGCGAATCGCAATTTGCAATTCGCAATTAAGGAATATTAAGGAATCGCAATTAATATTGCGATTCATACCTACATTCCATTTATGCGAGTCCTTAATAGCGATTCGCTAAAAATCGCTATTAAGGACTCGCAGAAATGAGTTTACCTACATCTGGCCCTTAGAGAGAACCATATATACAGCTGGAAGGAGGTACAAGACACGTGAGCATAACAGTGCAGAATGTCTGAATCTGGATAAGGGCACACAGGTAAAACAGTGTAGGAAAGTTCAGGGACATCTTAAGGATTTTGGGGGCCCTGGGCCAAATGTATTTTGGGGGCCCCTGTTCGGAACAGCTTTGAATTTGATCCATTTTCAGCTCTTTCAAACCCTCTTTGACCAGGTCACTGACAGTGGACAGGCACACTGGCGCATATTCTAAATGTGTTTACATCTAATATTTAGGGATAATGAGGTATGTTTTTAATATTTTACCACAGCAGCAGCTCACTAATATTACTGCAAATAATCTCTGTGACACATGACTATGTGAGGTCCTGCTTTGATCTGAAAGAATGAAACATAAACGCAACATTTCTCTGCAAAATGTCTGTTTCAAATACCATTTTCTTTTCATTTAATTTGAACATGGGTGATGTGTGAGAGTTTATTACAATCTTTTTAAGAATTATTCAAGGTCATCAGGGCAAGACTCTCTGCAGAACTGAGCTCGCTCTATCAGGGGGCCTGTGAAAAGCTGGGGCTCTGGGCCAGCGCCCACGTTGCCCATGCCTTAAAATGTCACTGGGAAAGTTTGGGTCAAGAGGTAAAATACACAGAGCACGGTTCAGCAGCTTGGATCTGGAACCCACTGTTACACAGTGTCACGCCTCTCCAGTAACTTTCCAAGTACCTCACGGTCCTAAAAATTATCATTGCAGGTCAAAAGCCATTTTCAACATTAACACCTGACTGGGTGTAGCTGACAGTTGGGCTTCGTGTATTCCTCCTAGGCAGCCACACACAATAGGGAGCTTAGGTGTGCCTGGATGGGTCATGACTGGCAGGATGGGATGATGGAGCTGGGCACAGCCTCAACAACACTTGAACAGTTTGTCCTGCCACCACACAAAGAGCTGCATACACCCTGCAGTTATTCTCGAGCCAGGGAAAGGAAGGCAGGGCACCTGTGCACTTCAAAGGTGTGCCTCTAGAAACTTCTCGCCACTTCAAAGGGACAACTGGGAAAAAATATTGGAATATTGAACCTCAGACACCAACTCTTTAGTACACTTCTGGACCTGTGGATACTCTGCCAGGAAGAAGGACTACTGTGCTTCTGAAATTACTGTCTCTCTGCTGGACTGCTGTCCTGAAGGACTGCTGCCCTGCTGACCTGCTGCCCTCTTACCTGAGTGAAATGGACTGAACCTGCAACTCTGAACCCAGGACCCCAGGCTGACTCCAAGGCTAGTTGGCTGGCCTCCTGATCAGAAGCCTCACATTATTTAACAGGCTTACAACAACCTTGAACGCAGCACCTGGACTCTGCCATCTGTGAGTCTTGCCCGCCCAAGTGTTGCCACCATACTCCTGAATCCTCGGAAGTGGGCCTGAAGGTGCTCTGCTAAGCCCAGCTGTGGTCCCCATCGGAGTTAGCACAAAGTGGCACAAAGCCCCACCATCTATGCCGCACATCTCACAGGAACCAACCCAAAGAGACGCAAAGCAATACAAAGCCTCGCCACACACCTTCATCGGAACTGACACCATACAAAGCGAAGACTCACAAAACAATGCTGCGCAGGCTGCGCATCAGGATTGAAGATACTTTGTTCAGGGAGCCTAACTGGGTCCCTGTAGCCGGCCAAACTCCATCGTGGTCTGCATGAACTTGCGACTTTGTCCCGGTCTGGCACAACCAGATATCCACAGTTGGCAATTTGTGCTTTTTGGCGTTATTTTCACTGAAACCTTTAAAACTGCATATCTCCAATTCTACCAATGAGATTTTTGTTATTTTTGTCTTGTTTTATTTATTAAAAATAACTCTTTGTTTCTAGTCTGGTGTGGGATCATTTTTGTGTGGTGTTTTCCCTTTATTACTGTTTGAAGTGTTGCATAAATAATGCACACATTGTCACCAGATTAAGCTTGATTGCTCTCTGCAAAGCTGCAAGAGGGTTAACTTAGGGTTGACTTGTGCCTCATTTCTCACCAATTACTGATAATGAAATCTAATTAGTTTGGAACAAGAAGAAGGGACATTTGATAATGTGCATCCCTTGTCCCCAGGGTGACAAGCAATACAGTGAATAAACACTCAAATATGGGACCAGCAGCAAGTCCTTAAGGAATTAGAGTGAAGAGGATTAACTGTCAACAGGTTAGAAACAGGTTAGAAAATAAGCATGTGAAGCTGAAAGTGGGAATATTCTTGAGGATCTATCCAAGAATGTAGTGTTTGATAATCCAGAGGTGAAGGCCTGCTGTTGAGTCGAGAACTTGGAAAAGAGGATGGAACTCCTTTTAAAATATTAAATGGACTGGCCTCAGATGTTCTGTGTGTAGTAAATTAGACATGGTGATATAAAATAAAAGTCTGTTAGCTATCACCACGTTATTTGTCACCAAGACAATTTTTTTTTTTTTTTTTTTTTAAATTGATCAGGAATGATGACCCTTCTGAACGTCTCTACATGTTATGGAGCAAAAGCCCCAAATGACAAATTCAAGCAGAATTAGAAAAGAGACCTATTTTGAGTTTTAGAAACACCAAAACAAAGGAATTGAATGACTTATGATGAATGCAAGGTCAAAGATACCCTGATGTTCGATTGCAGAATTCCTCTCTTAATGGACTGGTGCTCAGAGACAAATTAAAAAAAGGCGACTGTTTTAATTAACCTTTTTTATTTGTTTCCATGTATGGAAGTCGTTTGCATAACTGATATTAATAAGATATCTGATTTTATTCCCATCCCTTTTGGTTTTTCCCATCCCTGGTTTACCCTGGTTGACCCCCCATGCTCTCACCAATAATGGAATGTCCAGGAGTCTGCAATAGAATCTGGGGAACAGAACGTTGACATTGTGCGAAGTGACTTGGAGGTGTCAAGTAATAATAAAGCTTACTCTTGTTCATTCGGTGCCTCATCGAGCTTTATTTCAGCGACCATTACAAAAATAAATAAATAATAATATTTCATTGAAAAGGATTGTGAGCAAGGCTGATGTAACCTGCCAACCAGATAGAAGTTTGGGGAGAGAATGACTATAGTTCTTTTCAGATCATGGGAGAGTTCAAGCCTCTTTGGACTCAATTCTAGTAAACACTTCTTAATAGCTTTCAATCAGTCTTGGAGGTAATTTGTTCTTGGTATTTGGGTTAGGCAGTTGCAGGAAGTGCTCCAAGTAAAAGGGTATACAGGCTGAGTTTACTTAGTTATTCCAGACCTGATCCACTTCTGCAAAAAAATTGGAAAAACCTCCATTTTAGCAGATTCCATTGATGCCACCACACTTCTAAACTCGATTTCAAATCGTAAACTGGTGCATACTGGAACAGCACTGTAGTGCTACGAACATTGCCTTCACAATATGCTACTGAAGTGAAATGTGATATACAGATACAATGCAATTTCTTTTCCTATCTGCTGTATATCTATTTTGTTGTTAAGCACCATGGTAACTAAGATTGGATTTTTCAAGCCTCAACATAAATAGAACAACAAATAAAACAGCATTATTATTTTAATACATGGGAGCTTGCAATCACTGCATAAAAGCCTGTCTCTACTTTCCTTATTACAGGTGACGTGCAATATCTCTAGTTGCACGTAATAAAGAAATGACATAGCTGCTCTAGAGTATTCCTTACTCCACCAGTCCCAGAGATTTTATTTATTTAGGTTTAATATGGCCCAATTTCTGGTCTTGTATCGTTACGACGCATATTGTGACTCAGATCTTGAATTATGCTCTAGTCACTCCTGCTCTATTCAATCCGTGTTACATTTTTTCCTTTTTTGTAAATTGTATGTGATCCAGCGCCAATCAGGGATCGATAACCAATATTAACGCAATCACTGGCCCATACTCATACACCCAACAAACTAATCCCTGTTGCGCTGTTCAAGTTTTGAATGTCGAATCAGTTATTCATATATACAGGATCATATCTAACACTCGAAATACATAACTGAACCTGTATATCAACTCTCTTTCCTCTGGTCGATGGACCTAAAGTTGAGAAGTTGATGGTAATAATTTGCACTAACTATCTATATATAAACCACAAACTTAGGGTAAGGTTAACAGTGTTTATCACAAAATAATGTGAAGGTAAAATACTCATCATGTACAGGTTTACAAAGCAAACAAAGATTCAGTCACAGAGAGAGAACATTAATCAGAGCAAACAGTGTCAAACTTATATCAAATGAACAATTATGCAAATGAGGGAGTGGATAGATGAAGAGACAAAAGATTCAGAAACAAATATACATTTGCAAATGATTATGAAAGGACGGATCATTTAGCTATACTAACCCACATTTTTCAGTGGAAAATCTACCCCCTGGCCATGGGAATAGATGGGGGTTCCCCGAGAAGGTTCAGGGAACAAAGAGTAGGACAGGAACAGGAAATAAACAGGCCTCAATCTGGATACAGCAAACCGACGGACAGCGACAATCTCCCTCTCTCTAGCATCTCCAAAGACGCACGCCCCACGACCCCCCAGGCACCCCAGTTATACCCTAAAACCTACATGTCCAACCCATCATTGTAGCAACATTTCAGAAACTCAGTCTCTTATTGGTCAGTTAAGGGGGTGTTCTATCATACCACCATAGTCACGTTCCTGTTTTCACAGCATTCTTTGTTTTACATTTTTCTCATTACATCAACCACGTCTCATGAATACACATTTCCTCCAAAAAATAACATGTTGCAAGTCTCTACACTTTCATTGTTCGCCTCGATAGTTTCTGCGGAATGAGTTTGTACATTTGCACTTAATCCCACGGCCATCCTTCCGTTACTTGGCAGTCATACAATAATCCTTGAAGGTTATCAGCCGTTGCCTTCTCCATTCTCTCTCAGAGCTCGATTTTCAGCATATTTATTCATATTTATTTCTCGTTAACACTCGAATGACATGCACAGATGTAGGCCCATGCATGCATCACTATGATGAACAAAACACAAACATTATTATTTACATGAAATAAAATTCTCACTGTTCACCACGCACCATTGCACTATCCCCCGTGGTAATTCTAGCAAGAGCATTAATGTGCAAAAAGCGGCATTAATATTATTTTCTTTTTCTTTTTAAGCAGAACGCAAATGCGGCCTAGTTTTCATGCATTAGTCCACGCATTAGTGCACGCATGCGCAAAAGCGTTTCCCCGTGTTTTTGCACGTTCTTTTCACAGCACACCGTTAGTAAATGTTACGGAGGACTTAATCCGAGCAGGTTTATTTTCTCCAAACCCTGCTCCATCATATGTGCGCCAAGGAAATAGTTTCTACTTCCATTGCTCTGGTTATTGAATATCAGAAAGTGTAGGCCAGCCTTACTCTATTCGCAGTTGTTGCAAACCGAATATATTTGTACAATGATCCATAAATTAATTTCAGCTGCCATACGACTGAGGAATATGGTGGAGAAGTAATGTTTTTTTAACGAGGTAGCATGTTGTTTTTTTTTAATCAAATATCTTTTTATTGGTTTCAAAGATATAGGAATACACAGAAATGCCAAACAACATATAGGGGAAAGAGACCCCAATGCATAATGTCAGCTGAACAGAGCAGTGTGCTAACAGATCTTATACAGTTTGTGAACTAGGAATCGGCGTTTCCCAAATGACCTTATCGGTCAACCTCCCCCCCACTCCCCCGTAGAACATACGAACATAAGAACTTAAACTAAGGTGTCACGGTCAATAAAGAAAAATCATAAACGGTTGCTGTGAAAGGTCACTGTCCAGGGAGAAGGGGTCTCCTCCGTCCTTGAAGTCCTTTCCGCTGCACGAGAGAGCCAGTGGCAGTTCTAGATATGAAAGAGATGGAGAGCTTGTAGCCTCGGACCACATGCAAACAGGGTCAATCCCTGAGATAAGTGTAACATGAAGTATTTGAGCATTTGTTCCTCCCTTAAAGGTTGTCAATTACAGCCAGTAGGATGATTCCTTTTTTAAAGGCAAGGAACGACTGTCATATGATGTTTGTATAAGAAAAATTGCTTTTTATTGGCATCAGCATTTTTAAAATTCCATCAAACCAAGTTTAGCTGTTTTTAGGAGAGCAACAGCCGACACGTGTTTCGCCCTTAGTGGCCAATCTGGCCAGGGCTTTCTCAAGGCTAATCAAGTCATACGGTGGTCATTAAGGCAATAGAAGGATGTACAGTCCAAAATATTTTAAAACCAGCAAATTTAACAGTTGAGGCTGTCTAACGAGGCAGCACAGTCACGGGATAATCACGGGATAATCCCAAATGCAAACAATCCTTGTGATCCCTCAGATAAGTACTCTACCAGGGGGGCCCACACATAATCATAATCAAATCCCTTACGGGCATCCTCTACAATGTCTGTCATTCTCTCCATCGCCAATGCCCGCCACAATCTGGCTTGCCATTGTGTGAGGGAAGGGGCCTCTGTCTTCTTCCAAGCTGCCGCCACGGCCATCTTGGCCACCCCGAGGCAGAGCCACATTACTGATCGGTCCCCTTGCGTCTGGCGCTTCAGATTGGGATCCCGGATCCCCAGGAGTGTGTGTTCTAGCGTGTCTGGAATCGGGTCGCCCAAGATCCGTTTGATTTGTGCTAGAACCTCCTTCCAAAAGGGCTTGATGTGGGGGCAATCCCACCAGATGTGGCTAAAATCGCCCAGCTGCCTGCATCCCCTCCAGCACCTGTCCGAAGTGTTAGGGAAGATGGTTTGAAGCCTCTGGGGGTGTAGGTACCATTCGTACATAATTTTGTAATGGGCCTCCCTTAAAAACATAGAGTGGTTAAACATGGGAATATCCCTATATAGTGAGGACCATTGTTTCTTCTGTAGTGGGGTGTCCAAGAGTGTATCCCAGAACCTTTGGTGTCTCGGAGTGTGTGGGGAGCCCCGCGCCTGTATGAGGGAGTAGAGGAAGGAGATGGTTCCCTTTGAAGAAGTCCCGGACTAAGCAAATTGCTCAATGGGAAGTAAATCCCTGGTGGCGGCCAGCCGTATCTGCGGTTGAAGAGCCCAGTGTTTAAGCTGCAAATAGTGGAATTCCTCAGCTGGTTGAAGCTGAAAGGCCCGGGAACATTCCAGGAAGGAGAACAGTTTCCCCCCCCTCAAACAAGTGAGAAAACATAAGGCAGCCCCTCTCCCGCCAGGCCTCGAAGGGACCTTACTGTAACGCCGGGGGAAATTCGGGGTTGAAGTGTATGGGCGTGTACGGGGAAGGAAAGGTGGTGAGGGGAGTGGTTCTGTTCAAAACATCCCAGACCTCCAGGGTGGTCGCCGTGGGTGTGCTGGTGTAGGCATTGCGTGGACGATGCTGTTTGTGTCTCCACAAGAGGTCCCAAATTGTTCTCCCTGTAATTTGTCTATCCATGTGGAGCCAGAGTTTTTCCGACTCTCGAAGGGACCACTCCGTGATCACCCTCAGTTGGGCTGCCCTATAGTATCCCAAGAAGTCAGGTAAAGCCAACCCTCCCTCCTCCCTCGGCCACGTCAGTATTCGGTTGGAGAGCCTTGCCCTCTGCCCCTGCCAAATAAACTTGGTGATCATTGTTTTTAATTCCGAGCAAAGCGTCCTGTCCATGGGGATTGGAAGGCCCTGGAAGAGATACAGTAAACGCGGGAGAACGTTCATTTTTAAAGCGTTTATCCGCCCTATCCACGAGAGGTAGGCCGTCCGCCATCTGGCAAAGTCCGAGGTAGCATGTTTTTATGCTGTTTTTAATCTAGGATCTGTTCTTTTTTTCCAGTGTAATTTTATGAACTAATTTTTTGTGAAGATTTATGAACTTTTGACAATATTCATGTAACTTTATCTGAAGCTATTGAAAACTGAATATATTTGCATGTGTCTATAGTTTATCTCTATTGTTATAAATGTTGAGGTTTACGGTGGGGATGTACTGTTTACAATGCTATTTATTTGAGCTATTGTACCCTTGATGTGCTTTTATGTTGTTTGCCTCCATTTTTTTTATACACAAGACACCTTATGGTCTAGTCTCAACAAATAATGTCTATATTCTGAAGGCTTTTAAGTAATTTGATTTTTAATGGTCTTATCTTGTGTATTATTTTATGGTTTTATTAACCGAATAAAGATAATTTTGACTTTGACTTAGAAAGAAACTATATCTTCTGCCTTGTTCCTCTATATTGTCATGGAACACCTCAGTGACATGCAATATCTTTATAATGTGCAGCAGATGGTACTTTATTTTTTATATTTTTAGTAGAAGCGTTTAATATAAAAAGCTACACAAAATTTACATTCCAATCAATTAAGGAAAAAAATATATATTAAAAAAGTCTACAAAAATTGCATTTCAGTTACACTGTAGATTAGAACCTTTAAACATAGAAAGCACTTCTACCTGATCCTCTGGTCCATGAAGCTGCATAATAAATGTCTGATAGTGTTCCATGGAGAGCACACTGTTGGGAAAGCAGAGATTGCCCCAACCAAACAAAATACTTAAAGTGATAGTACTAAATAGTTCTGATTGACTGCATTCTAGGTTCATTGCTGGGGAGATAAAATAAGCATGTAGTAGTAGTATTTCTTTGTGTTGGGTGTGATTTGTAAAATATTTGATAATGGTATTTTCACACATCCTGCCAAGTTTTAATAGTAGTTAATTGCCCTTCTTCATGTTATGCATTCTGACTTGAGCCGTAGACCCATAACTGTGGGTGGGAATTATTAGTGGTTAATACACTCTGTATACTGGGCAAGATATCTCATGAAACTGTGAATGGTATCGATTGAGAATCTAAGTGTTATTGGTGTTTCTTGCCCTGTAATGAGACACCTACTCTATGTGGGACTTTCATATCTAGATTAGGGTGGGGCGTAAAGGGACAAGTCAAATATTCCCTTTGAATTAGGCTGCCTGTCATAATGTATAAGTGCATATTACTATGTAGAGGTGGTCGAGTTAGGATACAATCTTGTTGGAACAGTCACCATTTGATGTTAGGAGAGCAAACCTTAATTGAACTGTGAGACGTTGGCCTGGTATATGCTGTCCACTAATTAAAGTGGGCACCCTGTACCAGTCCAAACAACCCTTATGGTGATTTAAGAGGTCAAAGATAACCTTAGAAAGCTATGCAAAGTAGCTGTGGAGAGCAGCCTTCAGGCTTATTCTTGAAGGAATGTTCAAGATGGTCAAGAAAGGTTACGGTTTTGACCAGCAAGGTCCAGGAGACTCACCAAACACAGGGGAGTCGGAGCTAGCCTGGAGCAACGAGGGGAGTCCAAGAAAAGAAGTATTGACCCTCAAGAGGACCCACGGGCCGGAGGCACAGGAGTCGCGAGAGGACCTTGAGCAGATTTACAAAGCAACAGCCCACGGAGCACTCGGTGTGAAGAGGCCAAAGTTCTTTAGTGGAAATGATGCCAGAGGTCGGGGCTACTCGGAGCCCAATGCACTTGTTTTGGAACGCCAACAAGCATATGCACTTGCAAAAGTACACCGTGCACAGGGGTACGGGTATTGCAGCCCCCAAAAGGGATTCTGACCTCAAACTTGGTGAGAGGGCAGCTCGGATCTCGAGGGACTTGGAAACCCACCTACTATGTTGCTGGAAACTTCGTAGTCCGTAGGACCTCAGGAGCAGCAGGCCGGTCAGTTGCGTTACGGTGCCTGCGAATGCAGGGGAGTGACACCTTCACTCCAAGGGAGATATCTTCAGTTGTCCTTGATGCTCCACGGGTCCTGCACGGAGCCTGTATGCTGCACGGGCACAGACAATGCTTTGGATGGAGTGGGAGACGTAGTCTGGCCCAAACGAAGTCCAGCGAAGTCCAGAGTGTCCAGACGGTCGAAGGTCAGTGGTTTCTTGTTCAGAATCTTGTCCATGTCGAATCTAGGGTCCTACAGCCAGGTAAGCCCTTTTGTACCCACAGGAGAGGGTTGGACAGATTCAGAGGACCCTCCCAGTGGAGGGTCAGGACAGTGGGGAGGTTACTCCCATGTCCTTCGTCCAGTTTCGCACCAGAGCAGGAGCCAACGGCTCCCAGGACTGGTTTGAACTGGACTATGCACAGGGACCCAAATGTGCCCCTCAAGCAGACTTTCGGTCGCTGTCAAGCGCACCCACCCAGGCCTAATACACTAAATCCTGTCTGGGAGGTGGTCACACCTCCCTGTGACAGGATGCCTATTGTTCTGCCTTCCCCTGCTCGAGCTTGGCTCAGCAGCAGGAGGGCAGAAATGTGTCTCTGGTCGGCAGCAACCATTTTGGGCTGCCCGGGACTAGAAGGCTGGTACCGAGAACACCAGGGACCTCACAAAGTTCGTTTCTGAGGGGTGGAATCATACCTCCCACACCGGTTACCGGTATGGGGGTACGACTCCACAATGTTTGACACCAAACACGATAGGGTGACTTTCAGCCATTTTAGAGTTGGTCATCACGCGGTCATGTAATGCCACTCTATATGTCGCAAATGGCTGATGCACTGACAACCCGGGAGAATGGACTCCGTAGGCTGCAGGGATGTCCTGCTCATGCAGTGGCAACCTCTCACTTGAACCAAGCACCCTGCCTTCAGGATTGATAAGGCCTGCTATAGGGTTGACTTATAGGTTTTAAGTGCAGTGACTCTTAGATATAGTAAACCTATATCTAAAGTAAGAGGTGCATGCACCATCTTACACAGGCTGCAATGGCAGGCCTGTAGATCCATTTTGCATGTCCTCTCATGGGTGGCACAACACATGCTTCAGCCCATGGGAGGCCTCTGGGGTACCTATGTCCTGGGTACCTGGGTACTATATACTAGGGGCTGACAAGGGTACCCCATTATCCAATCTGGAGTGTACCTGAGTACATGACATAACATTTTAGGGAGAAAGCAGATAGACTGGGGTCCTGATTAGCAGGTTCCCAGTTAGACTAGTCAAAAACAGTGTAACATGAAGCAAAAAGTGGGGGTAACTATAAGAAGCAGATCCTACTTTCCTACACAACCCTCCCCCAAACGTAAGGAGATGAGACTAACCTTACCCAGTTGAGTCTTAATTTTCTAAGTGGAAATATCTGGAGAGTCCATCTGCACTGGCATGGTTACTCCCAGGTCTATATTCCACTGTATAGTCCATACCCTGTAGGAAATGGACCACCTCAAAAGTTTGGGGTTTTCACCTTCATCTGTTTTAGCCATAAGAGGGGCTTATGGTCTGTCTGAACAATGAAGTGAGTGCCAAACAGGTATGGCCTCAGCTTCTTCAGGGCCCAGACCACAGCAAAGGCTTCCCTCTCTATAGCTGACCAACGTTTCTCTCTAGGGGTCAACCTTCTGCTGATAAAAGCTCCTGGTTGATCCTGACCCTTTGCATTAAGTTGTGACAACACAGCCCCTACCCCCAACTCAGATGCATCTGTTTGGATAATAAATTGCTTGGTGGAGTAGTCAGGACTTTGCAGAATGGGAGCAATGCGCATGGCCTGCTTGAGATCATCAAAATGCCTTCTGACAGCTAACTGTCCACTGAACCTTCTTGGGCATTCTTTTTGATGTGAGATCATTCAAGGAGAGTCACTATAGACCCATATCCTTTAACAAATCTTCTGTAATCCCCAGTCAGGCCCAAGACAGCTCTGACTTGAGTCTGGGTAGTTGGAGCTACCCAGTCCATGATGGTCTGGATTTTGCTCTGTAAAGGTTGAACCTGGCCTCCACCCACAAGGTGGCCCAGGTACACAACCTTGCTCTGCCCTAGCTGTCACTTAGTAGCCTTGATAGTGTGGCCTGCTTTCTGCAGAGCCTCCAAAACATTCTTCAGGTGGACCAGGTGATCCTCCCAGGTGGAGCTAAAGGCTGCTATATCATCAAGATATGCTGCACTATAGTCTCCCAGGCCTGTAAGGACTTTATTCACCAGCCTTTGGAATGTGGCAGGTGCATTCTTCAAACCAAAGGGCATCACAATAAATTGATAATGCCCACTAGGGGGTTGAAAATGCTGTTTTTGGTTTGGCCTCCTCAGCTAGTCTGATTTGCCAATAGCCAGCAGTTAGGTCAAATGTACTCAGATACTTGGCTGAGCCCAAAGTATCAATAAGCTCATCTGCCCTTGGGATTGGGTGAGCATCAGTCCTAGTGACTGCATTGAGTCCTCTGTAGTCCACACAAAACCTCATCTAATTCTTACCACCCTGGGTGTGAGGTTTAGGTATGAGGACTACTGGGCTAGCCCAAGGGCTATCTGAGGGCTCAATTACTCCCAATTCCAGCATCTTTTGGACCTCTGTCCTGATGCAATCTCTGAAATGGTCAGGCTGCCTGTAGATTTTATTCTTAACAGGTAGACTCTCACCTGTGTCCACTTCATGGGTATACCAGATAGTTTGACTGGGTGTCATAGAAAACAAATGCCTGTATTGATTGAGGACTTTCCTAGAATCAATCTGCTGTCGGCCAGTGAGGCTGTCTGCCAAGACTACACCATCAACTGATCCATCATCAGGGTTCTGTGAGAGGAGGTCAGAGAGTGAATCACTCTCTTCCTCCTGTCCCTCATCAGTTGCCATGAGCAAGCCCATGTCAGCTCTGTCAATGTATGGCTTGAGCCTGTTCAAATGGAGCACCCTGTGGGGGCTCCTGGGAGTACCAAGTTCCACCAAGTAGGTGGCCGCTCCCTTCTGCTCAAGAATTGTATGGGGTCCACTCCATTCATCTTGGAGAGCTACTGGGGCCACAGGCTCCAACACCCACACCGTCTGCCCTGGCTGATAAACAGTCAGAACAGCCTTTTGGTCATGCCAAGCTTTTTGCAATTCTTGACTTGCCCTCAAGGTTTTTACTGGCCTTCTTCATTTACTCAGCCATCCTGGAGCAGAGACCAAATACATAGTCCACTATGTCTTGTTTAAGAGGTTTGAGAGGTAACTCCCAACTTTCCTTAACCAAACACAAGGACTCCTAACTGGATGCCCATACAAAAGTTCAAAAGGGCTGTATCCAACCCCCTTTTGTGGGACCTCTCTGTAGACAAAGAGAAGGCAGGGCAACAGGACATCCCATTTTCGCCTAAGCCTTTCTGGGAGGCCCATGATCATGCCCTTCAGGGTTTTGTTGAACCTTTCAACTAACCCATTGCATTGTGGGTAATACGGTGTGGTGAACTTATAGTTCACTCCACACTCCTTCCACATTGCTGTGATGTAACTTGACGTGAAGTTTGTACCTCTGTCAGTTAAGGCCTCCTTAGGGAAACCCACTCTGGAAAAAAATTCCCAGGAGGGCCCTGGCCACCACAGGAGCTGTGGTGGTTCTAAGGGGTATAGCCTCTGGATACCTAGTGCCATGGTCCACCACCACTAGAATATAACTGTGCCCAGATGCAGTTGGAGGGTTCATGGGACCAATGATATCAATCCCAACCCTCTCAAAGGGAACCCCCACCACAGGTAGTGGTATGAGGGGGGGCCTTTGTGGTACCACCTGACTTACCCCCTGCTTGACAGGTGGTACAGGAGCGACAAAACTCCTTTGTGTCTTCTGACATGTGAGGCCGGTGAAAGTGAGGGACAAGCCTGTCCCATGTCTTACTTTGGCCTAGGTGTCCTGCTAAGGGGATGTCATGTGCTAGGGTGAGTAGGAAGTCCCTAAACTTCAGAGGTATGACCAACCTCCTGGTGGCACCAGGCTTGGGGTCTCTACCCTCTGAGTATAGGAGTCCCTCATCCCAATAGATCTTGTGAAATCCACTGACACTCCCAGCAGCCTCAGCAGCAGCTTGCTGTCTGAGGGGTTTAAGAGAGGGGCAGGTTTGCTGCTCCAAACTCAAGTCTGCCCTGGAAGGGCCCCCTGTCCCCAAGAACTCAACCTGATTAGGCTCCAGTTCCTCTGAGACAGTTCCTTCACAGGGACTGAGATCATCTCCCTCAAGAGATTGATCCTCACACTGATCTGGGGGGAAGACACAGCCTTACCCCTCCTGCTTCTTCTCTTGGAAGGCCCTTGGTCCATTGTTCCAGGATCCAAGGCCAGTTCAGTGTTAGCCAGCTTGACCTGTGACCTGGTCACAGCAAAGACATCTGCAGTGATGCCCAGCATTGCTGCATGAGTCCTTAACTCTACTTCAGCCCAAGCTGAAGTCTCCAAATCATTGCCCAACAAACACTCCACTGGAAGGTCTCAGCTCACCACAACTTTCTTAGGGCCAGTTACCTCTCCCCAGCTGAAATTAACAACTGCCAAGGAATGATCACTCCTGACATTGTTAGCATTGGTCACTTGGTACATCTCTCCAAGTATGATATGTTCAGGGCCCACAAGATTCTCTGTCACCATAGTGACACTTGCACCTGTGTCCCTGTATGCCATGGCCTCCTTACCATTGATCAAAGGCTGTTGTCTGTATTTACCCAGGTTACTGGGACTGACAAATAAGGTGGCAAAATCCATGCCACCATCACAGACTAGCACAGCCTGAGCTGCAGTTCTGACTAGGCCAGAACCCATCTCAGAGCCCAAGGTTAACCCTACTAATCCCTTGTTCCTGTACCAGCACCTGTACTTGTGCTAGGGGGCGCAGTTGCCTTAGGGGCAGTGATGGTAGGAGTATTTTCCTTGGCTTTTGGACAATCAGCATCCTTTGTCCAATGTGTCTTCTGTTTACAGAGATAACACCAAGGTTTCTTTTTACCTTTACCTTTGTTAAATTGTGACTCCCCCCCCCCCCCCCCCAGATGCAGGTTTTTGGGGCCCTGATGAAGACTTTTGATCTTTACCCTTGTCCCCACCCTTCTCTGGAGTTTTAGCATCTTGCTTCTTCTGGTCACCACCATTGTTCTGGTTTTTCTGCTTCACCCTGGTTCTGACCCACTTATCTGCGTTCTTTCCCAATTCTTGGGGAGAAGTCAGATCAGAGTCAACCAGGTTTTGATGCAACAACTGATTTTGGCAATTATTAAGGATCTGCTCCCTCATAATCAAATTGTACAATCCCTTGAAATCATTCACTTTGCTGCCAAGCAACCAGCCTCCCAGAGCCTTAATGGCACTATCCACAAAGTCTACCCAATCTTGATACTGTGTCTTCTGGGTGGCTCTGAACTTAATCCTGTACTGTTCAGTGGTTAAGCCAAACCCATCAATGAGAGCACTATTCAAGATTGAATAGTTGTCAGCATCCTCTTCTCTAACAGTGAGGAGCTTATCTCTACCTTTGTCAGCAAAGGAGAGCCACAAGATAGCTGCCCACTGCTCTTGTGGGACCCTCTGAACTTTACAGGCCCTCTCTAAAGCAGTTATCCATTTATGGATGTCATCCCCAACATGGTAGGGAGGTACAATCTTTCTCAGGTTCCTATTATCAAAGGAATGTTCCTTAATTCTAGGGACACTGTTGCTGCCACCATGGGACTCTAGTCCCAACTTTTTTCTAGCTCTCTGGACTTCTAGGGACTCTGTCAAGGGCCAATTGCTGTTGCATGAGCCTAAGCTTAGCTTTCTCAAGTTCCAGATACTGGTACTCCCTGTCATAAGAGTGGTCCCTTTTGAAAGATAAAGAGGTCCCTACAGACTGTCCTGAGTGATTAGACTCTGCAGAGGGAGATCTAGGTCTCCTTGGTGAACTCTGCACTCTTCCAGGAGGGGTGAAGAGGGGGCCTTCTTGGCCTTCTCCATCAACTCCCTGAAGATCTGAGTTGTTCAGGTGGGACCCATCTTGGTCCTCCTGGCCAGGGTTTGAATCTAGGTCATAAAAGGTGTCACCTCCTGACCTGTCCTCATTCCCTGTCCCACCCACTCTCTCCTGTTCATCCGACCCAGGGGTCTTCCTAAGGTCATCTAACAGTAACATCTCTATTAGACGTTGAGTGTTGGCACTTCTCCCGGTCTTCAGCTTTCTAGAGGCACACAGGGCTTTCAATTCTTGGAATGTAAGCTCACTGTATCTAGAGGGCAAAGAGCAACTGGCATCTCCTTCAGTAGACATACTAAGTGTGGTGAGGTGTTGCACCTACCTAACCTAGTGGGAACTAAACTCTCCGAGGTTGGAGAAAGGGTGTGCTAGACCCTTGACTTACCCAACCCTAAGTTCAGTAGAACTTAGTTATTCTAAGCTAGTATTATATGTAGCTAGTACTTAGTGGTTTTCAGTTAATCAATACAAAGATTTATCTGGTAAAACAATGCAGGCTTGAATCCCAACCGCTGCACACCAATGTGAGACGTTGGCCTGGTATATGCTGTCCACTAATTAAAGTGGGTACCCTGTATCAGTCCAAACAACCCTTATGGTGATTTAAGAGGTCAAAGATAACCTTAGAAAGCTATCCAAGTGATAGCTGTGGAGAGCTGCCTTCAGGCTTAGTCTTGAAGGAATGTTAAGCAGCTTGTTTTACCAGAATGCAACCTTATTGTATTGGTTAAATGAAAGGAGAACCACACAGTAGTTATTAAAATATGTTTTTATTATTATAACACTCTAAATACTTCACAGTATCTGCTACATGCAGATAAACACAAAGCACATAATACTGTAGCACAGAAACAATCGTAAATAGCACTAATACACAGTGGGCTCCAGGGGGAGACCAAACCATATACTAAAATAGTGGTATAAGAACCATGACTCGAGTCAAGACAGTGTCTAGAGGATGTAGAATCGCTGGGACCCCAAGGAACCACCCAAGGTGAGTAGATAGGGGCCCCACGGAGGACGGGTGCAGTGTGAGAACACGATTGCGTGCTACGTACAATTCAATGGGAGAGTCGCGGTTGCAGTTTTAAAGTTTCCCTTCCCAGTGGATTACGTGGAAGCCCTTTGGATCTTAGGAGGTTGAAGAGCCACCCCACCCGTGGATACCGTAGTAGCAGAGTTACCTATCCCAGGGAAGCCGGGTGCATAGGGCTGAAGTGGTGTCGGAAACCGCTATCGATCTCATTGGAGGACTTCAAGTAAATGCCACTGCAGTAAAGACGAAAAGTGTTAGATGGAATCCAAAGGTGGATTCAAGATGAAGAGTACCTGAAAGCAGAGGGGACAGAGTCTGGGTCACTCAGGAGTGACCAGGGGCTCGGTAGACGAATGCCCACCGATGTCGGGTGCTTCAGGTGCGTTGAGGGGGTTCTTGACTCTGCAGCCACTGGGACCAGGAGATGTCGTGGACAACCAAGAGCAGGATACAAGCTGTCCCAGAAAGGATGTCGAGTGCTGAGGGGTCAGTGTTCGGCTGGAGCACCAACAAGCCTTGGCAGCGGCAACCCATGAAGATGGTTAAGAAAGGTTACGGTTTGGGCCAGCAAGGTCCAGGAGACTCACCAATCACAGGGGAGTTGGGGCAAGCCTGGAGCAACCAGAATAGCCCAAGAAAAGTAGTGTTGACCCTCAAGAGGATCCACAGGCCGGAGGCACAGGAGTCGTGAGGGGACCTTGAGCAGATTTACAAAGCAACAGCCCATGGAGCACTCCGTGCAAAAAGGCCAAAGTTCTTTGGTGTAAATGATGCCAGAGGTTGGGGCTACTCAGAGCCCAGTGCACTTGTTTTGGGAATGCCAACAAGCATATGCACTTGCAAAAGTATGCAGTGCACAGGGGTATGGGTATTGCAGCCCCCACAAGAGATTCTGACCTCAAACTTGGTGAGAGGGCAGCTTGGACCTCGAGAGACTTAAAAACCTACCTCTTGTGTTGCTGGAACCTTCGGAGTCCATAGGAGCTCAGGAGCAGCAGGCTGGTCAGTTGCATTACGGTGCCTGCGAATGCAGGGGAGTGACTTCTTCACTCCAAGGGAAATATCTTCAGTTTTCCTTGATGCTCCACAGGTCCTGCATGGAGCCTGTATGGTGCACGGGCACAGACAAAGCTTTGGACGAAGTGGGAGACAAAGTCGGGCCCAAACGAAGTCCAGAGTGTCCAGACGGTCGAAGGTCAGTGGTTTCTTGTTCAGAATCTTGTCCACATCGAATCTAGGGTCCTACAGCCAGGTAAGCCCTTTTGTACCCACAGGAGAGGGTTGGACAGATTCAGAGGACCCTCCCAGAGGAGGGTCAGGACAGTGGGGAGGTTACTCCCATGTCCTCTGTCCAGTTTCGCGCCAGAGCAGGAGCCAACGGCTCCCAGGACTGGTTTGAACTGGACTATGCACAGGGACACCAAATGTGCCCCTCATGCAGACTTTCGGTCTCTGGCAAGCACACCCACCCAGGCCTAATACACTAAATCCTGTCTGGGAGGTGGTCACACCTCCCTGTGACAGGATGCCTATTGGTCTGCCATCCCCTGCTCGAGCTTGGCTCAGCAGCAGGTGGGCAGAAATGTGTCCCTGGTCGGCAGCAACCATTTTGGGCTGCCCAGGACTAGTAGGCTGGTACCGGGAACACCAGGGACCTCATAAAGCTCGTTTCTGTGGGGTGGAATCATACCTCCCACACCGGTTACCGGTATGGGGGTATGACTCCACAATGCTTGACACCAAACACGATAGGGTTACTTTCAGCCGTTTTAGAGTTGGTCATCACGCAGTCGCGTAATGCCACTCTATATGTCGTAAATGGCTGATGCACTGACAACACGGGAGAATGGACTCCGTAGGCTGCAGGGGTGTCCTGCTCATGCAGTGGCAACCTCTCACTTAGAACCAAGCACCCTGCCTTCAGGATTGATAAGGCCTGCTATAGGAGTGACTTATAGGTTTTAAGTGCAGTGACCCTTAGATATAGTAAACCTATATCTAAAGTAAGAGGTGCATGCACCATCTTACACAGGCTGCAATGGCAGGCCTATAGATCCATTTTGCATGGCCTCTCATGGGTGGCACAACACATGCTTCAGCCCATGGGAGGCCTCTGGGGTACCTGTGCCCTGGGTACCATATACTAGGGACTGACAAGTGTACCCCAGTAGCCAATCTGGAGTGTACATGACATAACATTTTAGGGAGAAAGCAGATAGACTGGGGTCCTGATTAGCAGGATCCCAGTCAGACTAGTCAAAAACAGTGTAACATGAAGCATAAAGTGGGGGTAACTATAAGAAGCAGATCCTACTTTCTTACAGAAACATTCAATGTCACATTCCGTTTCACAAAATGACAATGTTGCCCTCTCCCTCTTATCCAAGGATGATCTGGGAGCAATGAACCATGAACAAGTACACTGATGAGATGGATTGGGGTGACCCAGGGCTGGCTTTAGCGCTGGTGGCTCTCGGTGCGACAATGTTTGTTGGCACCCCCCAATGAGCACTTTACATCACATACACATTACACAGATATAATGAATGGGTGTAAATCAGTGTATAGGAAATGTTACATCAGACAGAGGACTTCACAAGCACTGTTCCCTTTAAGCTGCGCGCTTGCACACCCGCGCACCTCTGTGCCCCCGAGCGCGCAGTGCCTTGTGTGTGGCGCGCACACATTCTCGAGAGCGTTCGCGCCGCCGCTTTTAAAAGGCGAGCGGCGCGAAAAACGTGCATTGCATTTCCTGGTTGCAGAGGAAGAGGCAGCCTGTGGGCTCAAGGAAGGAGCACTTCATTTCTTTTCTAGAGTGTGGCTGCGGCTTTTGTTTAAGTATTCATGTTAATTGCAGTGCCCGTCACGAGCTGCGATTAACATGAATACTTTAAACAAAAGCACACAATCACCCCACAGCCACGCTGTAGTAACAAAAGAAATCAGCACCGAACACGTCGTGTGCTTTCAGTATCACCTGAAAACACATGCCTTGTTTGTAGGTTTGCCACATTTCTTTTCTTAACTTCCCATGTTCTGCACTTCACGTTAAATAATGAGTGATATGACTTTAGGTGAACATTTCATTTTGATGCGAAACAATATGACCTTGGGCTCAGGTTTTAAATTTGTGTCACAGGTCCATGGAATTGCATCTTTGCTTGGATTTTGGACTCCTACCTTATGATTGATGTAATTTGAACTTTCGTTTTAAAAAGGTCTTTTTTGTTCATTAGAAATAAATAGTGGATTTTAATTTTCGGGAAATCAGCTGCTGCAATTAAGTTTTTTATTCAGATATGCGTGATGAAAGGCAGAGGCGCAACTAGAGCCAAATCTCGGGGGGGCTGATAATTTCAGGTGGGGGATAATTCTTCCAGCATTAGGCAGAGTTAAGACGCAGGGTCTCTAAGAAGGGGTGAAAAAACAACAAAGCGTTGTTAACAAGTGAATGGTCTTTTAAAGACCTGTGAAGTACTCGGGTGCTGCTGCAATAAGACGGACGCCAGTCAAAAACTGTCTGTGTGTGTGCCCGGGAAGCTGTCTCAGCCCAGGCTGACACACGACGGAGGGGCTGCTGTAGCCCTTTGAGCACTATGGGCGTTGCGCGCCTGGTGAAAGGGGAGAGTCAAGTAAAAATCTTCGTGCTTGGAATGAATAGTTTCTGGTTTTTATTTTTTTTGTTACTAGAAACAAAAAGTGTCTGTTCCTACACAATGACGGAAGGGGTTGTTTAGCGCTTTATGACCTTATCATAAATTATTGAAAAGATGTATAGCTTTCTGTAATAGTAAATGTAATTTCTAACCAAAATACAAAGTTCCTTAAGTTATACTGGCTACTGTTGGTCACACCGCTCAGGCATACTAAAATCTGTTTTACAGAGGAAAGATGTGTCATATCATTAAGCATAAAGAATACTCTCAGAAACAGATGACATACATTTGGCAAATCTTGCTGTGCTCTTAAGTGCCTTGTCTCTAGGTACCTGCCTTAGGGCGATCTTCAACAGTCACAGGGCCTTGGAGCAACTGCTGTCAAACCATTTTGGTCCCTGGGAGCTACTGTTTGTTACAGCACTGAGACCTTGTGTGAAATATCCTCGTATGCCGATAAAATAGCATACTTGGGGACATGGGTCCAAACGGGGAAATCGCTTGCCTGCAACAGTGTGTAAACTGCTTGGACGACACCTGAGACCATCTAAGCCTCCTGCATTGATCTCTGAGGAGAGCACACCCTGAGCCTCTGACGAGGTTCTAGCACCACCATTTAACCCACCGATTGCTAGGGACAAGGGGTTATGATCACTGAATGGACTATGCACTAAACTAAAGTTGTTAATAAACAAAAACAAAGGAGCTGACACAAACACAAAATCTATAATGGAGGCACAACCTATCCCTCTAAACGTTGATAAATACAGGGGTTGATGGACTTAACTAATCTCTCCATAGAAAAAAACAAGATTGGAAGTACTTAAAATTGTGTTTAGCTCAGAGCCCTCTCTTGTAGGAACCATGTGCAGCTACTCCAGCAACATACATTTGGGCTTGCTGCTCCGTGGATCTAGAGGACAGTCACATAGGTGACAGTCACTGTTCCCTTTAAGGTGCGCACCTCTGTGCCCCCGAGCACGCAGTGCCATGTGTGTGGCGTGCACACACATTCCCGAGAGCGTCTGCGCCCGCCGCTTTTAAAAGGCAAGCGGCGCGAAAAACGGACATTACCTGGTTGCAGAGGAAGAGGCAGCCTGTGGGCTCAAGAAAGGAGCACTTCATTTCTTTTCTTTTCTAGAGTGCGGCTGCTGGAGCACATTGTGTGCTTTTGTTAAGTATTCATGTTAATTGCAGCACCCGTCACGAGCTGCAATTAACATGAATACTTTAAACAAAAGCACACGAGAATAATATGCTACGTAAAAAAAAAGTAACAACATCTTGCAAAAAGCAAACATTCATAGGGAATGCAAGTTTAAGTAAAGCATGTGAAATGTAAGCAGGAACAACATGGTTACCATAACGCTTTTACAATCATTATTTAGAAATCAGTGAGTGCTTTTGCCAGCGGCAGAGCAGAAGTGGACACTGTCCTGGTCTTCTCTGGGCAAGAAGGAAGAGACAGAGTCCTTTTCCTTCTCTACCTGCCCCGCCCCGAATTGCCACAAACACCGAGCCTTATCTGTGGGCCTTGGCTAGTTCTGCCGTCCTGGGACGCAAGTTTAAAATAAAAAAAGCAGGGGAACAGAATCTAATAAATTAAAGAAGTAGGGGCACGCCGTGCCCTTCCGATCCCGCCCACTTCGACCACTGCATGTGTGGTGCTTTTAGGAAGCAAGCAGACTACTTCGAGGGTTAATTATCGTCTTGCTACCAGAATGGCTGAGCTAGAGTGCATAAGGTAAATCAACATGATTGGACAGAGTCACTACAAAAAAATGTATGTGCTTGGAGTCGGAAAAGAAAGGGAATCCGATGGACAAAGTTTGTTTGGCAGTGAGGGGAGAAAACCCTGGCAGAGCGGCATTTTCATTCTATTGCTCAAAGATGTTTAATTCCCTTCTCTGTGCAGCATGCAGAGTATTCTAATGAAAGCTCCACTTTTTAGGTCGAGCCTCGAGTAGCGTGCAAGCGCTGCTCTGCGAGACTTATAGTTAGGGAGTTTGAAAAGCTGACCAGACGCTCGTGCGTCATGGCCTTTTCCCTGCGGTTATGCGCAAGCAAAAGGCCATGGTGCACGAGCGTGTGGTCACGCCTGCTGCTCGCAAGTGCGCGCGCACCACTCGCGTGCTTGCAGCTCTGCGAGACTTATAGTTAGGGAGTTTAAAAGCTGACCAGACGCTCAGGCGTCATGGCCTTTCCCTGCGGTTACGCGCAAGCAAAAGGCCATGGTGCACGAGCGTGTGGTCACGCCTGCTGCTCGCAAGCGCGCCGCACCACTCGCGTGCTTGTTTAGTTTGACTTTCGCGGCCGCGTCACTTTTTATTTCTTTCAGTTTCGCATACATCAGCGACCCGCGCTTACTTTTAAAATTAAAAGTAAAGCGCGGGTGCCGTGATTGCTGCAAGCAGTAAAGAAATAGATGTTTTTTCTATTTCTTTACTTTTAGCTAATCGCGGCACCCGCGCTTTACTTTTAACATGGTTTAGGTAAAGCGCCAGTGTCGCGATTGCTGCAAAAGTAAAGAAATAGAAAAAACATCTATTTCCTTACTTTTGCTATAAGATCAGGATCGGCGCTTTTACCTTTAACCATGTTAAAAGTAAAGCGTGGTGCCATGATTGCTGCAAAAAGTAAAGAAATAGATGTTTTTTTCTATTTCTTTACTTTGCAGCAATCAAACACATTGGCAAAGTCAATAGCTCTGCCTAAACACTTATAAGGGCCCAAAAGCGAGACCTATTGGCTATGCCAATGCTTGTTACTCTTGGGGTCCTGAATCACATGGAATTACCATTCCCTTTCCCTGAAAACCTAATTCTTGACCCCTGAAATGATGTGCCCTCAGCAGCAGCTACCCTGTGACAAGGCAGTAAGATTGCGGTGCCCCATCTTTGGGGAGAAGGTGGTAGCTGAGGTAAGGGTTGGGTAACAAACTTAATCTTACGAAGTCCATTTTCTAAGAAAATTTTTTTTCTTTTTGGGAGGTAAAGCAAGGTTCATTGACAGTGAGACTAGTTAAACGACGATGATTCGAAAAGTGTTGCAAAGCAGATTATTTCCAAAACAAAGTGTTTTGAAGTATCTAAGCGATTATTGCTTTAAACCCAGATCATAAAACAGAATGTCTGAAAATATGGATTATAAGCTTGTTCTTAAAAACGCCTCCTACCTCTGCCGGTCGCACTTAAACACTTGTGTGCTGCTCTGACGACAATCAAGTCCCGGGATCAAGTGACAAGACCAATACTGTGCTGTCAATTCCCGAACGTACACAAATCCAGAGGGCACGGTAGGTCAACAATCTCTGTCCAGGCTGACGCGGGAGCTTAGGAGGGAATGGGCCCAGCAGGCTGCAAAACTATAAAATCCAGCGCAAGAGGCTCAGGTAATGTGACTTCTCTGCTGGCTGGTGTGGCAAGGAAAAACAAAGCTACCGCCCGCCAGTGTGTCCAGTCTTTGAAGCATGTGTGTGCTTCTGGTCACCAAAAGGGTGGTGTGATTGTGGGAAAACAGCAGGCAAGACCTGCCCTAGGTATCACGCACGTGATGGCTGGTACCCCCAGAGTAGACTTACAGGAAGGCTGGTTGGGGCACGGCTAATTGATCTGTTAAATTCTGGCCTGCCTGCTCAGCGCTGTTCATGAATGTTCTATCTCTGACACATAGCATTTTAAATTTGAAGGTGCAGTTGCATATATAATATGCTAAGACAATTTTAGCGTGCTGGTGCTGCCTCATTGTCAGTGCACCTCAATTGCAGTATTGTCAGAGGGGCGCTAGAATGCGTGACTAATGCATTTTAATGCGGTGATGCAGACACCATGCATTAGTCTAATGCCTGATGCGTCCCTTACCCCAACCCAGCTCTGAACCTGCGTAAAATACAATTATAATAACTAAGTTATTATAATTTTATTTTTCCTGCTCAAAGAGAGCATTTGTTAAAGTTTTCATGTTAATTGCAGCGCTCGTCATGTGCTGCAATTAACATGAACATTTTAACAAATGCACACAATCACCCCGCAGCCCAGCTCTATTCAGAAAAGAAATGCAGCAACATAGCTGCCAAGGTTTCAAATTGCTATGTGGGACGGTTTCAAACCTGCCTTAACACCGTTCACGTAGATCTGTATGTGTGGAAATGCACTGTCTATTCACTTTTTTAAGCAAAAGTTTGGAGTGATATTTGGCGCTGAACCCTCACGCGCAGTCTGGTTACTGGCGCACATAGCCTTGGTTACAGCGCACATAGACCTTACACTGCCGCACACAGAGGGAAAAATTAGAGGGAACATTGTTCACAAGTCACCCGTATGAATTTAAAATGTAACACCATGGTTGGGGTTTCTCTTTAATAAGAATTGCTTTGTACCCAAATGAACCCTTTTTTGCAACATTAGGATAATGAAAGACTGGGGGAAAAAATCATAAACTCTAATCTATAACTTGCGGTTTGCATGCAGCTCTTTGATCATAGTTAATAGCTCACTGTTCTATATTAGGATTTAAACTTATAAACTGAAAGTAACAGAAGGGGCTCTCTGACAGAAGCAGTAACGCACTGTCCTATTTACATTATATCAACTTTGTGATCTGCATTGTACACGTGCTTTGCAGCAGGCATTTTAACCTTCAGCGCTACTTTCTGATGAGTTAAAACTTCCACTAGACAAAACTCTGAACTCTCTGCAGCAGGTCCATCTATCACCAGAGGTACTTGGCATTTTTAAGGTTGTCTGAAAATTGCTGGAGGCAAGGAACGTGGCAGCAGGTGCTTTTAAAAACATATTGTACTTCAAAACACGCAGCCCCCCCAAAGTCAGCGCCCGGTGAGGTGGCACAAATCGCACTGCCCTAGAGCCGGCCCTGTGGTGACCTTGAGAAGTGTATACTCATGTCTCAAAAGCCCCATAGTTTCTGTCATACCCGAGTCCAAGTAACACCAGGGGCCGTATTACACATAGTTCCCCAGGGGCACCCACTCAGTGCGCCCTGGGGTACAATGGTATTACAGAAGGGGCAGCAGACTCTTATGCAGCCCCTTCTGTAATTCTGATAGCACTGGCATACATATAGCACTAGTGCTATCTTCAGAAGGCGTTCCCTCATTTGCTTGGGGTTGTGGCACCATGCAAATGAGGGGATCACTTTGCCCCTGCACCCGTGCCATAACATAGATGTGGGTGCAGAGGCAAATAGGCCCTTAGGAGATGCACTTACAGTGCGCCAGAAAAAAGTGTGCCCTGTCATTGTGGCTCTTTAAGCCAGCCCTCTGAAGATGTTGAAGGGAGTCTCATGCCCCGTCTGACACACTCCTGCAGGCAGATGCAGTCACTCACTGCACCTGACTGCTATGGGATCTCTTTCCCCTCCTTAAAGTGCAGGTGGCATTCCACTACACTGTGAAACACAGAACGGCTTGTAAACAGCTGCTCCGTATTTCAGTTAATGTGCTGCCTCAAGGGCAGGCGTGGGTTCACGGCTGCCCTAAGGGCAGCGCAATAATTGCAATAGGGTGCACTGTCCCTGTTTGCACCTGACGCACCAGGTTAAAGGTGTGCTGTGGTGCAAGCAAGGACAGTGCACCAGATCTGTAATATGACCAATGGTCTTGAATTCTCTTCCTACCTGTGAGACTTACTCTGACTTTGGTTCTTGGATGTCATTCCAGCACTTGGGTGTGACTCAATATAAAAGCGACTCCACAGCATATCTTCAGGCTCCAGCACTTCTAACTCCAATCCAACTGATCTCAGCACTTCATCGTAATGCATGATGTAATGTATAAAGGTAAAGGGAATTCCAGAACCTTCCACCATTAGTGTGTACTGGTGTAGGTGAGTTGTTTCTCTATAGCATGTTGTTAACATTACTTCAGTAGTATCTCAAACAGAATTATGTTAACATTGCTTTTATTACATTCTCTGAGAAATCAAATGTCGATAGACAACTTGTAGTGTACACCCTACTTTACAAAGAGGGCAGAACAAGC
Organism: Calotriton arnoldi; assembly: GCA_963921515.1. Classification (NCBI taxonomy): domain Eukaryota; kingdom Metazoa; phylum Chordata; class Amphibia; order Caudata; family Salamandridae; genus Calotriton; species Calotriton arnoldi. The sequence continues at coordinate 2,489,337 of CAWUFW010001599.1, read as the reverse complement.
CTCCCTAGCAGGTATATAACCAGATGGGGAATTCCAATGTAGATTATGTAAATGTAGACTTATCCATAGTGAAGTACTGATGGCTGTAAAAGCTGTTGGCTTTTCCACCATAGCTTAGGACATCAGGTCCAGCACAGAGGACATGAGAAGTCTGTGGACGCATACCTGCTCAAGGAGTATTGACCAGGCTTTTTCTCTCTTTCCCTCTGCATCCTACAGGTGGCGCCGGGAAACCCTTGGGTAGCTGTGCGCCTAATAAAATTAACATAACATAACATAACAGGACAATAGATATGTTCTCTTTCAGTTTGCCCCATTCTCCTTTCTCCCACTCAGGTGCGTTGCTCGGCGTTTGATATTTCATTGCAGTAGGAGCAAGTGAGTGAGGGAGTGGTGGCTGCATGTTGCTCCTGCAAGACCAACGACAGCAGCATACAGGCTAATGCATTTCATCCCCAAACAACATCAGAATGTAGTCTATCCTTGAAAGCTCATTGACAAAATTTTATGGGGAAGCAGGAGTGACATCAAATTTTTGATTGCCTTATGAAATTAGAGGGTCGAGCCAATGGCATATCCTTAACCCATCAAAATTCTCCAGTTTGGCACCGTAGGCTGTGATGAGTACGAAGAGTAGAAACATTAGACAGGACACCGACAGACCGCTTTACTTTCTGTCCTGCTGCTTCCTTCGTGTTCCCTGATGCCCGGGTAAGCAAGGAAACTGCCAAGGGCACCAAAGGGGCAAGCTAGGGTAGCATTCCTACCATTAAATGTTCTCATTAGAATCCATGTGTACCCTCACAGCATGCCATTTCTCACTACACAGATTTTCCATATGGATGTATTTCCAGGTGTAGGGGTTCTTCACTTCGTAGCTTAGGATTCTGAGCGCCTACTCCTTCCAATGGAATCTTTGAGGACTGTGTTTAACTCCTCGACATGGTGTAAACAGGGTTTAATTTCATGAGCTGAATATTGACAGATAGGGCATGGCCAGAGCATATCTTGGCTCAGGTCAGTTGTGAGGGGAGAGTTGGGGTGGGTGGAGTCCGGTTCCAAGTAGAAAGGGAATTCATTACTTATGAGTGTTACAAGTTATGAACCTCATTTCTAGCACTGCACGCCAGGCGCACCTGTCTTAAGCAACCTTTTAAAATAAATCAAGGCATTCAAAATTGCCTGTGCTAGCAATTTCAGAACTTTATGTGTTTTCTTTTCTAGCTCAGGACATAACTCTGAAAACCTACTTTTTCCCCCCCGTGTTTTTCCACTGTGGCTTCTTAAGGGCACGAACTCATTGTGTGAGACAGCCATTGCACTTTTTGCAGGGGAGAATACTTTGCATTCTCGGGATAGAAATTTACACAAAATAGATATGCTGCATATCAACATAAGTCATTTTCTACCAATGTTTAAAGATGTTTAGAACCTTCAGACATCTGGTTGAAACTTCCGCAATTGCTACTTCCCTGTAAATATCAAGAAATATAACATTTCGGAGTGGTGGAGAAATGGTTTTTGTTTTTTTATGTTTTATTTTATCTTTCTTAACATATGTCTACTCATTGAATTACGCTCGACTAAGATGATGCATTAAACTATATTTTCACATAATACTGTGAAATGGAGCATGCTGGTACCTTCCGGCAGTCACTCTCGAGTACAATTATGCTTTAGCATGATTATGTCTGTTAGCCAATGGTCCCACTAGGGCCAATTTACTATTTCCTAAGCTCCAGGGAAGAGAGAGAAAGGCTGCATACTTCTCCGAGCATTCTTTTCCCTCGTATATTTTAATGTTAAGCGTGGTAAAAATTTAAATCTGGCTGCACACGTCCGTTGCTTGGGTTTCCTCTGACTAGGAATTACCATCCTGCCGATTTTTAAAAGTTAAACTATTTTAACATATCCATATGGTCATTTAGATCCAGGAGATTACAGCATGTATCTGTTATTTTCCACATTTCTTATCTTGGTGGTAAGTAATGGGGACTAACACGAGGAAATACTTTGCACCAGGTATGAACCCTTGTGCAGTAAGCTGGTGTTAACTGCCTGGTGCAGAATCAGGACAAGTGCAGTTTGCACTCATCTCCTGGTGGAAGGAAGCACGCTCTTAATTGGCCGGACATAGCAATCATTAATGCAAACGGTACAGTGGTACTGGGGCACAGGGATATAAGGGGTACTGGGGCACAGGGATATAAGGGGTACTGGGGCACAGGGATATAAGGAGTACTGGGGCACAGGGATATAAGGGGTACTGGGGCACAGGGATATAAGGGGTACTGGGGCACAGGGATATAAGGGGTACTGGGGCACAGGGATATAAGGAGTACTGGGGCACAGGGATATAAGGAGTACTGGGGCACAGGGATATAAGGGGTACTGGGGCACAGGGATATAAGTGGTACTGGGGCACAGGGATATAAGGGGTCCCCTGCAACACCATACTCTCTGTTTTTACCACTCAAACTGGAGCAAAGAAGCCCATTTTCCTTGCATGCATTGTGGCTAAAGACACTGCTACAATGCAAATGGGACACAATGCTATTTATTATCATATTGCATCTACTCAGGGGTCTTAGTAATCCTATGAATGTGAGGTCTGAACATATTCATCCGTTGAGCCCTCTCTACAAGTGTTAGTGTGGAGTTTATAGTTCGGATTCTTACAGGTAAGCACATAGCAGCCAGACTTTTTTAAATAGCTGCATGCACTCTCACTTGGGAGACACTATTGTTTACAATATAAGGCTTGGAGCCCACCCATAGCTTATCATTCGTTGGTTTCAGTGTCAATCTTCTTTGCTGCCTCCTAATTAGCCACTGCATGCCAAAGTCACTTCAGTTCTTTTCTGGGTCACATGGCCCAAGCACAGATTGATTCAACTTAATTAGTGCCCTCAACTGCTTCAATGTGATTCAGGTACTATTTGTTCTCCCCCTTCCCACTTCCCCTTGTGCCTTCCACCCCCTCCGGTGGTTGCTGCTCCCACCCTCCTCCCCTGTGTCTCCCTGGTGTCCCCCCTCGTGCTGTGTGTGCACCATATGCTGCTGCGTACCACCGTGTACTCATTTCTCATGTGTGCTATAAAATAGTCTAAGCTATGTATTGGCTCTGGCAATGCTATTTTAAGAAAGGTTGCGGGAGCATAGTGTGCTACGTGATTTATTGCAATAATTAAGTTGTTTTATTTCAGTTTCCAATTTTCTTTCTGTCACCTTCTCTTTCCAGTGCACGTGCGAGACCTGGACTCATTCTGCTTTATGTGTTGACGCTGTGACAAGCTCTGGAAAGAGAAATAAAACATTGAGAGAGTGGATTTGAAGCTCGTGCAGAGGGATCTGGATATGGAAGAGGGCTCCGAGAGAAGCGCAGGCGAGGGTTTACAAATACCTGGTAGATTAAACAAGATTTCCATTACGTGTATTTTATTGGATTCCATTATTAAATAGCGTTGGAAAAGCCAAGAAGTCTTGCCTATGCAAGATCTATTGGCTCTGTCAATCTCTTACTAGCTATGTTGCACAAAAGAGCAGCCACTGTGCGGCATGGCTGACAGTAAAGAAAATAAAAGAGCTATTAGTGGTCAATACTTGCATAGGAGCGATCTATCGGCTTTGCCAATGCTTGTTTACCACGGAGAAGGTAGTGGTATACAGCCAAGAGAAGCCAACCCCCTATCTGTACTTTAGCACAAGTCATTAATTTAGTGGTGGCCACATATACTACAGCACCTAATTGTTTACTTTGCGATAAAGGGTTTCTGCCTGTTTCAGTAGGTGTAATTTCATTGCACGTCTACTTCCCATTTATAGGGGCTATCTATCCCACAGGTTCTACCTCAGATAGAGTGGAAGCTCCACACCTTTTTTGTGAGAGGATGAATGGCAGGATGATTTGTAATATAATGGAGCCAGAGCTGTGGCTGATCAGTGCACTGTTGCTAGTACTGGTCGCCTGTGTATCCTCTGACCCACCCTGTCAGCATGACCAATGGTTCTTTACTATGCCTTAACCAGTTCCCAGCAAAGTGCAAAACTGACTAAGAAAGATACCTTCTTGCCTTGCAGGATAACATCCTGGACAGAGACGTTTCAAGGCATGGGCAAAGTGGGCTCTGGCCCAGGGCCCCAGTCTTTCAGGGGGCCCCCTGATAGAGCCAGTTCTGTTCTGCAGAAAGTCTTGCCCTGATGACCTTTACTAATTCTTAAACAGATTATTTTAAATACCATTTTTCCTTTAATTTATTTTTATTGGGGGTGATATGTGAGAGTCTATTACAGACATTTTGCAGAGAAATGTTGTGTTTATGTTTCATGCAACAGCCATACAAAAACTTTGTTTTAGATCAAAACAGGACCTCACATATAAGAAATTGGAGGGTGTCACAGAGATTATTTGCAGCAATATTATTGAGCTACTGCTGTATTACAATATTGAAAACACACATCACCATCCCTGAATATTTGATGTAAACACATTTAGAATTTGGACGAGTGTGCCCGTCAGTGACCTGACCAAAGAGGGCATTAAAGAGCTGAAATTGAATCATGAATTCAAAACTGTTCCAAACAGGGGCCCCCAAAATAAGTTTGACCCAGGGCCCCCAAAATCCTAAGATGTCCCTGATCCTGGATACTATATTTGCCCACACTGGGGCTTAAAAGGGTTCAGAGTTCCGATAGTGCCGCAAATGAGTTATGTCTGGGCTAGACTGGTAACATAAATTTACATCTTGTTTCTGACAGAGCCCAACAGCGTTGAGAAGAAATGTACCTAGAAAACTGGATCGTGGCAGTTGTCTGGGCTCCCTGGACAAGTGAAAAAGTGCATGCAACTATATTTCTTGTGTTTACAACAATCAGTTGCTAAGCAGCTAGTTCAAACCTTAGAAATACTAAAATGCACAAACAAATAAGCATTGAGTTAGGAAGGTCAGTATTCCTTCCCAAAAGGTCTGCCATAGTGGAGGATTGAGGGACCCAAACCCATACCCAACATCAAATACTCCTCGGAGCCACAGATAATGACATTCATTCTAAGCATCAATTCTCCCAATGTGCGGAAAAACCTTGCTTCATTAAAGAGAAAAACTGAGAATCAATCTATGTCTCCCAGGCAAGGTATTCCAGCAAAATATTTGTTCCAACAACAAAGCCAAATCCAGAAGAGACTTTATTTGCAATCAACCATCCGAGCTTTCTGCTTTTCAGCAAATTATTTGCATTTGCTGTTCTATTTTCCCCACTGTAAGAAGTCCTCGGAATGTGGACATTTTCATCATTATTCTTCGTTCCTAACCTAACTTTATTATAATTCATTATTTTTTATTTTAATGTTTTGGCTTGAATTTTCTACAATTCATCTTAACTGTTTAATTTATGCTCATCTACCACTCTTCTAAGTGACGCCTTACTGGTTGGTGCCAACCTATGATAAGATACGAATGGTATTTGCACTACACTAACTTGGCACAAACTTGGATCTTCGCTAAGTCCACCAAGAGGGGTCTTTGTCTCGAACTGAGGCTACAATCACAAATGAATTAACATTTCATTGGCAGTGAAGCAGATTTTTCCAAACAGTAACAACAGAAATGATTAGATTGAAAAGCATTAGGTTTATTACCAGATTAGTAAAGTTGCAATCTTCAATCAAATCAGTCAGGCATAAATCGAGATCCACCTGCATACATGAATACATGAATATAAACCAAGCAATTTAATTAGTAATGTGGATAGTTCCATTATGAAAGGCAACACAGCAAAGACTTGTGTCCATAAAGAAAACTCCCAAATTCTAAACCAAGGCTGTAGGCAGGTGAGGGAACTTCAGAAGCAGCTGGTGTCAGCAAATACAGAATCGGACAAGGAACCAGAAAAAGGTTCCAGTTAGAATGAGAGGAAATATACTTGCTCTCGAGAGTATCTCTATGAGCAGAAAAACAAGGAGCATTGGTTTCATGAGATGAGAAATAATGTTGGCCTGCAAAGGTGGACAGGGGCAAGTGATCTAACTAACTAACAAGCTTCACACTGTTAAAACATAACATTCCATCCAAATTATACAATCTTCAGGGTTCCCACCAGGCGATGAACAATCAAAGCCCAGTGTTATCTCCATACCTAATGTCATCCTGCTTCTCACAGATAATAGAATGCCAACTTCTTCTCCCACCGCTACCTTCATGATATCACACAAACGAGTAGTCGCCCCCTCAGTTTTCTCATCCCCTGCAGGTGTTAAAGTTTCGGTCCAACCCAACTAATTACTACACTACGACTTTCAGAATATAAACTTGCAAGGAATAACATTTCAAATGAGCAAACAGTGACTTTGGTATCTGAAACAGAAAAGTATCATGCACAACAAGCAGAAGCAGAAACACAACATTTATTTCAAGATGGAGTGAGGCACCTAGGCCCATTCTTGTCAAGTTTAAAATGTTCTTCTTCTAACTAAAATTAATCAAATATACGGTTCATTCTATTAAATCTATCTATATAAACAATATGAAAAATAATAAGTGACATGATATGAGTACATTATGAATAACTCATATGTAAATCAAGTAAGCTATAGTTAATGTGGGTTACAGATTATAATATTATTTAAGCGCAAATAAATAAAAATGACACCGTCATAATTCCCCTCCTTTGATGGCTCTAGGAGCCATCATACAAAAAACCAACCTTTTTCTCTTATGACACTGTCAGAAACTGTTCGCTGTCTGCTGCTTCAGGTTGTCATAGAGATGATACTGCATTTCCTCCATCTCTTGTTCTTCCCTCTTTCTTTTCACTCCCTAGCTATCAGCTGATCTCCTTTCCTCGTTCTCTCTTGAATTTTTCTCTCTTTTCATTAACATACATTTCTTCACCATCAGAAACAAATTATACACATTGCAATAATTAGTGTAGGTCTTAATATTGCTTCTAATAGCCCACTACCAAGTTCACTAAATCATTTGACCACAGAGGACAATCCCTTCCCATTTACCTCTCAAGCACCTGCGTCCTCCAATTTCTTAAAATCCTTTGACACCTATGTGAGATTCCTCACTTACTTGAAACTACCCTTGCTCTTATATGGCACATATGTGCAACAATTTTGAATGTGTAGCATATTGAAAACGCTGCCATTCTATTGTGAGTAAAATATCTAAAGCAAGCCTTTTCTGAAGAACCATTGCTCTAATAGCAACTAGTTGGGTGTAAATAGCCAAAAGTGCACCTGAAATGCTGGTTGCACGTTTATCCACTAAGGTAGATGGCTTCCTGATCTTCACATCATTCAAAACTACACCTAAAGAAGGGATCATAACTCTAAATATATCTCTCACTACTTATGAAGCACTACACTTAACTTTCCAAGGAAGAAAAATTTCCTGATTTTCCATTTTCTCTAAGGGATACACCTCAGGGAATACTAAACCTAAATAGCAGCTCCCCCACTAATTTGCAGGAGTCTTAAAATAAGCATACTTTCCCCAGATATAATAAACTGCAGGAATAACAGCGCACGTTTCCAGCTAATACATGCTCAGAAAAATCTAAAAGCTTAAGTAATGAGGACATTCACTTAACCCCATCATCATCCGACTGGGAATAATTCCTTTCTTTCTTGTAAAACGTTACCTTTCCATGTTTCTCCCAATCTAAACTAAACCTTGGTTGTACCCCTGCGTCTCTATAACTTTCTTCGTCCTTAGTCCAAACTTGCTTTGAATGTTCTCCTCCTTTCTTTGCCTTTGATTCAATCTCCACCCTTCTGTCTTCTAAATCATCAATAATTCCTTTTTCAACCTTACTCAACTTACAAGTGAGATTTTGTCTGTGAGCAAAAGAAGTGTCAAGATTAGTTAAGGGTTTGAAGAAATGCCAAACAGTGTCCATAAATTGAGTGTTAGTGTGAGGATTTAAATGTCTATACATGGTCACCTCTGAAAAGACCACATCATAAATTGAGAAATAATACTCAAATCAACCTGGATCACATAATAGGCTCATAATTATATTGCAGGTAATACTATATGTAGGTGGGATATGATGGTAAGTCATTTCCTCCACCACAGATGAAGGCCGATGTGTGCACACGTAGCAGTTCTTTGCATGGATTGCATTAGTGTACACATGCAAAAGAGATTAATAGTAAAGTTTTCCTCAGAACAATCTTTGCTTAAGAATTTACTGTAAAAGAGTTTGCTTTGCTACAGTGGTAGAGTAGGCTTAGCTGTAGGGGTAACTTGCTCTGCAGCAGAACTTAAACCTATTAATAAGCACATCATTAGAATAACAGAAATGATTAATACAGTGACCAACATTGCTCTACGCTTATTTGGTGAAAGGCCTACCATGGTTTCTCTTGAATTAGAAAAATATGAATCAAAATAATATAAACAGGCAATTGTTGAAAACTTGCATTTGTACAACTTCAGCAAAACTGATTAATTTTTCACAATGAACTCAGGTTCAGTTGTTTCAAAGTCAGACCCTAATCCTATATCAAACTTTTTCTAAAATGATGTCCCCCACTCTTCTACTGGAGCCTCGGACCTAAAAGTCATTGCAAAGTTCAGTTCAGAAATGCAGTCATTTAGATATGTCAGCTGACTTCAGTTCATTCAAAAATCAGGAATCAGTCAAAGACAAATGTGGCAGCTTTGATCAGGTTTTTCAAAATCAGTCTTTCGGTCATCAACCACAAGTATTCTCAAATCATCTTCCCTCTCCATAAAGTATGTCCATTCAGGAGCTGCACCTTCGACTAGGCACCCGTTTTCTCTTTGATCTTCTGACTACTGGCTGTTCAGTCACTTTCATTCTGCTCACTGTTCTCTGTTCTCTTCGTTGATAATGTTTAGAATGCGTTTTTTTAACACATCTTTCATTTCTTGACCCCCTTCTAGTCACATCGCATACCTTCTCCAAGCTCAAAATCTTAGCTTATATCTCCTTCAGCTTGGGTCACTGGGGTTACTAGTGGCTCATTCACCACAGGCCCTGCACCTGCCTCAGGCTGATTCTGAGACACTTGAGTGCACTTCTTGCCTTCTCTATCTGAGCTCTCAGGCTGCCCATCAGTAGTCGCTGTCACCACTTCTTCTCCAGCTTGTCTTTCTCTCCTCGTGTGTGAGGCATGTATTCAGTTCGGTAGGCCTCCTCATTTAACAGTAGTGTTCGTAACCAATATCACCTGAAAGGAACATGCCATCTAGGATTGAGGCACGATTTCCTCACATGCTTCTTCACAAAAACTGCTGAGATTGACGCCATGAAACTGCTTCTGCGTTGGGAGTGGAATTGGCAATTCAACCTGATGAGAGACAGAACCACATCAGCCAGGCACGGCAGTAGTCAAGAACCATGTCACCTGTAATATTTACAAGTGTAGTTGGTTGTACATCAAAGAGTCTCATGGTTCTACCCATTAGGATTTCTTGGGGGGCGGGGGGGACAGTCCTGTCCTCTGATCCCAAATGCTACTCAAACTCATCAATACCAGTGGAAGGGCATCAGGCAGTTTCACAGATGTGGAAGCACAGACTTTGGCAAGATATTATATCAATGTCCCATTGACTTGTTCCATGATGCCTTAAGCCTCAGTGCAATAACGTCAGTGAAACCCCTGGTCCACCTGCAAAGCTGCACACAAAGATTTCATCACCTCATTCTTGATGTGGCTGCCACGAACTGATTCAAGAGAATCCGGGATTCCAAAATAAGAGATCCACTCTCTCAGCATCAATTTGGCCACAGTAAGACTGTCATTCCTTATGGCAGGATACACCTTCAGCCTACAGGATAAGAGACAAACCAGTAGCAAGATGTAACAAAGCCCATTACAGACAGGCATCTCACAAAATCGAGCTGCCTGTGATTAAAGGGAACACCTGATCTTCCTATGTGGCTAGGGAGAACTGGAGTTCTAATGCCTGCATTCAACTGTTGGCACACCTGTGACATAACTCAGCTGCATCTACACAGACCCTAGGGTTGAACCAATATGTGCAAAGGAGACTAACCATAGTGTCTCAACCTTTGTGTGTAGCATCATGCAAGTAACGTGCCATGGGATGTAACATTGAATCAGGCAACACAGGACAAGCATCTACAGAAACCCAGATTTCATCATTTTTCTTAGTGGAACCTGCCCTGTCCCACCTCTCATTTTCATACTCTGGCACTTCTTCCTGCAATTTCTACACCTCTTCCGACATATCAGCAACATATCATAACCTGACAAGTGTCAGGTTCTTATTCATTTGAAAATTCCGCATTGAATGCACAAGACCCAAGAATGCAATGTCGGGCTATTTCATCAGCATACTGATTTCCTGCAATGGTGAAATCATTTCCACTCCTGTGCGCTGCACATTTCATAACGGCCACTTTGGCTATCTTTTGTAATGGCTCAAGGAGCTCCATGACATAAAGCCCATTACGTTTAGGGGAGCTAGACGAGGTCATGAAAACCCAATGGGACCACACCTGCCCAAAGTCGTGGACCACACTAAACCCATATTGACTATCAGTGTAGATGGGGACTCTTTAATAGTGAAGTTACATTACGCAAACAAGTGGCTTTCACTGCACCTTCTAGGGGGCAAATGGCATAGACTGCTTTCAAACAAGAGATGTCCACAAACAGCATATAGTCATGCTCTTCTAGAGGGGCATCTTGAATGTCAGTCTTGGTTTGGTACACAATTCAGTAACATCCAGATAGACAGGATCTACATAAATATCATCTTTCATTGCCAGCTGGCAAAGGTAATAGCATGGCAAACACAAGGAGTTGATGGACAGTGCGCTGAAGCTTTTCAGACACTCACCCCAGTCACTTTTAGATCTGGGTTTAATCCATCATCGTTCTTTAGCTCACTTCGCCAACCCAGTTCAGACCCAGCCATATGCAAATCAGTCATGACCCTGTTCCTCATGGGAACAGTCCAACCTGAACTGCCTAGCCAGGTCTTCCCTGGACCAGAAACAAGCATCCTGGGACTGGTTTTGGGGTAACACCCCTCATCAGCCAGGCTAGTTTGAAACCAGTGGCAAAGAGAGCAAGGGACCCACGTCTGGGCATACCCTGCCAACTTAGGGCAAACAAAGCAAACACAAGGAGATGATGGACGGAGACCTGAAGCTTTTCAGACACTCACCCCCAGGTAACAGCATAGCAAGATTAATACATGAACATCTCATCAACATACCAATTTCAGCAGCAAGGATTATCTGCTCATAGTTGGTTAACCTACTGTTGACCATGTGTTTGGATCGAGTGTGGGCAAGTAAGATCTACAAAGAGTGAGGCACCATGACTGGAAAAGGGTATCCCAATACCATGCCTTCACTGTTGGACCTGGCCCTCTCTTCAGGGTCACCCCTAAACCTTTTTACCTTTTTGCTTCCACTTTTTACTGAATTCGTTTTTGTTGTCCTTAGGGTTCTGTGTACTTTACCACTGCTAACCAGTGCTAAAATACTTGTGCCCACTGCTGTAAAACATGGTTAAATTGACTTATACCTAATTGTCATATATTTTTTTTTTTTTCTTCAAAAACCTTTATTAACAAATTTGCATAGACAAATTACATTCTTGCACTAAATCACAGCACCATGCACATAATTACAATTGCGGATCACAGAAGGTACCAACATCACGCAACATTAGGAAGCGGCAGCGTAGCAAATGGTTTACAGGCACGCCAGAACAATAAACGGTCATCGGAGTGAGGCGCACAGAGCTTGAGTGGAGGGGCAGGTCTACGGAGAGGGAGAAGGAGCAGGGGGGGAAGGCCGATAACTATCCTACACCGGCGGCCGCCGCGGGCGGAGTGCCGGCGGGGAGCGCGGGAGAGGAAGCCAGACGCTGGGGGGAGCGAGCAAGGAGGTATGACACAAGGGGCCCCCATATGTCGTGTGGGCGAGATCTGACTGGAATAAGGTCCCAGAACTGGGACCATAGGGTCTGACAGCGCGATGCATCCTCGAGCCATTGAGCGAATTTAGGTGCAGGTCTGCGGCCCCAACACATGGAAACCCTGCGCCGTGCAAGGACAAGCAGCATGGCGATTAGACGGCGGGAGGCGTCCGGGCAGAATTTAACAAAGCCGAGGAGGCAAAGCGGGGGGTCAGGCTGAACCGGAGAGGAGGTAATCTCTGATATAGCAGAGCAGACCTCACGCCAGTAATCGGCGACCTTGGGACATAACCAGGCAAGATGTGCGAAATCCGCTGCAGGGGCGGAACAGCGTAGGCATCTATCACTAGGGATGAGTCCCATCTTGTGCAACTGGACAGGGGTGCGGTAGAGCCTATGCAAGTATTTGAAATGAATTAGGCGCAGGCGGTAGTTGGGGGATAATCGCTTAGTCTGCTGACAGCAGTATAACCAATCAGGTTGAGTGATGTCTGTGCCGAGGTCTTCGCCACACGAGCGCGATCGGTGGAGGCGGGGGTGGCCGCCAGCGTAAGGGCATATAATTTAGTTACCAACTTCCGCGGGGAGGGAGACGAATATAGGAACTCAAGAGCGGTCATCGAGGTAGGAGGCAGGGGGAACGCGGGGTGCAGCTCTCGACAGATGGCCCTTAGCTGATAAAAAGCAGAGTGTCCATGGGGCCAGAATTTTCAGCCAGGGAATAGAACGTATTCCCCGGGTAGAGATCTCCGATCGTATTCAGCCCCAGGCGGGTAGCATGTTTAGCCATACCAGATGGCTGAAGAGGAGGAAAAGATGGGTGCCGAACTATCGGCATCGAATTTGCAGAAAGCGAGGGGGCACCGGAGAAACGACGAAGTCCCTCCCAGGCCCACCGCAAGGTCTCAACCGTATCTATTTCAGTGCGGGGGAGTTTTACAGGGGCGAACAGGGCAGTAGTGAGCGGCCACGGGGCGGCAACATCCGCCTCAACCGCCACATGAGGCTGGAACGGAGTAGGATGAAGCCAAAAGTGCAAGAAGCTGGCCTGAGCACACAGTGCATAGAGCTTAAAGTTAGGGGCGCTGAGGCCGCCACACGACATTGGAAGGGTAAGTACGTCGTACGCGATCCTAGGTGGCTTGCCAGCCCAGAGAAGAGAGATGATCAACGAGCGAATCCTGCGAAAAAAATGGGCGGTGAGGGGGACAGGTACGTTCAGGAATAAATATAGGAATTTAGGGAAGACAACCATCTTGGCGATGGCTATTCGACCAGCTAACGAAAGGGGCAGTTAGCTCCAAAGGGGGATCTTCGACTCGAGCCAGTCCACTGCACGACCGAAATTAGCCCTCCAGAGTTCGTCCACGTCCCTACTCAACCAGACACCCAGATATCGAGTGGGACCGGACGCCCAGGCGAAGGGATATTCCGAGGTAAAAGGAGTGGTGGCGTCCGTGAGAGGGAAGAGGATTGACTTGTTCCAATTGACCTGTATGCCTGATAAGCCCCCAAACCGTATGACCTCGCGCACTAGAGGACTAAGGTGTTCCTAGGGGTGTCGGACATATAATGTGATGTCGTCCGCATACATAGAAACCAGGAGTGCGCGCGCCGCAAACCCGATGCCCCTCTGGGTGTGGTGTTGCCGCAGGCGGGCCGCAAGTGGTTCCATCGCGATGGCGAATAGCATCGGCGAGAGCGGGCATCCCTGGCGGGTACCGCGGCCGACAGAGAAGGGATCGGATACCATGCCGTTGATCCGTAGACGGGCGGTGGGGAGAGTGTACAATAGTGAGACTTTACGAATAAATATTGAACTGAAACCGAGACGTGGGAGAATGAAGAAGAGGAAGGGCCATTCTAAGGTGTCGAAGGCCTTGGTGGCATCAAGCAGGGCGGCCACTGCAGGAAGCGCTGGGTTAATCTGATGAAGGACGGAAAAAATGGTTCGTCGGTTGTGGGAAGTTGCCCGGCCCGGTATAAAGCTGGACTGGTCCGGACGGGCGATGAGCGGCATGAGAGGAAGAAGTCGCGACGCAAGCAGTTTGGCGAATATTTTGTTATCAATATTTATAAGAGACAGGGGCCGGTAGGAGTCTCGCCGTTCGGGGGGCTTATCTGGTTTTAACAGTAGGGTCAGCATGGCCTCCCGGAGCGAAGGTGGAAATTGTCCACACTCGAAGGATTCATTATACATGGCGGCCAGGTGTGGCACGAGTAGTGGAGCAAAAGTCTTGTAAAAGGAGACAGGCAGGCCGTCCGGACCAGGTGCCCTGTCACCTGGCATACCGTTGATGGCGGCAAGGATTTCCTCTTTAGAAAAGGGCTCGTCAAGATATTCTCGGTGGTGATTTTCGAGCCATAAGAGCTCGAGGGTATCAAAGTACTGGTTGAGGGCCTCTCGCGGAGGAGCGGGACCCGCAGTGTACAACTGCGAATAAAAATTCGTGAATCGCGCCTTGATCTCCTCGGAGGAGGTGGTGCGAGAAGGGCCACCATCCTGGAGCGCCATGATGTAGGATGCTGCACGGGCCGGACGGAGAAGATTGGCCAAAGTCCTACCTGGCCGGTCTCCCTCACCAAAGCGGCGCGCACGGGACTCCCTGCCAAGGAACGAGAGTTCTCTGTTGGCCTCCTCGGTGAACTCTGTATGTTTCTCGCGAAGGCGGGCGAGTATGTCGGGGCTAGGATCAAGAGCATGAGAGGCGTCCAGGCATTTAATTTCGGATTCCAACTTAGTAAGGGTGTTACGTATGGAGCGCAGGACCCCGGATTGTTTAGAAATACACGCCCCGCGAATGACGACCTTAAAACCCTCCCAAAGAGTGGAAGGGGAATCCACAGAGCCCTCATTGAGCTCAAAGTAGTTCGTGATCGCGGTCTGGATCTCAGCACAAAACACGGAATCCCGCAGAGCGTTGGATGGTAGCCTCCAGGAGAAAGCACGACGGGTGGCCTGGGGTAGACGAAGTCCGAGCCGGACAGGGGCGTGATCTGAGAGGGTGCGCGCCATGTGATCAACGGAAGTGAGCCAGGAAAGAGCGTCAGGAGAGGAGATCCAAAGGTCCAGCCGGGACCAACATCCACGAGTGCCGGTGACGCAAGTGCCCTCACGGGTCTCGGGATGTGTGTGGCGCCAAGTGTCATACAGGGAATTCTCAGTGAGAATGGAATTCAGAAATGCCGCGGCGCGGGGGTGGGAAGCATGTGGGCCAGAGCGATCCAAAGCGGGGGATAGTGTGACATTGAAATCCCCACCCCAGAGAAGCGCAGCGGGGCCAAGGGATGAAATGTGGTGCCACACCTGCATAAAAAATTCTGGGTCGTCGGTGTTGGGACCATAGATGGCAGCAATCGTGACAGGCTGGGCCCGAAGGGAGCCATGGAGGATGACAAAACGCCCTGCGGGATCAGCGATAGCGTGGGAGGTATGCCAGGGGAGCCCCCTGCGTATGAGAATCGAGACCCCCCCCAGAGTAGTTGGAGTAATAAGAAGAGTGAGATTCTCCCCAGTGTCGAGAGTGTAATCTGGCAGCAGACGCAGGGAGCAGGTGGGTCTCTTGCAGCAGACAGATGTCCACCCTATGCCGGGCCAGATGTGCATGGACCAGTCGAGCCTTACGATGGTCGTTAAGACCCCGGATGTTCCAGGTCCAGCAGGTAATGTCAGTCATTCAGATATGGCGGGGAAAGTGATCGAACATGAAGTGGTGCGTGAGGTTCGGATCTTCGTGCGGGTGCATGTGGTAGTGCTAAGCAATTGAGAAAACGATGTGCAAAACAACAACAAAAAAAGAAAACAAAGGCCACTGTGAGCCTGCCACCGCAAATCGCTGGACTGCGAGGAGAAGGCGCTAGAATCAAGCCCCTGAAGGGGGATATCAGTGGCTATCAGTCCCAGTAGCAAGGACTTGGGGTAGTGCGCAGTGTAATGCAGCAAGACGAAGCAGAGCCGATGGAGAATGCCATCACGAAGTGACTTGTGAAACAATACAACACAGCAAGGCCAAACCAAGAACGCCTCGGAAGGAGGCCACAGAACCCCCCGGACCCCCACCCTCCACCCACACCAACCCCCCCAAACAGGTTGAGAAACCGCCCTCGACCACCCCAGGGAACCCCAACTGGGAAGGGAAGAGTCCAAGTCCAAGGTGGGAATCATCCCGCAGAGGCGTGGCGAGGCTCGGCAGGCACCCCTGCCAACAGAGTAGGGTGGCCAAGCAAACAGCAATCGCAGACAACGAGATAATGAAGTTACAGTGGTGAACAATGGTGGCTGATCCGGGAGTGTCACAGTGCAGGATACGCCCGCCCAGAGGTAAACGGAGTGACGTTAAATCAAGGGCAGCAAAATGGTCAGGTCACCATGGCTAGGACCGCAGAGCGACAGTACATGAAGATGGGATCAAGCTAGTCATTCTCGCCCAGAACACCAGGCCCGAAATCTTGAGTGCAGTCAGCCAGTTAATCATTGTCACTGAGATGGTCCACAGCAGCCGCTTGAGAACCAGGTGGTGAGGTGCGAGGCGATTTGTCAAGCTTTTTAGCAAAAGCGAGGGCGTCTCTGGGATCAGGGAAAATGAGAGATTTGGCGCCCTGTCGGACCCGCAACTTTGCCGGATAAGCCAATGAGTAAGAGACGTCATGTTTTTGGAGGATTCTCTTTGCTGGAAGGAATTCGCGGCAGGCAGCCTGGACAGCGATAGTATAGTCCGGGTAGAAGGAGAGCGGGTTACCTTGGTGAATTATTTTGCCCCTTTCCCGAGCCGCTCGGAGAATGGCGTCACGGTCTCTGAAGTTTAAGATTTTAGCGATGATGGGGCGAGCAGGAAGGCCCGGGCCAGGGCGCGGGCCAAGAGAGCGGTGAGCCCGCTCGACAATGAAGACAGAAGAGAGGACTTCACCAAAGAGTTCCCGGACGAGCTGCTCCACGTAGTCCTCCATACGAGAGATATTGGTGGATTCAGGTACTCCCGTGATGAGGAGGTTGCTCCTCCGGGAGCGCGCCTCCAAATCTTCGTTTTTATTCCGGATAACGTCAAGTATTTTGTCCATCTTCAATAGTTTTTGGTGATCCTGAGTGGCGGCGTCCTCGGCGTCAGATATTCTGGATTCGGCATGCAGGAGACGAGCATCGTGGGAATCAACCCGGGCCTTCACAGAGTCCAGACGGGCAGACAATTGGTCAAGTTGGGCAGCAATGCCCGTAACAGCGGACTTGACGTCGAGCATAATCGCCTTCAAGTCATCTTCATGCGCAGGCGGTGCCTCCATGGAGGAAGGAGGGCCACCACCATCCGAGCACGCACCGTCCTGTCGAGTCGACCTGCGCTGATCGAAGGTGATCTTGGGCTGCTTGGGGTCAGTCTTCCCCATGGCGGGCTGAAGCAGGTAAGAGATATCCCCAGAGATCAGGAGGGGAGGATGAGCGGCTAGAAGGGGCAGCGGCAATACCCGTGTCGCGGGAGCCACTGACGAACAGCAGCACCTGACAGAGGAGATGATGGCAGGGTCACCAGGCTGGATGGGCAGCGGCAGCCGGTCACTGTGCGAAGCCAGCCAAGATGGGACGACAACAGGACCCAGCAGGTGGCGAGGACCCCGGGCCGGCGATACTGCAGCGCGACAAATGCAGCTCCCACAGACTCCACTACAACTCTCCAAGAGCACACCACAGCAGCCTGAGGGCAGAGAGGCCAGCGGAGCAGATCAAGGGTCAGCAAATGGAGCAGTCCGCCGCCCAGCGCGGGACCAGCGCCACGGGTCCAGTCCGGTGAGTGCAGCCGAGGTCCAGGATCGGAGCCGGCGGACCGGGAACCACACAGGAGCACACGCCGACCAGAGCTGAGCCAATTCCAAGACTGGCGAAGACGCAGTCCACGCCACAGGAGAGCAGGCCTGAGGTCAGGGTCAGTAGCAGCAGGGGCCCAGAGGCAGTGACGGTAGGGGCCCAAGGCCAGGTGAGCCCGAGGAGCGGGGATCGGTGCGGCCGCCAGAGGCCGGGGCAACGCAGCAAGGTGCGGTATAGGCCGCTGGAGAAGGCCTCGGCGAGGGAGGAGGGCTCCAGTCACCACCCAGCGCACAGCAGCGGAGAGGTCGGGAGAGCGCGCACGTCCGGGGCAATCACGGCGGGGAGACGCGGGGGGCACGCTGCTCCCGTCACTGGGCCCGGGCACATAGAGCCGCCCCAGCGGGCACCAAAAGGAGAGGAGAATGGCACCGGAGGCGCGAGGGGTGCCCAGGCTGGGCGGTGCAGCACACGGACCCCCAGTCCCGCCGCAAGAGGCGGCAGTGGCACTCACCGGGCAGCGAGGGACGGGTGTCCCCGCAGTCCTCCAGACGGTTCACGGGTTCATCCAGTCCGTCCAGCAGCAAGGAGAGGGGGCCCGGTCTCGCCAGCAATGAGGCACAGGCCCGGCGCAGCAGATCTCGGCTTCCACGGGCCGCCGGGGATCAGGAGTTGCACGGGGTGATGCCTCGAGGGGAGACACAGCCGGACAGTGAGTTGTGGTGCGGCGGATTAGCCGTTGTCTGCAGGATTCTTCCGGATAATGTGCTTGGCCGGCAGAGCCCACTTAGAGTGCGGCCATCTTGCAGCCGGCCAAGCCACGCCCCCACCTAATTGTCATATTTAATTTACTTTTTGTGCCACCCACTTAAGTAGTACCTTAAAAGGGTAAACAGACATAATATCGAAACAAAAATATCGAATGGACACAATATCGAGTCTAAAATATAGAATGGACATAATATCGAATGGACATAATATAGTCGTTAAAAATATCGAAATTAAGGTAAGTAATATCGATAGTTAAAATATCGAAGTACATAATATAGGCATTAAAAAATATCGAATTTTTAATAATATCGAATTTTTTCTAAGTGTATTGTATGTTAGTATATGTGTTAAAAGTGTATATTAGTTGTTGTAATGTATGTTTAATTTTTTTAAAGCAATGAATTTTATGTTATTTAATTTTTGCGTAATTTAATTCCGTAGCGGGTAGTGGGTTTATAGGGGAATAGGGTGGGAAGTAATTTAATTAAAATTAAGTACATATTAATAAATATTAATTGGTATTGATAATTAATTTATTGTTAATTAATTATTAATTGGTAATTAAATGTTATTATTTGGAATTTTTTTAAATTGATTAAATGGTAATTATGTTAATTCTATTAATTAAATAGTTGTAGCGGGATGTGGGTTTATAGGGGAATAGGGTGGGAAGTAATTTAATTGAAATTAAGTACATATTAATAAATATTAATTGGTATTGATAATTACTTCATTGTTAATTAATTATTAATTGGTAATTAAATTTTGATAATTGGTAAAAAAAATTAATTCATTAATTGGTAATTAGTGTTATTAATAATATTTACTAGTATTGATAATTAATTATTTTTTAGTAAAATATTAAAATATTACTTTCCCTACTGTTGCACTCTCTGGAGTGGGAATAGTAATTATTACCCCTACGCTATCCAACGCTTTCCCTACTGTTGCACTCACTGGAGTGGGAATAGTAATTTTTACCCCTACGCTATCCAACTCTTTCCCTACTGTTGTACTCTCTGGAGTTGGAATAGTAATTATTACCCCTACGCTATCCAACGCTTTCCCTACTGTTGCACTCACTGGAGTGGGAATAGTAATTTTTACCCCTACGCTATCCAACTCTTTCCCTACTGTTGCACTCTCTGGAGTGGGAATAGTAATTATTACCCCTACGCTATCCAACGCTTTCCCTACTGTTGCACTCTCTGGAGTGGGAATAGTAATTTTTACTCCTACGCTATCCAATGCTTTCCCTACTGTTGCACTGTCTGGAGTGGGAATAGTAATTTTTACCCTCCCGCTATCCAACGCTTTCCCTACTGTTGCACTGACTGAAGTGGTAATAGTAAATTTTACCGTCCCGCTATCCTACGCTAAAAATATTGAATATTTTTTATAAATATTACGTTAATATATTTATGTATTAAAAAATTAAAATGTATGTTTATTTTTTTAAGTTACATTAATTATTTATTAATTTTAAAGTTATTTAAGTATTTTTAAGTATGTTTTAGTTAATTATATATATTATTTCATTAATTTTACATTACTTTTCATACATTTAAAAAATTCGATATTTTGACTGACTATATTTTTTACAACTATATTTTGGAGTCGATATTTTTGTACTTACCTGTTTGTAGATAGGGAGTCGATATTTTGGCATTCGATATTTTTACTTCGATATTGTTGTAGGTCGATATTCTTGTTATCGATATTCTGTCAGTGATCCCCTTAAAACATGTCCCAGGCCTCCCGCTGCAGCCTGAATGCAGTTTTAAACTGCCATGTCGACTTGACATTAAAACTCCCTCGATAAGCCTTAAACCTTAAACTCGCCTTTTATTACATATAAGTTACCCCAAAGGTAGGCTCTAGGTAGCCCATAGGACAGGGTGCATTGAAAATTAAAAGGTTGGACATGTACTTTTAAGTTTTACATATCCTGGTAGCAAAAAATATCTAAATTGCTTTTTCACTACTGTGAGGCCTACCCCTCCCATAGGATAACATTGGAGATTTCTTATTACATTTAGTGGCTCATTACGATGTGGGTCAGAAAGCCTCCAACCGACACCATCTCGGACTCGGGACCGACTGGCAGGCGGTCTTCGGTTCTGACCGTCGGATTACGATGCGTCTGAACACTTTTCAGTCGGATTCCCATTGTTCCCTGTAGGAGCTTGTGTTACGGCTGTAAACCAGCTGTAACACAACCTCCTATGGGGAAATGGGTGTGTTTGTGTAAAACCCTGCACCCCATGGTGCCTGCCACACAGTGCAGGGTTTTACAGGGGGGTACCTTTCGTACCCCCTTAGCCAGCAACAGTAGGCCGCGGGGGCCACGTCACTATCTGACAGCCTTTCTGTGTCGGAAAGGCAGTCACGGAAAGACTGTCGGAATCCGACATCGGAATCCCGAAGGCGGAAACACCGTCCATAGGGGGTTACGGTGCGGTTCCGACCGACGCAAATAATCCGAGAGCCGGACGGAACCGAGTCAAAATGACCGGCCGGTGTACGTTCGGACCGCGAACATCGTAATTGGGCAGTCGGACCGTAAACCGACCGAGTCAGTCGGAAGGCCTCCGACTCGGTCAGAAAGCTTCGGAACTGTCGGTCGGAGGCTTTCCGACCGACATCGTAGTGAGCCCCTAAATATGCAGTAATTTCCAATTGGGAGCAGGTAGCTATATCTTATTTGGTACGGTTCACTGATAGAATATCGATGACAAAAACATCGATGTTAAAAATATCACAAAAAAAATATAGAATACAAAAAATATCGACTCCCATACCTACACAGGTAAGTACAAAAATATCGAATCAAAAATATAGATGTAAAAAATATAGATGTAAAAAATATCGATTTGAATATATATAAAATAAAATAATATATATTAAATATATTAAATATTAATATTAATTTTAACAAAATAAATTACATTTAATATACATTTTAACAAAATATAACAAATAAACTTAATTAAAAAAAATAAACACACAAACATAATAATTTATACATATATATATATATTTACTTTAAACTAATTAATAAACTATTAGCTTTAACTTATTTTAAAACTTTAAAATTATATAAAAATAAAATATATATTTATCAATAATTTAAAATATAAAAAAATTCTATAATAATTTAAAACATTAAACTAGTTGAAAATATTTAAACTTAAATTTCCCAATACAATCAGTGCAACAGTAGGGAAAGTGTTGGATAGAAAAATAATTACATTTACTATTCCAACTCCAGTGAGTGCAACAGTAGGGAAAGTGTCGGATAGCGGAGGGGTAAAAATTACTATTCCCACTCCAGTGAGAGCAACAGTAGAGAAAGTGTTGGATAGCGGAGGGGAACAAATTACTATTCCAACTCCAAAGAATGCAACAGTAGGGAAAGTGTTGGAAAGCGGAGGAGTAAAAATTACTATTCCCACTCCAGTGAGAGCAACAGTAGGGAAAGTGTTGGATAGCGGAGGGGTAAAACATTTTATTCCCACTCCAGTGAATGCAACAGTAGGGAAAGTGTTGGATCGCGGAGAGGTAAAAATTACTATTCCCACTCCACTGAGTGCAACAGTAGGGAAAGTGTTGGATAGAGGAGGGGTAAAAATGACTATTCCCACTACAGTGAGTGCAACAGTAGAGAAAGTGTTGGATAGCGGAGGTGTAAAAATTACTATTCCAACCCCAGTGAGTGCAACAGTAGAGAAAGTGTTGGATAGTGGAGGGGTACAAATTACTATTCCCACTCCAATAAGTGCAACAGTAGGGAAAGTGTTGGATAGCGGAGGGGTAAAAATTACTATTCCCACTCCACTGAATGCAACAGTAGAATAACTGTTTGATAGCGGAAGGGTGAAAAATGTTATTCCTACTCCCATAAATGCAACAGTAGGCAAAGTGTTGGATAGTGGAGGGGTAAAAATGTACTTCTCCCATTCCAGTGAGTGCAACAGTAGGGAAAGTGTTGGATAGCGGAGGGGTAAAAATTACTAATCCCACTCCACTGAATGCAACAGTAGAATAACTGTTTGATAGCGGAGGGGTGAAAAATGTTATTCCTACTCCAGTAAATGCAACAGTAGGCAAAGTGTTGGATAGTGGAGGGGTAAAAATTTACTACTCCAATTCCAGTGAGTGCAACAGTAGGGAAAGTGTTGGATAGCGGAGGGGTATAAATTACTACTCCGGCTCCAGTGGGTGTAACAGTAGGGAAAGTGTTGGATAGGGGAGGGGTAAAAATTACTATTCCCACTCCAATCAGTGCAACAGTAGGGAAAGTGTTGGATAGCGGAGGGGTAAAAATTACTATTCCCACTCAAACAGTTAAAACAAAAATAAAAAACATTAAAAATTATTAAAAAATCATAAAAATAAATAAACAATATTTAGAAATGTATGCCGCATCAGGGGGTTGTGAGCCAGGGCCAGGGTCAGTGGACATCACTTCCCAGGCTCCCCCGCACTGCCGACGGATCTCTTTGCGCCCAGAGGTGCTTAAATTCAACTGTGAGCTCCCGCTGCGCGGAATGCTCATTTGCCGCATCAGGGTGTTGTGAGCCAGGGCCAGCGCCAACGCACTTCACTTCCCAGGCTCCCCCGCACCACCGACGGATCTCTTTGCGCCCGGAGGCGCTTAAATTCAACTGTGAGCGCCCACTGCGCGGGATGCTCATTTGCCGCATCATGGGGTTGTGAGCCAGGGCCAGCGGATTTCACTTCCCTGGCTCCCCCGCACCACCGGCGGATCTCTTTGCGCCCAGAGGTGCTTAAATTCAACTGTGAGTGCCCACTGCACAGGATACTCGTTTGCCGCATCATGGGGTTGTGAGCCAGGGCCAGCGGACTTCACTTCCCAGGTCCCCCGCACCACCGGCGGATCTCTTTGCGCCCAGAGGTGCTTAAATTCAACTGTGAGCGCCCACTGCGCGGGATACTCGTTTGCCGCATCATGGGGTTGTGAGCCAGGGCCAGCGGACTTCACTTCCCAGGCTCCCCCGCACTGCTGACAGATCTCTTTGCGCCCGGAGGCGCTTAAATTCAACTGTGAGCTCCCGCTGCGTGGGACGCGCCCGGGCAAAGCCCGGGCCAAGGACCGGTCTGTCCTTGCCTGTCATTGCCAGGAAGAGGCAGGGCAGGGCCACCTACCTTGCTTTCTCGGAATTTGATCAAGGCGCCTTATTCGTGAGTGCTCTAACTATTTCTTCTTAACTATAAGTTCTATGACTGTTTCCCCTTAATACTACTCCTCTAGTCGTCTCTACATGAGAGCTCCCCAGTGAGAGCAGACCAGGATTGTCACTGGTATTTTGTGACTGGACGCTAAGCATACTTCGAACATCATTATAATTGACTAGTGCCAAACTTTCAAATTGCTGATTCCCTCCACCCTTGAGTGTGTGTTAAATATTTGATTACAACTGTGTCCTACTGACGCTGGGTACCGTTACCGAAGACTTTGTGCATAAACATTGAACTTTCTCTGAGCGTGTGGGTATATATTAAAAATTACTGCTTGGGAAGGCTGCGCGGATTGCTAGTTTAGTCTACTTGCCTGTTTTATATACACACCAAAATCTTACGTGATGCTATGGGGAAGAGGAAAACCGGTGAGTCTGACACTGGGAATAGAGGCCCTCGGACCAAGTCCATCAAAACTAAGCTAGTACGCAGGTCTGCAGGAGGTATTTGCGTACTTGATCGCATAGACTATCTTCTCGTCGAATGCGAGGACATTTTAGCTCCGCCTAACGATCCTTCTTTGTCCACCTGCTCTCCTGGCACACCCTGTTCACGCGCCTCCCCCAGCAGCTTAAAGCCCACTCGGCCCAAACGTATTCAGCACTGTTTGGGAAACCCAAAACACGCAGTACTAAAGTCTCCTCTCCCAGCCCCTAACAGCGTCTCAAGCACAAACGTTTAGTGCCGTAGTTGAACCAAGAAATTCTATTGGCCCTATAAGGGACACGAACTGTGACACACCTGACACTAATTTAGTCACTGACCTTACCTTATCTAATAGATTCCTCCCTCTCCAGCATGCACCACTCACTCTAGAAGTAGAAGACGCAGGGGAGTATCTCAATCTTGCCAGAAGGAGATCGGAAGTGGAGGGCGAAGGAGGGACCCTAGTCATCCTTGAGGGGGAGGATTCCACTAATGCTCATATTTACAACTCAAAGGGGCAGGATGCTTCTAGGGTCATAGCCGATTTGAAGAATGAGGTAGATCAACTAAAACATGCTGTACAAGCCCTCACTGAGCAAATTGCACTTTTAATAACTGGAGGAGACTCAGAAGGACCCTCTGCTAGGCAGACCCCAAACAAGACCAAGTAACCCTAGTAAGCCAATTATTCCAACACCTGTAACTCACACACGAGCTGAGATCCATGCTTGTAAGGTGACTCCTGACCCTACAGCTAGGCAAACTAGCACCCTTGCAAATAGTGCTCATGCTCCAACACCAGGCCCGATACCATCTAATGGTCCACCACCCCACCTTTTTGCTGATAAAGACTATCAACATTACTCTTATGGTAGGAGTGGCAAACTGAGAGGGCCCAGCAAAAGCATCTTCATGACCAATGTCCCCAAGATTACTGCTCACGGGAGATATGAGGATCAAGAATCTTTGATCAACAAGTGCATACACTGGGTTCGATATGTGAGGGGGTGCCGTTCAGTGATTAGGGAGGAAATTTTATGGACAAACAGGATAAGCCATGCAAACTCTCAGATGGACTGCATAGAATTGCAACTGGCTGATGAGAATTTGGTCCATAATTTAATAGCTTTGGAAGCTAGGTCAAGCCCGCCAATCCATACCGGTGTTCGATTGAAATATCGCCCCTTCACGCAACCATTGTTACTAGTCCCACAACAACTTGCTCCCCACCAGAGCTCAGCCTCGCTCCCTGATATTAATGATTGACTTGAACCCCAAAATTCTCTCATGGGACCTCCAACACTTTCACCCAAGTAGATACCTCTACCAGCTAAAATGAGCCTTTTATGTGCTGCAACTCCATCAGCAGCCACGACTATCAGCTCCAAGCCTATTGAACATCATTTGGTTGGCACTTATAGCTGGAAAGAGGGGACTTGCCTCCCGGAATCCCAGATAGGCTTGCAAGCCATGCCCAGGGATGGTGGGGACCCTGCTATATGTTTGGGAGAACAAGCTCAATCTTCAAAGCTTACCCTATTATCTTGGAATGTGGCCGGGGTAAGGTCTAAGGTACATCTTGCTCATTGGATTCAATATCTAGACCAATTTGATATTTGCATCCTACAAGAAACATGGTCACCTACTCCTATTTTTGTCCCTGGGTATGTTACATTTCACCACCCTGCAATTGTCAACAAGCGCGGTCGCCCATATGGGGGCTTACTGATTCTAGTAAAAATTGAACTTCATTGCTCTATCCATGAACTCAAGACGAATAGCCCAGATATCCTAGCAATCAAGATCAGGGGGAAAGATGGGGAAGGGGTGGATCTTTTTAATATCTACGCCCGTGGGCCTAAGGCAGTCTGCACATCGCCTACATTACGTGAACTGGAGGATCTTCTAGATGCAAGGGTAAACCAATTAGTTGCAGGTGACTTTAATCTCACTATTGAACCCTTGGGGCTTGAAGACCTGTGCGATAGTAGGGAGGAAGAAGAGCTGTGGCTCATCCCGCAATTAGATTTAGCCCCTATCAAAAAATGGTCCCAAACAGCATTACAGCTAAATGCACTAACTCTTGAGTTTGGCCTCAGGGCTACAAACAGCCGCACTAAATCAGATAAACTTGGGGCAAGCACCTACAATCTATCCAGTAGTACGAGCCGCAGCGACTATTTCCTGATGGATTTGCAACTGTGGCCCAATGTAGTGGATATGGTAGTAGGCACAACAACAGACAGTGACCACAATCTTCTTGAGCTCACCTTGATCTCACCTTGGGTCAAAGGCCGTTCTCACCCAAACATTACACTTTCAACTAGGGAGGTATCCACTACCAATGACAATAGAAAACTCAAATGGGCACGCGTAGCCATGGACCCTGAGAAACTAGATTCAATCAACATTGATCTAGAGACAAATACTAACCAAATGCTCAGACTTCTAGATTTCCCGGGAGACTTGGAAAAGATAGCCCATTGTCACTCCAACTTTTTTAATCAGCTGGCTTCATATTATAGTACATCACGACCGATCCAACATCCCTCTAAGTGCTCCAGGCCACAACGCTCCCGGTTTAATCGAGAGTGCAGGAACCGGAAATTTAAACTGGCTATAGCCATCCGAGCCAACAACGTTGCAGTTTTGAGGGATACTAGGAGGTCCTATAAGATGGCTTTAGGTAAAGCCAAAAAAGAATGGGAAACAGATCGCTGGTTGGCAATTAGCGAAGAGATTCTGGCTCCTAGTAACTAGGGGCGATGCCACAAGACCTCAGCCGCCCAGCAGCAATGTCTCTATTGACGCCTGGCATCGCCATTTTTCTGCATAATATATCGGAGAGCCTGAGCATCCCAATTCGACTTTTGAGCCGGAACTCAATTGTCCACAGACAAATGGGTTCTTTTCACTCTCAGACATAAGGTCAAGCATCAACGCAATTGTCAGGTCTAAAGCCCCTGGGCCAGATGCTATTCCTGGAGATGTTTTCCTCAGTAACACAGAGAAATGGTCGATCTACATTCTTACTTTGGCCAATAGTATTGCAGCAGGGTCCCCAATTCCAGCTTCCCGGAGGGGGGCGGAAGTAAACCCGGTGTTCAAGAAGGGTGACCGCTCGATGCCCTCGAATTACTGACCCATTAGCTTGATCGATAGTGCCTAGAAGGTCTTTGCCCGTGCGCTCCTTGCAATAATTCATACCTGGATAAGTGACAATAACATTCTGTCTCCTTATCAAGCCGGATTTTGACGGAAAGTAAGCACTATTGATCAAGTTTTCCGCTTTCTGCTATTGGCCTGGAAGACTAACTATTGGCCAGGGAAGCTTATATGTAGCTTTCATTGATCAAAGGTCTGCATTCGACCTCATCTCTAAACGCAGACTCTGGTGTGTTTTGAAGGAGATGGGCCTCCCCTCCGAGATACTAGCGTTAGTTGTCTGTCTACATGAGAACAACTACGCAAGGGTCCAGTGGGGTAACCAGGGCCAACTGAGTGATCCGATTAGGATAGATAGGGGGTCCGCCAGGGGTTGCGTGCTGGCTCCCACCCTCTTTTCACTTTTTATCAATGGAGTTATACTGCATCTTGCTGAAAGTCCCGCCAATGCACCGACCCTGGGGGGAGAGGGGGGGGGGGACAAGGTGACAACTTTACTCTTCGCCGACGACACTCTGATAGTCTCTAAGACCCCTGCAACATCTTTTAAGACGCTTTGAGTTTTTTTGTGCCCTAAGAGGTCTCGAGGTTAATTCCTCGAAGACCAAACTTCTATTGCTGAAACCCCATGGATCCTTCAAGGGCAAGCTGTTTCTGTATGGGGACCCTCTCGAGAGAGTAAGCACGTTTGACTACCTGGGCGTCACCCTGTCTGAAGATCTGACTTGGAAACATCATGTCAAGAGGCGTGACCTCCAGCACAGGAGAATCAGGGGCTTTAATCAAAGAACATAAGACCTCGTCAAGTAAGCCAATAGCCGCCCCTCTTTGCATTTACGATCACAAGGCAGTGGGTGCAGCTTTATACGGGACCGAACTCTGGGGGTTTGACAAATTGGACGCTTTACTCACGACCGAAAACAAATTTCTAAGATCTTTATGCTCACTCCCCCAAAGTACTCCCCTCCATCCGATGAGATTAGACATGGGCAGAACCTCAATTGTAGAAAAAGCTCAGCTAAGACCCTTACTCTTCTGGCTTCACCTAAAATCCACCCCTGAGCTACAACCCTATGCTGCTGCCCTGAATGAGGTACATGCGCTTGATCGCTTTGAGAAAATTGGATGGATGAATAAGGTGAAGCACATGCTCGACACTATTGGGTTGAAAGGTGCATGGGGCACTAAAGATCAAGTATTTCTGCCGAGTAAAACACTGATTAAGAAGCAATACTGGGATTGGGTGGCACAGTCCTCTATTACTTGTGCGACCTGGAGCCGTCTGACACTCGATTTTATGGAGTTTAAATTGATAAGCGCTTTCGAACAATATTTAGAGGCTATTACAATCCCACAGGACAGGAAGCTCTATATGCAATTTAAATTTGGCACCCTTCCTGTTAACGCCTTCATAGCCTCTTGGCGCCAGCCCCTCACTACATTGCACCTTTGTCCAGGATGTGGCCTCGCAGCCGAGTCAATCAGCCATATTTTCTTTGTGTGCCCCTGTTACCAACTAGTAAGAAAGAAGTGGTTGGCTCCGGCCTGCAGGCGGCTGGGTACTCGTTGCCATAGTGAAGCCTTGCGCTTTTTAAAATTGGACACAAGTATTTTAATAGTTTCTGCAGTTGCCAAATTTCTTGGTAGGATGTGGATCATCAGAAGGTCCGTGATGAAATTGCAGTCGTAGCTTTTTTTTTTTTTTTTTAAAAGGCCAGCTTTTATATTTTATATCGATTTGTACATCTATACAACCATCTTCTGATTTGGTTTGAGAGCTACTTTACCATTGTGCCCACATGACGGGTCAAGCTGTTTCATATTACGGCTTAGGCGAACATAACGCATAACTGTCTTACAAACCCTTCAAATAGATTTTATTACTGTCTTTAGCAATTTTATCTAAGTGACAACAGTCAGCTGAGCTTGATCCACTGTTTTATTCTATGTATATCTTTTTCTTATATTTGTATTGCACGCTCAATATTAACGTCACAATTTTACCTGGTTTACCATTACGTTATTGTCAAACAATGGTTTAGATGACCTATGGTAGGACTTTTGATACTAGCCCTAGTATGTTATGTGCCATCTCTTTGTCAATATGTAAGCACTCGCACTTTCTGGTTCTTAACCATAGGCTGCAGATTACCAATTGTTCTGACTGACAGTGCTATGTAGTTACTAGTCACTTTACACGACCACTTAAGTGGACAGCAATATACTTTAGCTACCACCCAATGTATGCTGTTCTATCTTCTTACTATACTGTATGCACTCGCACTTTTTGGTCCTCCAACCAGTGTTTGAAGACCTCCAATTGTTCTCAACTTTTAAACCATGAAGATATTAATCTCTGTATCAGTATACATAACACACTGGTTGTTACAATGTAGAAGTGGGTTGCTTACAGCCATCGATTTTGTATGCCTGCTTTTAATTGTCCTTGTATATATGCGTTGCTTTGCACTTTTATGGTCGTAATGACCGAATAAAGATATTTGAAAAATCAAATTTATTAAATATATAAAATTTAAAATATTATAATATTAATTATATATAAAAAATCTAAAAATTATATAATATAAAATAATAAATACATTTATAAAATAAAATTCTTTTAAACTAGAAAATATTTACAAACAAATAAATTAATTAATACATAAATGTATTTATTGTATTTCCTACCCTATAACACCACACCAATAACAAAACAGGTCAACACTTTTTATTAAAAAAATCCCAAATTAACATAATTAATATTCAATTTAAAATATATTATTAATAAAAAAGAAAACTAATAAACATTAATTGACTACACACACTTTAACACTATGATATCCACAACACACACCTAAATTAAACTCTAAAATAATAAAACAATTAAAACTTATTTATAAATTAAAAACTATTACTATTAACAAATAATAATAAAGTAATTAAAATGTATTTAATACCCACCCTTTACCCCTTTAAAAGTAAAAATAGACAAAAAATTAAACAATTACCCAAAATACATATCAAATAATTAACATTAATTAACAACTATATATTAATTAATTAAATACAAATTACTTCCCACCCTTTACTCCTATAAACACCACAACACAGCTAAAATTAATTACACAATTACCATAATTAATTAATTAAAATTAATTAACATCCAATTATTAATTCATCCATTAAAAATAAATTACTTTACACCTATAAACACCATAACACACCTAAAACTAATTACACAATTACCATAATTAGTTACCAATTAATTAATTAAAATTAATTAACAGCTAATTATTAATTCATCAATTAAAAATTACTTCCCACCCTTAACACCTATAAACACCACAACACACACCTAAAATTAATTACACAATTACCATAATTAATTACCAATTAATTAATTTAAATTAATTAACAACCAATTAGTAATTAATTAATAAATTACTTTACACATTTAACACTATAACATCTCAATTAAACAAATATTAATAAATTAAAAATAATCAATACATTTAATATAATTAAATTACTTCCCACCCTATTCCCCTATAACTCCCCAACCCGCTACGGAACTAAAAATGCAAAATTCAAATTAAAACAAAATGAATAACTACTACAAATTTAACACTTATATTAAAAATGCAAACAATTCTTATACAAAAAAACATACAACACATACATATAAAATATATACTAAAATACATAACATTAATAAACAAACGACATGTTTAACAACTATATTTTTGCAAACGATATTAAACACTTCGATATTTTTAACATCGATATTACTTACCTAAAATCGATATTCTTGACCACAAGAATCTGTATGTCGATATTTCTGACCCACAATATGTGCAACTCGATATTTGTGCAACTCAATATTTTTGAATCGATATTCTGTCTCTGCACCATTTGGAACCTATGGAATTGTAATGATAAACCCTCTTTAATGGTAAACTCAGATTTTTCATTACTATTTTGAAAATGTCACTTTTAGAAAGTTGGCATTTTCCTGTCCTTAGCCCTTTGTGCCTGCAGTCTTTCTTGGGTCACATAACTGGGTGTAGCTGACAGTTAGACTTTATGAATTCCTCACAGACAGTCACACAATAGGGGGGTTAGGTGTGTCTCAATGGACCATCTGCTGGCACGATGAGGGGGTGGAGTCCCACTTGCAACTGAATAGGGTGTGCTCTACCTCAACACAAAGGCCCTCATGACCCCACATTGTCACTGCAGCCAGCTTGGATCCAAGGCAGGGGAGTCAGGAAATTCCATGGACTTCAAAGAACCGTCTAGAAGCTTTTCCCACCTTTCAAAACCAGGGCCACAGGGTATAAAAGTAGAACCTCAGACACAAAGAGGCTTATTTACAAGCCCTGTGGACTGCCGGAATGTCACTTTTTTGATTTTCTGGTGGCGCTCAGGGCTTAGCCATATCAACAAGGCCATGGAAAACACCCTGCATGACTTTTCATGGCCTCGTAGATATAGAGTAAGGCAACACAGCGCAAGTCACTGCGTTGCCTCACACGACCTTGGGGATGTGTGCAATGGGTATTACAGTGGGGATTCCCTTATAACACCCATGGCATTTGACACATTTCAAGATTTACAAAATGGTATGAAACTGGTAATGCGTCAAAAGCCTGCTCCTCCCCAGGGTTGGCGTAAGGGTTGTTTTTGTGATGGAAGGTGTCTCTTAGAGCTCAAAAAATACCTGATTTCAATAGAGGCACCCGTGGACCACAATGCAAGGGTGCATGTGTTGGCGCTAGGCAGCCATTTGAGAGCCAGTGCAGTAGAAGAGGGCAGGAATGTAACTTGTAAATGAGGCCCAAAGCCTTAACCGCATTCCTGGACCTGTGGATACTCTGCCAAGAAGAGGACTGCTGTGCTGCTGAAATCACTGCGACTCTGCTAGACTGCTGAAATGCTGCTGCTTTACTGAATTGCTGCCTTTCTGCCATGCTGCCCTGTTGCCTGGGGATGTAGAACTGGACCTGCACTACATCTTGAACCCAGGGCTACCAGAGTAACTCCAAGGACTAGTGTGCTGACCTCCTGATCAGAGCACCAGGACATAAAAGGCTCCTCAACATCCTGCACCAGCACCTGGACCCAGCTGAAGTGAATTCCTGACCCGCAAATGGTGCACCTCAGGTCCTGAACCCTTGGTGGTGTATCCAAGCTTTCAGTCTCTTCGCGACTGAAGATGGGCCCATTCGCAACGAGACCTCGCCGCTCGTACCGCGACTCAACCCAAAGTTACATCAGTCCGACCCTTCACACTACAGCATCGACTAATCTGCTCTTCGCACTACTCCGGCAATCTCCTGTGATGCTCTCCCTGTACCTTGCAGCTCCCTCCACCACAAACGGGACACTTGGTACTGATTTGAGAAGTTAAACTCTCAGCAGGACTAATCTGACGACCGAAGCCAACCTGAGCTCCATCGTAGTCGGCATGAATTTGTGACTTTGACCCGGCCTTGTGCAACCAAATATCCACACTTGGTGCTTTGAGGCTTTTTGGAGCTATTTTTGCTATAATCTTTAAAAATGAATAACTCCCGCTCTACTGGTTAGATTTTTGTCGTTCTGGTGTCAAATAATTTATTAAAATTTACTGTATGGTACTAAAGTGGTTTGGAACTTTTCTTTGTGTTGTTTTATCACTTTATTTCTGTTTGTGTGCTGAATAAATACTTTGCACATTGCCTCTAAGTTAAGCCTTACTGCTTTTTGTGCCAAGCTACCCAGTGTTAAGCAGAGGTTAATTTTGTGACTTTTTGTGGTTCACCCCGCCATGGATTGTGGCTGTTCCTTGATCAGGGCTCACAGTACGGTCAACCAGCAACCCGATTTCTCACATTCACACTGTTGAATGCTGAGACCAACTGCAGAAACTACCTTTAGTCATCCTGGTAGTGCTAAAGGTGCCTGTAAAGTAGGCTACCGGGTGTTTTTAAGATTCCATGCATGTGAGTCAGTACTGACTGGGAGCACCCTTACCTCTCAGAACAATAAAGAGTAAAAGGCTTCTCATTGTCTGGCAGAGAGGGCGTGGCAGAGACTGTTTCTCAGCTCGAGGAAAGTTTGTTCACAATCATAGTCCCATGGTAGCGGATCTGACACATTTTTGTGTGTAAGCCTCTATAAAGGCTTGACCACTAGGGAAAGATTGGGAATCCACTGGTGACCATAGCCCACTATTCCCAGAAACATCTTGACTTATCTCTGAGTTTTGAAATATTAATCTGCAATGTGGCATAAATTCTCTTCTGAGACACTTTTCATGCTCCTTTTTTATTATGATGTCCTAAATACAGGAATTCTTTCTCACAGTACTGAAGCTTGGCCAGGAATACCTTGTGGCAATTTTCAGCTAGATGATTCAGCAGGGCTATGGTATCTTGCCTGCATTCTTCTAGCTTCGTCAACACCACCAACAGGTTTTCTATATATTGAATTAGGACAATGCTGGAAGTCCAGTGCTGACTGACTGAAGCCGTCTCAGGTGTGAGAATTCTCGTCAGCTGTTCCCAGTTCCCAGTTGGAGCTAGAGGCCGCTGGAGGTTGCCGGTGCGGTTTCCCCGCTCCCTGCTGCCGGCTCGCAGCTCCCGGTTCTTGCTGCCATGTGGGAGTGAGAGCGGGGCAGTCGGAGGCTGCGAGGACTCATTGCGGTGTGAGGGCTTCTCTGCAGCGGTGACGCGAAAGTCACCCTAAAAGCGGCAGAAGCCACGGGAGCCGCGCTAGTGCCCTTGCAGCGGCAGGAGCCGCACCTGTGCTCCAGCAGCGGCAGGGGGCCGTGCTAGTGTCCCCTGTTCCCCCCGCAGCGGCAGGAGCCGCGTCAGTGCACCCGCCAGTGGCAGGAGCCGCGCCTGTGCTTCCCGCAGCGGCAGGAGCCGCGCCAGTGCCCCCGCCAGTGGCAGGAGCCGCGCCTGTGCTTCCCGCAGCATCAGGAGCCGCGCCAGTGCACCCGCCAGCGGCAGGAGCCGCACCTGTGCCCCGACAGTGGCAGGGGCAGTGTCAGTGCCCCTGCCAGCGGCAGGAGCCACGCTAGTGCCCCCGCAGCGGCAGGAGCCACGCCAGTGTCCCTGCAGTGGCAGGAGCCGCGCCTGCATTACCTGCAGTGGCAGGAGCCGCACCAGTGCCCCCTGCAGCGGCAGGAGAGTCTCAGAAACCGAGGAGGAGTCTCGTGCAATCAGCAGCCTGAACGGAGCGGAGCGTTTGGAAGAGCCGACGGCGCCACGATCAGAGCTGGCGTTTGGAAAGTGCCGAAGAGCCGAGGGTGGTGAGCTGTGGGTGCTGAGCACGCAGGTTGGTGCGGTGCGGTGGAGGCAGTTCTTCTTGCTCCCCCCGTGTTTCCCCCATTCTTGGCTCCTTTATGCTCACTCATTATCCCCTCCCCCTGTGAGTGGGTTTGGCGGCGAGAGTCGGTAAGAGGTGAGACGTTTGCAGATAGCGGCGGCGAGGGGTGAGTGGACTTTGTTAACCTGGTTTGGAACCTGGATTATTGCTGGTCCATAAGGACAACAGAACTCTTGGTGCCCTCAAGCTGTGCTGCTCTGTGAAAAATTCCCACACTACTCTACGCTTCGCCCCCCTCTGCCCCGCCTTTGCCTTGCTCCTTACTCGTGGGAGTGAAGTTTGTGGGTGGCGGCCCAGCTGTAGGAGTCAGGCTGGTGTAGTTTACAAAGCCACCTACAGTCGTTGGCCCATCGACCCAGTGGCCTTATCCACCAAAACCTACTAAATTAAAGAGGCCGCAGCCTTGCTCCAGCCCGGCATTGCATCTACACACCGCTCCTCCCCTAGCCCCCTTAACCCCCCCTTGCTTTGCATAGGCGGAGGGGAGAGGCTATAGCAAGCAGCGAGAGTAGTTTGGAATAGAGAGAAGGAGTTGCAGCATTGAATTATATCGCATCGCATCTCATCACCTGCCAGCAGTAGCCACCATTGCCGCTAAGTCTTTTCAGCAAATCTAGCGACTCACCTAGGCTGCACTATTTCACGGAAACGTTGCCTGTTATTTTGCAGGCAGCTTGCAATCCGCCCGTGAAGAATTTTTAGCGGTCGTGAGACGTGGGGGCTGCGAACTGAGGGCTGTGCCTGCAAGAATTGTATGTTGGAGAGAGGAAATTCAGCACTGCGTTCAGAGCCCGGTGTAGCATAAGCGGTGCATCGGTGCTCGGGCGCATTAGCGTATTGGGGTCCTCGAATTCATTCTTCTCCATTTATGCTGGCTGCATGGCAAAGGTCCTATAATATAATTCAGGAGCAAAGCTATGACTGCAAAAAACTTTCCTCTGGCAGATTAGTGTATACAAGAGCTTGTAAAAACTAGAGCTAACCCTTTAAGGAATCAGTCTCTGCAAATCAATTCCCTGAAGAGTTTCAACACCATTCCTTCCTTTTTTTCCGAAAAAAGAAACAAGCTTAAAACTTGTAGAGATGCTGGAATCACCTGAAAAAAAGCATGAAGTGACTAAAGCAACTCCTGGAAAATCAGTAGTATTAGTAGTATCTCCCTCTCCTTTGTCCAAAATCAGGGACTCATGCCCGATAGACATCCATCACATGGAATCTAGGATAGTAGTTGACTCCCTTTTGGCAAATCTAACTACTCATTCCACGGTAATTGGAGCCTTCGACCCTGTAGGATCTGCTCAATCATCTCAAAAAGGGGAAGAAAAGGATGACCGTATAGCGGAAGATTTTACGCTGCCTGATATCAACCCAGAACTTCCACATAAGAAGTTTTATGCTCTTAATTTAGAATCGTCTAGGATTCTTTCTCTTGCCACCCCACTATCTTCTAAGGATCCTCCTGTGAAATTACAATTGTTTAGCAGTACACCTAGCGAAGCAAGTTTATTAGTCTCACGGGGATCACTAACCCCCGAATTATCCCTAAATTTTCCCCCATTAATTAATAATCTGGAGTCAAAAATGTTGTTGTCGGATTCGTTACTTTGCTTAGAAAGAGTGCTGGCCTCTATTTTAGCATTATTAGAGAAGTCAGTAAGTAATTCCGACTCTATTTTGGATTCTGTCTTGACACTGACAAAAATGATCGCAATTGATAAAAACTTATTGTTGGATAAGGTCTGTGCACTTCCTCCCAGTACTTCAAAGGATGTGAAGGGAATAAATAGTCCCCTTCCGATGAATGACCCCAACAAACTAAACTTTATCCAAATAAATTCTTTTCCACAAGTCAAAGGGCGAGACTTTGGTACACAATCTGGTAAGTCTTTCCTTTTCAGCAGAAATAATAAACGTAAAAAGAAAGGAAATGAGGATATACTCGATAAGCTACATTCTTCTACCTTACAACAACTTTTTGATACGGAGTCTCTAGTTACGGCGGTTGGCCCTCCGTCCTGTCCACTCCTTATGACGGAAAATACAAATATAAACCCAAGACTAAAGGTTTTTCCAATCTTCCAAAAAACAGCCATAAAACCGCCAAAACAGCATGCAAAGGAAAGACATAGGGGCCGATTCCGATTCGGGCCGGAAATCTCTCCGACCGAGCCGGACCCGGAGAGAATTCCGACCGAATCGGACTCTGGCAGTCCGATCGGACGAGTACGATGCGTTCGTAGGCTATCGGACTAGATTCGGTCGGACTCCCATTGAAGTCAATGGGAGCCGGTCGTACAACGCGTATGCGGGCTCCCATTGACTCAAAGGGTGCGAGGCGGACAAGGGCACCCCCTACAGCGTGTACGCGGCGAAGCGCATCGTGCCGTACATGCACAGGTAGGGGGGACCCATGGGTCCCCCCTGTGTGCGACTCGCGTGGCCACGCGTACAGGGGGGTCCGACGCGGACCCCCAAAGTCCGGCTCCGACAGCTCTTACGAGCCGGACGGCGCGAGTCGGTCAGACTGCTCGCGGTGCGCATCGTACTTACCCGGCCGGGGAACGTCTCCATTGCGCGGTGCGAGTCGGGTCCGTGTGAGTCGGTCGGAGCGTGTTGAAGCCGCGCACGAGTCGGTCGGCGAATTCGCGGGCGCTTGCATCGTACTCGCTCGGCCGGACCCGCGTACGAATCGGTCGGGAAACAGGGCTCCGAATTGGATCCGGTAAAGCCGAATCCGATTCGGAGCCCTACCGGCCGAGATCGGAATCGGCCCCTTAACGTTGGAAGTTCTCCTATCAAGGAAACAGAATTTAAGAAAAGAAAAAAACTTCGTCTGCAAGAAAAAGCGGAAGGGAAAACAGGAAAAACATAGAAGGATAAACAAAAAAAGGTCTAAACAGTTACGCTTTGATCCTACCACTATCCTTAATATGTCTCCAAAGCCAGATGTAACTGTTACAAATATAGAAAATGGACAAACTGAACTTAATCATTTGGGCTCTAGCTCCCTTATTTTAAACTCAGGTGGTCCTTGTAACCCTACTAAAGCAGTTGAGACATTAGATAAATGTGTTCCTCCCATTGCTCAAAGTGCACTGAATCCTAATGCTACATTATTTGCTTCCTGTTTAGGCAACAATACTATTTATAATTTCGAAAATTTCATCTCCGAGGCGCCTAGCATGGATATTAACTCCCAGCCCGCCTCTTATAGTCTGGACTTTTCGTTTATTTTTGATCATGAACCTTTTATGAATAGGTCCTTCTTGTTGGGTTGCTTTGCAGAGATCTCAGGTTTACGGATGATCGAAAGTAACGATATTGTGCTGGTTGAGGTTCAAAAATATAACAACCCTCGGGGAGCAAGAGTAACTTTCGCTTCTAAGGCCATTTCCCATTTAATAGTGGCCCACAGCGATAAATTACGCCGTTGTGGCATTGATGTCTTAATACCAGAAGTAATGTCATCCTTAAAAATAGCGACTCAAAAAAAGCCTCCTTTTTTGATTTAGAAACCAGTGCAGGTGACAAACCGTTGTTAGAGAAGGACAGTTCTATGCAGGTTTTTCTTGGTAAAGAAGGTAGGAGGGTGCTGATCCACACAGGGAAAAATAGTCCTTATATGCCCCCTCTAGAGGAGGAAGATAAGAAATGGGGCTGGGTGGCAGGTGTTCTAAATTCAAATAGGCCCTCTGGCTTAAAATGTGCGAATTCCTCCTAGAAAGGAATTGAAGGTGATATCTTGGAACGCAGCCGGCTTAAGCAATAACAATAATAAGCTGTTACTATTGAAAGAACAAAATGCTGATGTAATCTGTTTACAAGAGACCTGGATCTCTAAGAACTGGTCTACTGATGATTACATAGTTCTGAGCCGGCCTGCGTTACCTGTAAACAGAGGTCACGCCAAAGGAGGTATAGCCATATTACTAAGTACGAGCCTTAGTTGGTCATACAAGGAAATTTCTCATCCCTCTAACCTAATGCAGGCGATCAAATTAGTTCATAAGGAGGACCAAGCTTCCCTAGATTCCATGTTACTTATAAATGCATACCTGCCCCCCGATGCCGCATATTCTTATCTTTTAAAAGAGCTATTCCTCTTTATTTCCTCCATTTTGGACAACGAAGATTGTAGGTCGATATTACTGATGGGAGATTTGAATTCTAAAGTTTCATCCCATAGTATAAGAGTATTCTCCAATACCGAAAAAAATGAAGCCCTTAAGATTCCGTTTGCTCAATTTCCTGAAAAAAGTAGGACAGATAAAAGAGGAGTTTCATTACTTGAAGGTTTGAGAAGTCTAGACCTTTTAATTGTTAACGGAAGGCTAGATAATGATATTCCTGCTAATTATACTCATAAGGCGCCAACTGGAAGATCCATTATAGATTATCTGATTGTTTCTGCTAATTCTTTTCACAAACTCACATGTATGGAAGTTCTTGGAAACGTTTTTAGTGATCATATGCTGATCTGTTTTAAATTCAATTTCACCTGCGCCAGGGTTGATCCCTGGAATTTTAAAGGTGACACAGTAGAGTTTAATGTAACAAATGGTAGAATTTATTGGAACACTCTAGCTACCGTTAAACTAAAAACACATTTATTAACCCTAATAAGAGAGCAGCAGCGCTTAATAACGGTCGAGGGTGATCCTTTACAATGTGATCTACTTGCCTCCTTCTCCGTCAATATAGGTCACTTGGCGAAATCCCGCAAATTAATTTGTGCTCCCGTCAAACAGAGACCACATTTTAATGCATTACTCACTTTAAACAGGGAAATAAATAAATTAGTGAGGGCCCAGTTTTTGAAATTCTCAAGCGAAAGAAACAATCTAATAAATCTATTAAAGAGAAAAAGACAGAGGAAGAAACGTTCGCTAAGACAAATAAAGGAGGACGGTGTTTGGATGCAGCTAAAGGTGGCAGCCTCTAAAAATAACTCCAAAAGGTATTGGGAAATTATTGCAGATTGCTGCGGGACTAGAATAAAATCCCTCCCGATACCAATAAAAGAAGAGGATTGGAAATCTCATTTATTAGAGTTGTATTCCGCGAACCCTATTTCCTTAAAATCATATATCGCTGTATTTGATCAATCAAATGCCTTCGTATCCAACTACGCACCC
Source organism: Calotriton arnoldi (assembly GCA_963921515.1). Lineage (NCBI taxonomy): Eukaryota > Metazoa > Chordata > Amphibia > Caudata > Salamandridae > Calotriton > Calotriton arnoldi. The sequence continues at coordinate 2,449,478 of CAWUFW010001599.1, read as the reverse complement.
TCAGTTAATGAAGTGACCGGAATTATAAGAAAAATGAGATCTTCAGGAGCAATGGGCCCTGACGAAATCCCAATGACGGTTATTAAGAAAGAGCCACTTTTGTGGGCTACCTATCTTGCTCCATTATTTAATTCCTGTTACCTTCAGGGGAAGACCCCACCCTCTTGGTCTGGAAGTGTTTTAATTCCACTGTACAAGAAGGGCCCTAGATCACATCCAGGCAATTATCGGCAAATTGCCCTACTGGACGCGGTAGGAAAAATATTTGCACGTAGTATCCTGATTCATCTTACTGAATGGGTGACGGAGATGAAGGTCCTCCCCTTAGAACAAGCAGGCTTTCGCAAAAGTCACTCCACTTTAGACAATATATTTATGTTGAAACTAATTGAGGAAAAATATACATCTACTCGTAAATCAAATCTATATATGGCTTTTATAGATTTTTCTACAGCCTTCGATAAGGTAGATCGACCGCTTTTATGGAGAAAGTTGCAAAAAATGGGTTTGCCCTCTCCTCTGTTATCCTTAATTATTGCTCTTCATTCCCAAACTTGGTGCCAGATACTAATGGGAGGAAATCAAGGTCTCTCTGACATAATCCCCACAGAAAATGGCCTGAAACAAGGTTGTCTGCTAGCACCGCTATTATTTTCTTTATATATAGCGGACCTACCCGATTGTCTCGTCCAAATTAGTGGAGACGCACCTAAGATAGGCTCCCGATCTTTAGCTTGTCTTCTATATGCAGACGACGTTGTAATAATGGACCTAACCCCTATCGGGCTAAATAGAAAGCCGACATTACTACAGAAATACACGGTAGATAATTTCTTGAAAATAAAGGTTTCTAAAAGTAAAATTTTAATTATGAAAAGTTCTAAAAGTCGAAAATTTTGTAACTTTAAATGGCAAATTGGTCCTGAAAAGTTGGAGGTGGTAGATTCTTACCTCTATTTAGGGAAACTCTTAACAGGCAGTTCAAAGAATAAACCTCATATTGATCATAGCACTTGTAAGGCAATGTCTCATGCCAATGGCCTGCGTATTTTCTACCAGGCTATGGGCAGAAGACATTTCTTACACCTTTTGACGGTTTTTAAGGCAAAAATTCCACCAACCTTGCTTTATGCGATTGAATCAATCCCTGTTAAGGACTGGAATTTCTTAAATAAGACCGAAGGCCAAATATTACGCAAAATTTGCAATTTTGGTACAGTAATTCCAACGGCAGCAATTAGATTAGAATTTGGGTTGATAGACTCTTATATTCAAGGCTTATCCCGGGTTCTACGTTGGGGATATCAACTAAAAAACAGTGAACCGGATACACTAAGAGATCTTCTATGTCGCGAAATTTTTTATGTGAAGGCAGGTAACTTCTCTTTTTGTCAGGATTTTTTATTGGCACAGAAAATCTTTGGTATACAAGATGATTTAGTGTTCTCTCTCCCACCCTTAGGATTTAAATCTCTCCTAAAAACTTTATGTGGTAAAATAAGTTTTAATAAAGATATTACATTTTGTAATTCTAAGGAAAGACTAAAACTAATAGTTAGGACTAACGTACTGAGAACCGCACAAAAATACGTATTTTGGAATTTAGAACATGGAATCCGGCGCCTGCTAATTTTATGTCGCATGAATCTCCTACCCCTAAACGATTTAACAGTAAACTGGTCTCAGAATTCGAATAATGGTAAAATTTGTAATTTTTGCAATCTGGGTATCCAGACTTTAGATCATGTTTTGTTTGCCTGTCCGGCATTGGTCTCGAGTCGTTATCGTTGGCTTAGGCCGATGTTTCTACAGAACAGTGTAAAAAACGTAGCTTCAGTCCGAGATTATCTTTTTTGTCCAAAAAATGAATCGGTATGTGTAAAACTTTTTAACTATTTTAAAGAATTCATGTATATATTTTAAATCTGTTATATATATATTTACTCTATTTGGGTAGTTAACTTCCTCGTTTAAGAAAATCTCACGAAGGATTAGTATTTTGTTTTTCAAATTGCATTTTGCACATCCAAGCTGCTATTTACTGCCATTTTGCACATTAGGGATATGTTGAGTATATGTTCCACCCTGACCTTACGGTTATTCCTTAAAATTAATCGAAGTGAAACTTTGCATGCATTTTGCACATAACTTAGCTGCTACTGAATTGGCTTTCGCACAGTTCTGGCTACTTTCAGTTACTCTGCTTCCATGCTGCTATTAGGTGGATATTTTACTTCCTTTTGTATATTTGTACATTGTAAGAGAGGCTTTGCTTCCTCCTTGCTTGATAAATAATTTTTAATTGTTTTATTTGAATTAGAATTTTGGGTTTATAAAATCTATGAATGGGTAGCTATTAGATGTCCTATGCACTTACAGGATACGGTTTGTTATCTCTTCCTTTATGTTACAAATTTTAAATGCTATTTAAAGTCGAAATGTTTACGTGCCGCCGTGGTAAATTTTATGATGGTATGTGGAAAGAGCCTTATTATGTTTTGTTATTTATAATACTATGTACGTAATTTTATGTGGACCTCCTATGAGTTCCAAATCTTGAATAAAAATATTGAATTGACAGAGTTACACAGCAACTTTAGGGTCTCCAGATTCCTTTTCAAGATCTAGTTAAAGATCGAGGGGCTTTCTATATACCCTCGAGAAACTCAGCACCTGCCAGAAACTCTGCTTTGAACCAGAAAGCAAAGAGGAACTGGCTGTCTTCATGAAGAGGAATGGAAATATGGTTGGCACAAGTCGATTGCAGTGAACAACTCAACATCACAAGGGATCTGGAATAATATTATAGTTGAATTTGGTACCACAGGAAAACATGGGACAACAATATTATTGATCTTTTGCAGGTCCTGAATGACCCGTTACTTTTTTGGTAGATTTCTGTATCCCCATGATCAGGGAATTACACAGATTTTCCAGGATCTCTTTTAAAATACCTTGCTTTAATATAGATTCATTTACGGAATAATTGCAGCACCGCCTCTGGAGAGAGGGTGTATTGGGGCATTCGAGGAAACTCAGCATCCTGTCAAAGAGTTATTTTCACAGGTTCAACACCTTCAATCAGGTCAATATCTTTGCCAGTATAATCCCAGACTTCCCCCCTCAGATGCACAAAAAACATGATGGACGGAATGATGAACAAATAAAATACTCACCCCCAGTCACATATCTGGGTTTAATCCATTGTTTATTTGCTCACCACGCCACCCCAGTTTGGACTCAGCCATATCCAAATTAGTCTTGATCTTGCTCCCCATGGGAACAGTACAGACCGAACTGCTAGGCCAAGTCCTCCCTGAACAGGAAACAAGCCTCCTGGGACCGGTTTTGTGGTATTACCCCTCATTAGCCAGGCTAGCTTGAATCCAGACAGGCTAGCTTGAACTCAGGCACTTGCATTCACATCAATCCTCTGGACATTCAAGTTAAGCTGCATCAAGGAATCTTGAGGCATATTAGGATTAAAGGGTCTTGGCATTTACGCAGTTTGAGCTGGCATAGCATTCATATTAGTCCCTTGGCCATCAAATTGTACTCGATTTGGATTTGAACGGCACTCACATTACCAGTGCCACAACTTGGTACAATAATAACATGGCATTGACATCTTCAATGTGGTATTGTCCATTCCTGAATTTGGATCAACAGGCATTCCTCGTCCAAGTAGGACACGATTCCAACTTTGCATCATCTCACCATTGCCTTAGTAACCATCTCCCTTCATTTCAGCAGCAAAGGCAGAATTGTAACCATAATTCCCTATGTACGATTCATTCTCAAATCCCTTCTGTGCTAACTTTTGTCTGTGCCAACATGGACTTTTTCTGTTTCTTCTCAAATTCATCACTGCCATACTTCTATTTCATCCAAATGCTTAGCTTGCCAACAGAAAACATTCTGCTGAATATGTGAACTAATCTCTGGGCACAATCCAAAACAAACAGACACAAAATTACTGAGGTTTACTCTCTATAGATTTTCAGCACTGTTACAAACATGCATAATAGCCATGCACTGACTCCCTGGTCTTCTGATTGATTCGGGTTATCTTCAACCTATCAATTTCTTTCTGTGGGACTTTAGTTTTTAAAAAGGCAATCACTTGTTTATATTTCTGCAGGACAAGAAGAGATGTGGCATTCATCCATGCTACGCTCTGGGGCTCGGAATCTGCCCACTGTACCGCCACTTTGCACTCAGCCTATAAATCATTAGGAACCACAATATTGAAGAACGTATTCAGGTCTTCCCACAACACTTTCAAAATCTTTACAAACTGCTCGACCTGAGTGTACCACAAATCAGGACTCTCTCAGTTTTGGAAACTGATTGGTAAATGTAGCAAGATCACCACGACTCCAAGGTACATGCACATACCGTCCTCCCCGTACCTCTCTCAATGTGTAAGCACTCACTTCAGGGTCTCCTTCATTCCCCTCCTTTCCTAGTACTCTTGAATCCTCCTTACTCTTCTATTTCCTTTCCCTCTGAGCCCACTTATCCTTGATTTTCTCAATATGACGGCAACTATGTATAGTGTCTACCAAATCCCTCAATTGTATCTCTAGCCCAGTAGTTCTCATGCTATTAAGCGTATCTTCTCTAACATGCATCCTATAATTCTTCTGCAAGGTCTGACTCTTAGGTAGGTCAATTTCAAACTCATCAGCTGCCCCCTCTATCACTGCATATGCCTCAAAAGCACACCGGGTGACTTCTTTATATAGAAACAGGAGTTCCTCTTCATGGTATACTAACACATTCAGCTGCCCTTCCTACAGAGCGTAATTTGAGCCAGCGGTTGCTGTTGTGGGCCACTGGCACTCATTTTTGGGGACAGACTCTTATTTTTCAGCATCAGACATTTCCAAAGAGCAAGAGAGGGAAAAACATGCAAAGGAGTCTGAAGAAGGAACAGAAAAACAGAAAAACCATCACAAATAGGGAAAGCAGTAACCTGCAAGAGTGAGATAAAGGGGCAGAGAATATCTGTTAATGAATTAAAGAGGCATCAGGTGGTTTTAGGGCTACGCAACCTTGGCATTCAGTTTACCAACATTTAAAAGCACTGGCTGGCCTGCTGACTTCTGAGGAGAGCTTCAGGCAATAGAACTCATTCTTTTACAAATTAACCACTGCCTTCCCACTGTACAGAATTGTAAACTATGTACAAATCCTCAGTGGGGGGAATAGAGAGCCCAAGTAAGTCACACAACAGGCACATAAGTACTCCTGGAAAAGTTTAAATGTACATTCAGGGACAGTGGTAAAACTCCACCTGTACTTTTACAGTTTTCTTTGTGAAACGGGCCCATTGAATGCAGACAAGGGAGTTAGGGACTTCCTCTCAAAAAAATAAAATAAAATCAGGCTTCATATTTTAGACCCACATTGTTTGCGGGCAGTGATAAAGGCGATAAGAGAGAAAAATCGACGCTGCGCTTTGCCAACTGTTGTGTCTTATGTTGCTGCAATACATTCTTCCCCAGTGCTCTGTTCCTTGCTGCTCAGCCAGGGTGAGTGTGATGTCACCGAATGTTGGTGTGTGTGCCTGGTTGAGTGAGTGTCAGTTGGTGAGAGTGGGCTGAGCAGCAGGGAGGCAGCTCCTGGGGGGGCGTATTTTTCATCTTACCAGTTACTTGGAATCTACTATAACTGTGTCTTAATAAACTTTTCTCATAGCCTACTCTACTGCCTACTGGATTATCTACATACAAGGATGCCACTTCCATTACAACACCAATGCCTTATAAAGGTTTTGTTTACTATTGTCTCAAACTAACACCTAATTATTGACTGCTTATTGGGCAGGTCCACTTTTTTCATCGTGTGAGTAAAGTCTCACATAGATTTCAGTCACATATGAAGATATGTCCCTATAATACATGGGATCCTGTAATTCTTTTTAAAACATGTCCCTAATTCTTTATTACAGATGACTTGTGACATACCTAGTCGCCTATAATAAAGAAATACCATTGCTGCTCCATTGTAGTAACTTTTTACAGTTGAGTTCTGACCTCACAATGCCTACAACCAGAGCCTGCAGCGAAGGTGAAAAGCAGGATACAGAGTATTATTAAAGCCAAAGTTTAGAAAATCATTGGCAAAGGCAATAATCTTGCCTTAGGGAACTATTGGCTTTGCCAATGCTTTTTGGCAATCCTGAAGAGGACTGGTTAAAAGCACAATGCTTTTGCCAATGGTGTTTTGGGAAAGAACATTTGCCAATTGCAGCTCAAGAAAGGTATGGAGCTGTCTTCAGCCTAAACCCCCTAATCAGAGCTTCTTTCATTCACTCACACACAAGTATCCTTTCAACGACGGCTGTCCCTTCCAATGGCATGTGGCTCATTAAGGCACATGCCGTAGACACCTCATTCAAGGCATGTGCCTTACAAGCGACCTCAAAGCTCACAAACCATTCCAAGATATCCTGCCCCTTCCACATATGTGTGTACAAGCTCTCTTGGCCTCTTGGCCACACCCTGGCCTGAACTGGAGGTAGAGTCACTTATCCCAGACTGAGCTATCACTGCTCCAATCCTAAGCTTTTCTCTCTTAAGGACTATTCTCCCCCTTCTCCATCTCTCTTTATCTTTCCTTTTCTGTGTCCTCCCATTTCCCTGTGTCTCTTCCTCTTCCTCTCCTTTTTTCTCAGGCCAGCTAGCCTCAACTTCTCCCTCTCAAACTCCTTGGTGTTCTCATGCTTAGCTTTAGGATTCTGGTGAACCAACTGCAAGCTCAGGGCTTCTGCTAGACTCAACCCACCCAAAGGTTATACTGCTAAAATTGGTGACAGTGGTACCCTTGAAATTGAAGGTGGTTTAGACACCTGGGGAATTCTGGAAACTAATGGGTGGAAGTGTATCGGAAAAACTCTGGAAAGTACATTAGAGAACACATTTGGCCTGTGACTGGGATAAATCTGTTCTAAGAGGACTCAAGAGCCTGAAGTCACAGAGCAATCTTCCTGGGTTCCTCTCATGGTTCCCCCCCTGATAGTCTACTGCATCCTCATTCCTTTCACCCAGTTGCTCAAATTGGCGGCTAATGAAATTAACAATGACTTCCCTGTCCCTGCTTCTGGGAGTCCTTCACCCACTGTTCCTACATAGATTCTACAGCTGATCTATAGACATGGCGCTAAGGTCTACTGCTAACCCTGCATTTTCCATTATTTACGTGTTCAGACGTGTGTAACAACTGGCCATATTGTGCTACTGGAATTAATCGATGCACTTGCACCTTGTGTTCCTAATTGTTCGGCCAACACCGCTTGCCACCAATTGTCAGAACTGCTGTCCGCAGTACAGGGAGGAACTACTGTCCCAAACCGTGGGAGTTGATGTCACAGCCTGCTATAGGTCCTGAGTAACTGGGCAAAGCACTACTGCTTCAGCAACCCATTCTCTTCAGGATTGTCAAAAAAGGCATTGCCAAAGCCAATAGGTCTCAAAGGCGAGCTTAGTCACTTTGTCAATGCTTGTCTAAACTTTCGCTTTAATTATGCTCCATATCCTGACTTTCACTTTGGTACTGGCTCGGTCATCAGGCATTGTGACTTCAGAACTCATCCGTAAAAAGCTTTTACAATTCACCAATAACAGCATTTCTTTATTACCAGCGAGTAGGTGTGTCACAAGTTGCGTGTAATAAGGAAATTAGAGACAGGTTTTTATACAAGATTTACATTTATTTTAGAGACATATCTTTATATGTTTACTTTTCATAACAAAGCTATGGGGCTCCTAACGCTGCTACAGAGCTGCCTCCCAGAGGTCACTGCTACAAGTTCTCCTGTCTCTCAATTATCAGCCAAGGTGCAATTATCCACCTCAAAAAGTGCAATATAAGGATGCAGCTTCTCTAATGCAAGCATATGCATTGGCCTACGTAAGAATGGGCCAAGTGATTCTCAATAAGCAGCGTCAGTGACTGACTCTTTGTGCACAATCCCATCATTCTGCTTCTGGGTCAAGCAAGATGCCTTGGAGAAGCCCTACAGGTACACAGGTTAATTTCGCAGCCAGCTGGATGCAGTTTTAAAGTGCGTGCGCAGGCTATTAGTATTCAATACCTTGGCAAACAAAACGGACCAGGGTACACTAAATGAAATTATAAGGCAGCTGAGCTTGGAATTGCTTCTTATTTTCCTTGCTATCACTAAATTATTATGAATAATATTACTGGTTCGAGGCGCGGAGGCGAGAATCATGCTGACCTTTCTGTCAACAGAGAAGAAGGACTGCTACATTAGTGGGAACGCATCTGATTCCTTGTCAGCCAAACAAACGCGCGCGTGTATTTAGTAGATAATCTCCACAGTGTTCTAGGATTTGTTTTCGAGAAGGCTGGAACGGAGCAGGGCTGGCAGCAAAGACGGGGTGGGTGACTGGAAGGCACATCAGTGCGAGGCAGAGGTTACCTTTTCAATATGATTGTGAAGATAGCAGAAAGGGCCAGATGCTATAAGCAGTCTCTTCATGCATTTAGAACACTGTAAGAGAACTGAAAGCACTGCCACTGCTGTGCAACCGCACCCGATTAAGCAATAAAATAGCGCCACTCACTGCGATATCTGGGCAGTCCAAAACAGAAACAGGCCTCTTTAAAACTCGGAAAATATGTCGTTTTAAAGATGCATAGTACTAAAGCCCCGAGAATGTATTTATTCATTTTAAACCCCAATGAATTTACGGCTGACAATCAAGCACCAATGGATTAGCACTTTCCAAAAACACAAGGACACCAGCAACACAGCAAAATAATATAACAAGAAAGTCACTGTGCGGAAAGTGGTAGCATCCTGCACCTCTTTGACTTTTTCTGGCTGAATCAGTGGGGTTTTCCAGGATTCTCAGGTCCACTGATTGTGTGCCATAGCTCTTTGTTAGCGCCCCAGGGGTACGCAGATCTCCGCTGGATTGTGGGTAAGGGGGCGCCCAAAACTACCCGCCAAAGTGGAGCTTGGCTATTGCCCCTCATCAGGCTCTGGTGATGGGTGGCAGCTGTGGGAGTCAGTGCGCATTCTGAAAGCAGTGCCAGTCAAACATCCCTGGAAAATTAAACCTTCCTATCCGGGACTCTTCCCTTCAAACCAACCGCTAGTGCATGCTGTGCATGAAAAGCATCTACAGTCTGACTCAATTGGGTCCACGGAGGATAAGATGGTGGAGTTTAAGACTGAAGTGCACTTCAGTGGGAGATGCACCTTTGTCTGATTCCTCTGCTGCAATACACACTTAGCTCACATTGTCCTCCACAACATAATCATTTTGACTGCCAAGTCAGCCCTCCTTTCCGACCTGCCCACCAATAGCCCCACGCTCTTGGTATGCCTGGTTCACGACGTCATAATAAATATCCTGCCCAGCTGTGGCTGCGCCTTTCTCTCTTCAGTGTAAGAAGCGCATGAACATGTTTGCAAAGTGCTCAGTGCTCTGGTTCACTGTGGTAATGGTTTCTTAAGATGACAACGCATGGTTTGGGCTTGGCTTCCCATCAAGGCTCCACGTTTACCTTGACGTTACTGTGAAGCTACGCAGCAGCACCTTATAGGATGAGGCTCCCATTCCTTTAATATATATGTTTTGGCACTAGGGGATGGGATTCCTGGGGCCCGAAGGCCAGACCCACGCTGCACACGCACAAACTGTGCATGGTGTGGGATTGGCAGCCTGCTGGGGGGTTGGCCACAGGGCCGGACAGCAGGCCAAGCCCTGTAACCAACCCCCTGCTGCGCACGGCCAAAGGCTGTGGGCAGGTAGAGGTTGGCTACCTGCAGGGAGTTGGAAGCAGGGCCTGGCTGCAATACACGCCCTGCAATTAACCCCACGCCACGCACAACCAAAGGCCGTATGCAGCATGCGGTTGGCTTCCTTTGGGTGTCTGTCTGCAGTGAGTTGGACGAGTGGCCTGGCTGTAAAGCAGGGTCTGAGGCCAACCCCACGCCACGTACGATGAAAGGCCATTTGCAGCATGGGTTTGGCTGTGTCTGGGGGGGGGGGGTCAGCTGCCGCTGAGTGAGATGGCCACAGGGCCTGTCTGCAGGCCAGGCCCTGTTGCTAGCTTCCTGCTGTGCACTGCCGAAGGCCATGCACTGGGTGGAGTTGGCTGCCTGTGGGGGTGGGGGGGTTGCCGCAGGGCCTGGCTTACAGCCAGGCCATTCGTCCAGCTCACTGCAGACAGCCACCCAAAGGAAGCCAACCCCATGCCGCACACAGCCTTTGGCCAAGGCTGTGCTCAGTGGGGGGTTGGCTGTTCATATAGTAATAAAACATCACTTTTCTTTAAAAAAAAAAAAAAAAAAAAAAAACTAGAAATTCATAAAAACAAAGGTTAAAGAAACGTTATAGTTAGGTGTGATAAAAAAATCTATTTTTGTTTAAAAAAAACATTAGCAATTCACTGAAAAAACTAAAGGTTAAAGTAACATTATAGTTAGGTGAATATATCAGTGACAACATTAATGTTTTGAACTAAAAAAAAAAAACAGACATTTACCAGTTATGGTTAGCAGAGCTAACTATAACTTTCACTTCTGCCATGCAATAATTATGACCTCACATATTACATCACTCATGACATGTTCTATGACATCGTTTATTGCATCCCTGATGACATCTCAAATGACATTTAGTTAGTTTGTTTTATAATTTACATAGTGACGTGTTACTACCGTATTACTTTTCTACCTTATTTTGTACAGTCTGTGTCCAGCTAATGAGTGAACATTTTTACAAAACACGTGTTTCTAATGCATGATAGGTGTGCAGAGGTATTGAACACATTATAAATCTTTGTATTGTGGAGTAACTCTGTGCAGATGACAGTTGATGACTTCTGTCTAGCATGTTCCACGCAGGTTCTTTGGTTCAATCAATCAATCAGGGAATTATAAGCGCGCTACTCACCCGTAAGGGTCTCAAAGCGCTGGGGTTCTGCAGAAAAAAATTCCAACTAGGCAAAGATTCCACATGCCGCATACTAAGAATTGTAAGTGTTTCTGCAGTTTTTAGACAATCGTCTCTGAATGGCAATTTCTACATAAAAAACTGTGTGCACCAGGTTCTTACCTATTTGCATGTGCTTCTTTTGCTTCAGAAGGTTAGCTGTAAAGGTTTCACCACAGTTTGAAGGCTGCAGGCAGTATGATCTTTTTTGACAAGTGCTGCAGACTTTTGTCATACTTTCACCTGAATTTGTTTCCCCAGCTAATAGCAGGTTAGCACAAACCATCAGTCCCCCAATTTGCACATGTGAAATGGCAGCTACACTGGACACTATCCATATTGTTTTTATCTGCCCCAAATTTGCTAATTTACACCATAAGTACATACGCCCTCTCCTTCTGCCAATGAATTTTATGCAAGTGAGGCTGGCTTTATTGTATTTTCAACTTTTAGCTAGTCATAATGTGTGTTTTTATGTATTGGGGGTTTTTCACTCCTTTTTATGAAATGTGTTGTACTGTTTTTAGATGATATCATTGAACTGTTTACTTTTATGCACTTTTATGAGTTACTGTGTTAAGTCAAATAAAGTAACCTTTGTCCTGACTTGACTGACAAGTGCTGCATAGCGTGTACACTGTTCTTGGTAGATACTTTCGAATACTTTGCGGTGTATTTCTCATGAGAGTTTCACTGTCTGCAAACAGTGTGGCACAGAGCAAACTCTCCTATTAGAGTAAACACTGTCTACAGTACCCACTTTTCTACTCATATCAACTTCATTTTTCAATCTAAGCTCAGTGACTGTTTTAACTGACATTTTCACCTAACAGTCAGCTGGGAGTTGGGCACAGGATCTGGCACCCAAAACCCCATTGGTTCACACAGCTGACAACGTGATGTTACACTATAAAGAGTGTCATTTTAAATAAGGCAGACCTACTGATAGAATCAACTTTATTCGATCTAATAAATAGACCATAAAAGTACAACATAAAAAAAACATACAAGATAAAAACATTCATTTCATTTCATTAATATTCTTCTTTTGCAATATTTAACTCACCCCCTGCTGGATTTTAAACATGCAGTCAGTGAATATGCGGGAATGTAAAAACCTCAAATCTGGGTCCGCCATACATTCCTATTCTATTGACTTAAATTGATTCATGATAATAAAAATGTTAATAAAATCCATAATTAAAAAGTTTTTCATATAAAAGCGAGTTAACTAGGAGACACATTTCATTTGGTCACTTATCTGTTGTCACACTAAATTATTCGTGTCATAATCTAAAGGTTCTTCCTGGCATAAAAATCACTCTATAAAAGGCTCGACATTCTCACACATATCTCGATGGTTGGCAATGACTGTAAAAAAAGATACGTCGGACGGCATTGAGTAAATGATAGCAGCTTCAAAAGTCTTAAAATGTAGCGTTTTCTCCATGTGTTATAAAATTTACAAAAGAGTACAACATGCATTGTACTCTGCACTGAGATGTTTTCACAGGGACAATTACGTAAGTTTGAAGACAAGTCATTAAGTTTTGGGAAGCTGACCATCCAGTGAAAAGTGTTCATTCTGAAACGAGTCAAGATGAATCAATGCCTATGATTTGGTACAGCTGTCAGATAAAACTGCATATCATAACTAGTTAAAATAATCTGATTCCTTAAAACAGCAGGCTTTAGTAGTTCATCTGACAACCTTATATTCTCTAAATGCTTTAAGCATTCTATTTTTAGGTCTTTCCTACTGATTTCTGCTAGGGTTTCAGGTTTGTAAAAATAGTCGGGTTGCCCCAAGTCCCGGCAGAAGCGTTGTACAAAAGTCAGCCATGGCATGCGAGTGTACAGAGTTGATTTTAAACAGTCCCCTATTATAGAGCCATTCAAGGCAGTGTGTTCAGATGACCATACTTTGTGCCACAATAAGATAGGTTGAATTTTAAGTCAATCAATAAGAAACGGAACTCCCAACTTAGCATGGCACACAAGTGTAGGGGCACTTTTGGGGGTAGCAAGCAAGTATCTCAGAAACTCATTTTCCACGAGTTGAAGCGCCATACACCTACTGATTTAGTTAAAGGGTAAGAACACCAAAACATAAAAATTGGGCCTACTGGCTTTATGAAGGGGTGAGCATATCAACATAAATAAAGCAGACCTATTGTCTTTGTAAAAATATCTTCAATGATTTTAATCAAATGTATATTTCAATATTTGCACAGCACAATATTTAATAAAAGTAATCATTAAAAGTAATAATATTTTATTTAAAAAAATCAACGTCTGACTTTTTCTTTTAACATTTTTCAGCCCATAAAATGCAGCCATAAAAACAGCCACAAGAGGACCTTGCACTCCATCTGAAGAGCATAAAGCTCCAGATAAGAGTGCTTAAAAATAATATGTTAAGTCCTACTAGGGTCAAGGATTTACTACCTCAGTAAACTTTTTTTGTAATGTAATGTTCCTGCTGGGACCCCAGCACTAGGTCTAGGGTGGAGGGTATCCCTACCCTGCCCCCTTATATGTTTTGTGTTACTTTGTTATAGGACAGGGTACTGAGTCCAAGGGTCCTAAAATGGCTGCCATCACATCTTTGTTGATGTGTTGGCAGCCTATCGGAACCCATCTTGATATCTACGACTCTGCTGATCCTCTCCATCATGAAATATCTATATTTTTAACCATAATTTCTCTGAAACTACTCAACAGAAATACTCCAGATCACAAAAAGCAAATTTTATGGACAAAGATCTTACTTTCTGCCAAATTTGGTGTAATTTCGCTTTGTCTAATTTTCCTATGGAATAATAAAAGGGGAAAACATGTTTTGGGACCCCCTTTTCTGAGCTTCCGCTTGATGGATCACTCCAAATGTTTCCAGGAAGGAGCTGAGGTGAAGTTCATTTTTTTGAGGTATTTTCGTGAAGATTCATCAAATGGCACCAAAGTTATAAGCAAACCAAAAAATGTTTTTCCTATAGAAACTTGGTCCTAACTATAACTACCCAGTGGTGTATTATATTATTAATTATTAATAATGTGTATATCATACCCAGTGCCTGGGGTCAAAAACATAATTCCTTTTAAATGGTACTGCAGATTCACGGAGGATCCATGGTACCATTTAAAAAAAAAAAAAAGGCAGGCTCCTCACCTTTTTATTTGAATTGCCCTGTGGTGGGCCAGGGCCCGGGTGGTGTCACTGAAATGTATTTTAAAAGGAGAAGGGGTTGTGTGCCCCCTTCCCCAAGCCATCCATTCAAAGGCCATTACAACCCCTGAGGCTGAAATCATTATTTTGGGAAGGGGAGCATAGGGACCCTCCCTGAGCTATTAAATTACCCCACAGACCCCATTCCATGGGGCTGAATGTGTAATTTTGTGAGGCGGTGTGGGGCCCCACTACCTGAGTCATAAGATGGCCCCGGGGACCCCATCCCTAGGGACTACTTGACAGCCCAGGAGAGTGCAGGCAAGGAAATGATATCTAATTCACTGCCCTTACTCTCCCGAGAAGGGAACAGAGGTTTGCCACCAACCAGCAGGAGCAGAAACAAAAGCGGCTCACCAGGATGAAGCAACCCAGTGGAACTAGCATCCGTCCACACCCAGGATGGGTTCTGCAAGGGGAGCTGGCGAAGCTGTTGGGGCCATGGTCCTCCCCCAGCAGGCCTCAATGACTCAAAAAGTTATGGGTGCCCCGGGTGAGACCTGGGCACCCGTTCACAAAAAAATAAAGTAAACTAAAAGTGTGGTTAATTCCCCTCATGGTCCAAACATAAAAAGAAGCTGTGTGTGTCACCCACCCAAAAGAACCATGAAAGAGTAATAAATGAGCGGCCAAAGATGCTCATTTAGTATTCATTGCTCCTGGGAAGGAGCAGCCTATAATGCCCTTCATTGGCTAACTCACAAATGTTTAGGTTCATGGTGGTGCCCCAGTCTGGCCAGGGGCACCACCAGCATGTTATTCAAGTGTTCTGGGGGGCTGTAGGGAGTGCAGCAGCCCCCCAGGAAAAAATCTAAAAAATTAACCATATGTTTACTGGGGTCTATATAATGTGGTCCCAGGAAAAGTTGATCAAATTGTTGTGCATTCCCAAAGCTAGAGCTTTTGCTCTTCATCTTGAGAATGCAGGGACTCCTTGGAGTTGGACGTCCAGCTGCATTATGTGGCCTGAGAAGTGTAAAAGATAAACTCCAAATGTTGTTTTGACTACAATTGCTTTATTAAATTTGTATTGACAGACATTGCTATAATGATTTGACTCCTTAGCAAAGACAATAGACTTATTTTCTATATTGATGTAGTTATGCGTTGACAAAGCCAATAGGCCTGCAGTTTCTATATCGAGGGTACTTTACATAAAAAAACTAGAAATTCACAAAAAAGACCTAAGGTTTAAGTGACAATTATAGTTAGATATAATTTTTTTTAAAAACTAAACGTTAAAGTTACAATATAGTTAGGTGAAATGTAGCTAACTGAAGTAACTATAACTCCTCCCATGCAGTTACTATACTCACGCAGGTGTGCAAGTTATTGTTACTTCGGTTAAATATAACTGGTGAATTTCAGTGGGTTTTTTGAGCTTCAAATGATATTTTTAACTGACGAGTTATAGGTATTTTAGGGCATGAGTTAGAACTATAACTGGTGAATTTCAATGGTTTTGTTAATTTAAAATGATATGTCGTCATTGACATTTTCACCCTTTTTTGTGCCTTTAACCTTTTGGTTTTTTCACTGAATTTCTATGTTTTTTTAATATAAATTACGATGTCCATTGCCGGTCCAAAGACCGTGCAAGGCATGTGGTTGAGTGCAGGCACTGGCCTGTGGCCAGCCCTTACACCCAACCCACCACTGGTGCCCAACCCCTGCTGCATGGTCTTTGGCAGTGCATGGTATGGGGCTGGGCACCCTAGCCCCCACAGCACACGGCCTTTGATGGTGGGTGGAAAGGGGTTGGCTGCACCAAATGCCCACCAGCGTACACAGCTGACTATGTGATGTTACTATATAAAGGGTCTCATATTAATTAGGGCAGACCTACCGAATTTGTCAAAGGGTCCGAACACCACATTT
The DNA here is from genome assembly GCA_963921515.1 of Calotriton arnoldi. NCBI lineage: Eukaryota > Metazoa > Chordata > Amphibia > Caudata > Salamandridae > Calotriton > Calotriton arnoldi. The sequence continues at coordinate 2,433,398 of CAWUFW010001599.1, read as the reverse complement.
TTAATAAGTGACCTATTGACTTTATCAAGGAGTCAGCATATCAAGAAACATAAAGCAGGCCTATTGTCTCTGTGAAAAAGTAACTAATAGTTATAATCAAATGTATATTTTAGAAATTCATACATTGCAATGTTTAATAAAAGTGATTGTCATAAATTATTTTTAATAACGCCTTATTTAAACAAACATCAACACGCCTAAGTTTAAAAAATAACATTTTTCAGGCCCCAAAGTGCAGACATAGAATCCACCACAAGAGGTCCCTGCACTCCATCTGAAGAGCATACAGCACCAGCTTTAAAAATATGGTAAGCTCACCTGGATTCGTATTACATAAAGTTCCCCGGGGGCGCAACAGGCATTTGCACCCGCTTTGCGCCCCCCGGGGGCACTTTGGTATTACAGAAGGGGCCACAGACGCTTGTGCGGCTCCTTCTGTAATACCAATAGCGCTGGCACACATAAAACGCCAGCGCTATCTTCAAGGGGGAGTGCCCTCATTTGCATGAGGGCGTGCCCCATGCAAATGAGTGAATCCCTTTGCCTCTGCGCCCGCGCCGTATTACCAACCTGGGGGCAGAGGCAAAGAAGCCCTCAGGAGGCACACTGAGAGTGTGCCATCTAAAATTTGGCGCACTGTCAGTGTGGCCCCTGATCGCAACCCTCTGGAGAGGGGAAAGGGGGTCCCATGGACTCCCCAGATTTCCCCTTCAAAAGTGCAGGCAGGTGCAGTCACTGACTGCACCCGCCTGCAAGGGGATCTCTATTCCCCTTCAAAAGTGCTGGTGGGTTGCCGCCTGCACTGTGAAAACACAGAGCAGCTGTTAAGCAGCTGCATCATTTTTCACAGGAAAGCGCTGCCTCCAGGGCAGCACGAGTTCGCGGCTACCCTGGGGGCAGCTCAATTATGATAATAGGGCGCATTTTCACTGTTTGCGCCCGGTGCACCTTTTTTAAAGGAGCGCCCAGCGCTAACAATAAAAAGGCACAGTTACCATAATACGGCCCCTGGGGTCATGAATTCAATGACCCAGGAAACTTCAGCCCATATTTATGAAGCTTCTGAGTTGTCCTTGCATCAGGCAAGGCAACTCAAGGACAACCCACAGTCTTCAGTAATATTTACAAAGCCACGCAAGGCCTGATTTGCATTGCCTTGGGTGGCTTTATAATGAAATGTAATGAAAGACATCTGCTTGTGCTGTATTACATTACATTTCAACTTGGGAGGGGGTCCATGGGTGAAGCATTGACATTCCCAAGCATCCACCCATCGAGTTTGGCTCATTTCTAGATTTACAAAGACTGGGCATGCATCAAAATGCTACGCCTTCCCAAGCAAGGTTTAACAAAGAGAAATGTATTTATTTCTCCTTGTTAATTCCTCTTTCCACGTGTGCTGCATTTGTCAGCATACATAGAAAGAGGAAAATGCCTCAAAACATTATTTTTGTGCAGGAAGGTGTCCATTCCAGCACAAAAACAATGTTGCCTGTAACTCAGGCGCCCTTGCACTATCGTGCAAGGGAGCCTGCATTGGCGCTAGGCAGCCCACAGTGTACCAGCGCAAGGAGAAAACAGGAATGCTCTGTTAATATGGAAAAAGTTGATGTTGAAACGATATTTTCATTTATGAGAACAAAATTGCATGACATTGCCTGTTGTGAACTCCACATCAACCCCGACTCACAAATATGTAGTCAGGCAAGCTCTGAGACCTAGGCCCGAGGTTATTGATTGATAGGTCACAGGTAGGGTGGCTCGTAGCCAGCAGACAAATGCACAAACAGGAAACCTTAGATCAATATCAGAGATAGGTGCAGCGACATTACAATGGTCAAGGGAGATTGGCCCCAATAAAGCACACATGGCTGGAGGGGTACGCATGCACCTAAAAAACCATAAAGTCAGATGCCACACGAGTTAGGAACATACCACCAATCAGGACACAGCACATGCAGTGATCATGCGCTCCCCATGGCGGACATCTGAACACTTTACCGACTGGCCACATTGTGTCTATGAAAGGTCGAGACCCACCTGTATTTTTAATTAGACAATTAATTTATGAGTCCAACGGCAGCAACTTAAATTCCTCACTATTTATGGACCACCAAAATCTTTTATGACAATGTTGAACTGTATAAAAGAAGGCAGCAGACCGATTGTAAATTGAGACAGTCCTCAGACCCTGCGCCTTTAACAGTTCTCCCGGCCGCTTCGTTTAATTAAACAAACTGTTACTGTTTTGCCAAACGCCTCTTGTCTGTTTCAAGGTATTTCATGTTCAAGCAATATTATGGAGAGCCAGCCAGAAGCCGATTGGTACCTCTAACTCGACTGCAGCCAAAGGAAGGAGACCCCACCAGAACAGATTCACATTTGCACATCAAGAGTGGTGAGCAGGCACCGCAATTGATTGGAAGTTCTGTGGAAATCGCAGGGCGGAGGTCCGTCCTGAAGCAGCCATCCCAGAGGGTAATTGAAAGCATTTGCCGTATGGTAAACTAAGGAGAAGTGTAAAAAAATAACTTGAGCGCCCTGCCACTGACAGAATCTGGCATATTGCCCATTTTATATGTCCTAGCTGAGTATTCGCAAGGTGGCCTCAGAGGCGATCCCACGGAGGTCACCTTTTTTCAATAGTCAGCATGCTAGGAAAGGTGAATATTTATTGTATAGCCATTTGTGACTCCCAGGATGCTATTTTTGGGATAGCGCTATCCTGATCAATCTCATATTTTTAGTTTAAAAGGTTTTCTCAGTGCTACTGCTTTCTTAACACCGTTGGTATCTGAAAGGAATGAGTGGTGTTGGTCGCTTGGATCACTGGGTGTGACACAGAAGGTATGCTTGCCCCTGGGTGTGATACAGGGAGTGATTCTGAAATTAGAGAAAAAGATTTGGACCTGGGAAAGTAAGCGTAACTTGCATGTGGCCAAGAGGGGCCTGTGTTCCCGAATTATTGCTTTTTCCACATCTATTGCTATTACAGCCGATATTAGCAGACTAGCAGCCTCGCTTAGTACCGTGTACCGCGCAAAGCTTCCCATGGTTACAGGATAGCATATGCTAAGAACAGGCTAAGAGATTTTTGACAAAGCAATCATTTTTTTCTGTCAACTTTTGTTGAGTTGGTGTAATGAACATATGATGTTATGTTGCAGTTATTTATTGCAAACTGCATATTATGCAAGAATTTATGTCATGCAGATACTGTCCTAAGGTAACATGATTTTTTGCCACTTGTTTAAGATTTCATATGAGGGTGCTGTTATCTATTGAAAACTGTATTTTGTGCAAAAGTTGATATCGTGCAGACACTGTCTTAAATATTGCATTTTTCACCTATGTTGCAACCCTTCATATACAATGTCATCTGTGTTTATTGAAGTTGAATTGTTTGATGCATTTGTGAATAGTGCTGAGCTCATAGTACATAAAATTGTTGTCATGTAGTTCCTTCTAATCCATAGGATCTGCACGTTTGTTGGACAACATAAACTTTGGGGGAGGTGCCTAGACCGATTCCAGGCACCCCCGTAGGGTATGTTGGCCTAGAGAGCAGCTAGCTCACAGTGCCACCATAAGCCCCCCTAACCTGACCAGGGAGTGAATAGTTTCTGGCAACCACTGAACATGACAACCCTGACCCCTCAGGGATTGTGGAAACAGATCAGGACCTTTCGCTCAGTCACTCGTGCTTACTCGTGCTCAGAGAAATATACAGAATACTCAGTGGGACATTTTCAATATATTTATTGAACCAACATTATTCTTGTATAGAATACATGTACTGCGATAATCAGTAGACAAAAGCAAATGAAAGTGATTACAAGCACCAAAAGCGTAAATAGTAGATACAGTTCTACCATGGTGCTAAAACAGTGTATATAGCAGGCATATAAACAGGGCAGTAATGAGGCACACTCGTACTATGCAAAACCCTACTCTAAGTGTACCTAGAGTGTGTGTAGTTGTGAAGCCAAAAATCCCCCCAAGGGACGATCCAACCCCATTACCTGATGGGAGAGAATGTATGAACCTGTCTTGGTTACGAACTGGACACCCCTCATGGAGATGTCAGACCACTGCGTTGGTGAAGTCTCAGCATTCAGGGACCCTCGGTGTCAGCTGAAGTGCCTCCTCTACTAATCTTATGGGATGCTCTTTACTTATAATAGAAAGCAGCCTTGTGATATGCGTATATTAGTGATGTTATGGATATGGTGGGTTGCCGCCTGCACTGTGAAAACACAGAGCAGCTGTGATATTTTATTTTATTTTACAGAGTTTTATATAGCGCGAACTTGACCCGAATCGGGTATCAGAGCGCTTTACATAGCACCAGTTGCATTACATGAGGACACATTCATTTTTGTTAGGCACGGGGAGATTAAGTGATTTGCACAGGATGTTCAACGTCATTGCCGAGACTCGAACCCAGTTCCCCAGATTCGAGGTCGACCGCCCTAGCCGTTTGGCCAACTCCTCTCCCCTAGATAGAAAAGGCATTTGTACATACTGCATAGAAGGGCCTTATACATGATGTTCAAGGCATCGTGATAATGTTGTGCGAAGCTAGATGTGTAAACAAAGTAGTTTCAGAGAAACTAACCCAACATTTTTGTGCTCGCGAATATGTGCGAAAAGGACACGGCAGAAATGTTATTGTGAAAAATCGGAACATGTAAGAAATTAGCAGCTTTGCTACATCGGCCATGCCCTGGCACATAGCATCCACTCCTCACACTAAGGGTCGATATATAAAAGCTATCTAAAAGCCAACAGTCTAAAACCACTTTTAAAATCATCTAAAAACAAGCTTTCCTTTAAAATATTCATAAAAAGCTTTAAAAGTCATTATACTATTTTAAATCCCAAGCACTCAGAAAGCCATGGTGCCTAGAAAAATAAAGCAAAAGCTGTTTTGATTCAATTTGTTTAAAAAAAATAAACCAAATGATTCCCACCACATGGAAAGGCCAATTGTTTATGTGTTCCGAGTGGTAGACGCAACATTGCTGTTGCCTATAACCGCAGATGACGGTCCCAGAGGCACACCTCGAAGCAGGTTTATGGAGCAAAGGTGATTCCATCTGGTTCCCACAGCAGCAGCTAAGAGAGGGAGGGAATCCTGTAAATGTATCATTGAGCCAGTGTCCATTTCGCTAGGAGCCAAAGCATCCCAGGGAGGCTCGAAGAATGCATTCCTCAGCAATGGAATATGCTGCGTACAACAATACCGATGGTCCTTTAAGGGGTCCATCAGTACTTCAATGTCCAGTGGTGCAACCAATTGTGATCCTAGGCATAGATTCAATATGCATTCTTGGCTGCAAAGCAGGCAGTGGACTACAGGTTTACGCAGTGAAGTCAGACAGGTCTGAAGGACAAGAACCAGTGCTCATTTAGTTCTCGAAGGCGAGGTGGCCAAAGCAGTGTACTATGTGCTCACGGCACCGTAGCACAAACGTTGCTGTATCCATTCCGGGTTGAACCGGGACGTCCATTGTGGAGCAGAAAAATGTAAATCAGGATTCCCGCCACAAGTAGCAGGACAAGCAGGAGCCTCCAAAAACGCTTCCCAACACAGAGTGTATGAAAGATGGTATAACTCTGAAAATCGGCTGAAAGGTGCTAACCAGCCTAGTGCTGATGCAATTAAAAAAGTGCACTATTCCCTTTGTAAGGGACATATTAAAGATACGGTGGACCAGCTCCCCAAAATGCGGTGGGAAGTTAGTGTGGAGTAGTGTCTATATCTCAGACGAGGACTTTGCAACCTGGATATTAAACGTCTCTCTGACTGAAGTTAAGGCCACATCTTTTTGAAAAAGCATGGCTTTCAGCTTGCTCAGAGAATCAAAGCATATGTTGGAAACATTTATTGAAGGCCATAGCGTTGCCTCCCTAACTGAGCGGGCAGGTGGAAACAGTACTTGTGTGAAACAAGTGACTATGGAATTAAACGTCACCAGATAAGTGATGCCCGGTTCCATTTCTCAGCAACCGTGACCATTTAGCATCATATAGCTCCAATTCGAGAGCAGCTTGAAGACCGGATGAATCACAGCAGCCGGGGAACCCTTTATATAACAAGACAAGTTCGCAACTGAAGCATTGCATGCTCCATGAAGAGAAATGTCTGTGCAAATTAAGGCAAACACAAGGAGATGATGGACGGAGCGCTGAAACTTTTCAGACACTCACCCCCAGTCACAGATCTGGGTTGAATCCAATATCGTTCTTTAGCTCACTTTGCCACCCCAGTTCAGACACAGCTATATGCAAATCAGTCTTGACCCTGTGCCTCATGGGAACAGTCCAGCCCGAACTGCCAAGCCATGTCTTCACTGGACCGGAAACAAGCATCCTGGGACCGGTTTCGGACTAACAGCCCTCATCAGCCAGGCTAGCTTGAATCCAGTGGCAAAGTGAGCAAGGGACCCATGTCTGGGCATACCATGCCAACTTAGGGCGAAGAAAGCAAACACAAGAAGATGATGGACGGAGCGCTGAAACTTTTCAGACACTCACCCCCAGTCACAGATCTGGGTTGAATCCACCATCGTTCTTTAGCTCACTTTGCCACCCCAGTTCAGACACAGCTATATGCAAATCAGTCTTGACCCTGTGCCTCATGGGAACAGTCCAGCCCGAACTGCCAAGCCATGTCTTCCCTGGACCGGAAACAAGCATCCTGGGACCGGTTTCGGGCAACAGCCCTCATCAGCCAGGTTAGCTTGAATCCAGTGACAAAGTGAGCAAGGGACCCACGTCTGAGTATACCCTGCCAACTTAGGGCAAACAAAGCAAACACAAGGAGATGATGGACGGAGCGCTGAAATTTTTCAGACACTCACCCCCAGTCACAGATCTGGGTTGAATCCATCATCGTTCTTTAGCTCACTTTGCCACCCCAGTTCAGACACAGTTATATGCAAATCAGTCTTGACCCTGTGCCTCATGGGAACAGTCCAGCCCGAACTGCCAAGCCATGTCTTCCCTGGACCGGAAACAAGCATCCTGGGACCGGTTTCGGGCTAACAGCCCTCATCAGCCAGGTTAGCTTGAATCCAGTGACAAAGTGAGCAAGGGACCCACGTCTGGGTATACCCTGCCAACCTAAGGCGAACAAAGCAAACACAAGGAGCTGATGGACGGAGCGCTGAAACGTTTCACACACTCACCCCCAGTCACAGATCTGGGTTGAATCCATCATTGTTCTTTAGCTCACTTTGCCACCCCAGTTCAGACACAGCTATATGCAAATCAGTCTTGACCCTGTGCCTCATGGGAATAGTCCATCCCGAACTGCCAAGCCATGTCTTCCCTGGACCAGAAACAAGCATCCTGGGACCGGTTTCGGGCTAACAGCTCTCATCAGCCAGGCTAGCTTGAATCCAGTGGCAAAGTGAGCAAGGGACCCACGTCTGGGTATACCCTGCCAACTTAGGGCGAACAAAGCAAACACAAGGAGATGATGGACGGAGCGCTGAAACCTTTCAGACACTCACCCCCAGTCACAGAGCTGGGTTGAATCCATCATTGTTCTTTAGCTCACTTTGCCACCCCAGTTCAGACACAGCTATATGCAAATTAGTCTTGACCCTGTGCCTCATGGGAACAGTCCAGCCCGACCTGCCAAGTAATTTCTTCCCTGGACCGGAAACAAGCATCCTGGGACCGGTTTCGGGCTAACAGCCCTCATCAGCCAGGCTAGCTTGAGTCCAGTGGCAAAGTGAGCAAGGGACCCACGTCTGGGTATACCCTGCCAACTTAGGGCGAACAAAGCAAACACAAGGAGATGATGGACGGAGCGATGAAACATTTCAGACACTCACCCAACTGGGGTGGCAAAGTGAGCTAAAGAATGATGATGGATTCAACCCAGATCTGTGACTGGGGGTGAGTGTTTGAAAAGTTTCAGCGCTCCGTCCATCATCTCCTTGTGTTTGCTTTGCAAATTAGGGACCCGCTTAAAGCATCCTCAAAGCCGAAACCACAAAGGAAAACTTCTGTGTCCCCATTCGTGCATCTAAACCTGAATGGTAACTCCCAGCACTCATGCATATGGCCTTCCCCTAGTGCTTCGTATCTACCTACCTGCTGGTATTGGAGACAATATTGGAATTGTAAAGTTGTGACTGGTAGGGTAATGTAACCATGGATTATCCAGTCTGGGGATGGTGTCTCAGCCACGGTGAAAGGTAATTGATCTAATATTTCAATGTGCAACATGGTATATATTGCAACACTGCATGCCATTGCTATCTGTCTTTCCGTTAGATCATATGCAGAAAACAGACTCGTACTATTGATGTAACGCCATGGCACATGGCCAGAATGTAGTGTTTGCAACGTCCAGCTCAGTATTAAAATGGACCGTAGTTGTCATTGTCCATGTTGTAAAATAGACATGTATTGCTGTATTATGTCAATCGCAGAAGACACTATGTTGCCCAGTGAATACATTCTGGATGATAATGTGGTCATATCGTTGTCAACCATAGCCAAAGCCTTTTCTAAATTAACCCTATCAATCTTGCGCAATCTCTCAGCAGCTCCTGTTGAGAAATTTTCCACAGCTCGTTGTATATTCCGTACAAGAAGAGCTTTTGACGTGGGTTACGGGGAACTAATAAAAAATCCCTAAGATCCATGTCATTAGAAAGAAGGGACAAGTGTTACTTCACCTGAGAAAGTGTTGAGGTTTTTAGCCAATCAAGGCACAACTTCCCAACACTATATGATGTCACCACCCCTGAGTGTTCTGTTTGTACATATCGCAGATCAGGCCTATTGATCCTAAACCCATCGTTGTCGCCCAGGAATCTAGATTAACACCTGTTTGTGTCCACAGGTTAAACCAACCGTCCCTTCCAATTGGGGTCTGATGAATTAAAAGAATCATTATGTATCATGGTATCTAGTGTATCCTCATTCAAGTGTGTTAGGTGCTGCCAGTTCTCGAAGCATGAGAACACGGGAATAGAAGGTGTGTTCAAATCCTTCATTCTGGCAATTCCAAGGCTGGAAGTCTGTTGCACTGTTTTAGTCAGGAAAATCATTTGATGTGGTATGAGGCATGCTCTAAATAAGGCCTCAGTTCCCAATCTCTTGTCTCCCAAACAGATTTTATGTCAGTGGTGTCCTTCCAAAAGTCAAAACCCCTTATGCACAGTTGGGAAATAAAGGAAGCAGAGTATATCAGCTTGGTGTTTGTTAGCATATTATTCTTTGCAGGTATAGGTGCAAGCCTAAAATAATTAGAGGCTGGGTCTGATGTGTCAAAACCAGAAAAATAAGCAAACATTTGTGCAAATGATTTTGAACTACCTTTTGGCGCTGTTGGGCAGTGTTCCCATTGAGTGTAGGTGTAAACAGCGTGTGGGATATTAGCTTTGTGTAAAATATGGTGACCATAATGTTGATAACAGAACAGGTCACCAAAATTTGATGTACCATCATACAATTCATCATTAGAAAATGCAGCCGATTGCTCTAAATCTGTAAGCAAATTATGCACAGTTTCAATGTCCCAATCATCAGAGAAAGTACTAGAGGTGATGATATAATTTAAAGAAATTTTAAACAAATATGGAATTTGTAAAAGTTCATTAGGACCATGTACATCATACGATACCCTGTTTCACACTATTCCTTCCAGAACTGGAACTGCTGTAATGTTCACTCAGAGACAGGTCCCTTAGTTCACAGTGCGATGATGCATGTGGCTTCAGAACCAAGTTTATAAGTTGTATTGCAGAGCGTTCTGGGAGATTGTAATCCAGAGATGTATCCATGGAGCAACAAAGTATGTCTTTTTCAGCCAAAGATAGAGGGAATACCCCCGTAGCTTCAAAGGTTGAGGCGGTGGTTTCAGCTCAGGTCACTTGAATCCGATGAGAAGTCATCAAAATGCATGAAGTAGTCAGACACCGTCCGGCCTATTCTTGGCAGCTCAGCAGGTTTTGTAGAACTGATCTGTGGCATATTCACATAGACATCATCAATTTTTCAAACGGAAATTTCTGTACTTGTTGACTGTACAGTCAGAGTTGTTTCACAGGAATAAGTATCACTTCATTGTTGTTTACAGCTTCTTTTTGCAGAGGGGAATCTTTTGTAGTTATTAAAGCTTCCATCTGAACTCACTGAACGGTAGCAAGAGGAGTGCGGCGGCTACCCAGGATCCCACGAGGCCTACTGTTGAGAATTGGCCACATAGTGTGGTTTGATCAAATCAATAGAGACAAACCTTTTGTCTCTGTGACCGGCAAGGGGCGGAAGAAGTACAGTTCTAGTACCTTCGACAGCCAGGACAGGTACAGGCGCAAGATGGCTGAAATTGTATTTGTCTGCAATTTTTTCTCTGACCAGGTCCCCAATATTCGGGACCCAGGCAGTTCTTGCCGGTATGACCTTCACTTCTCCAGTGGCGGTGCGTTTTACTTGGACGTTGCTTTGTGTACCCTGGAATTCATTGAGTTTCTGTAAAACAGCCAAACGTTCATTGATGTCAAATGGTCTTTTCTCTGCCACTGCGCTGACATTATCGAGGTCCGGCACCCACATTCTCACACCGAACAGGAGTTCATAAGGAGAACGACCCCCCCAGGGGTTTTCTTGGCATGATATTGAGTGCTCTCTGGACCCCATATAGATGATTGACCCAACTGTCGCCCGAGCTTAATAACCTTGCTGTTAAGGACCGCTTTAAGTCACCTTTTTTCTTCTCAACTACCGAATTTCCCTTGGGATGGTAGGGGGAGGAGTACCGCAAGGCCACACCCAAACTTCCCATGGCTTCTTTGAAAGCCCAAAAGCTAAATCCCGGGCCCTGGTCGGAGTGTAATGTTCCAATTCCGTATGTCCAGATGAAGACTCGCAAATCCTTTATAACATTTCGAGCATCACCTGAGTTCTTTGGCCAAACCCACAGGAATCTGGAGCATGAATCAACTGCCACCATGATGAATTTGTAAGCCTCATCTTAGTGTGAGGGGACGCAGTGATCCAAATAAACGACCGTCAGAGGCTTTTCTGAGATCAATAGAGGTGTCTGAGGTGGACGCGCTATGGTTGGGTTGACAGATGTCACATTAGAGGACTAAGTCCTTTGTTATATTAGGCCCGTTGATGCTCACGTAATGCCATGTATAAGTTAGCATTTGCTGCACCATTTTCTTTTTAGACTCCATTTTGTGTGATGTTCGAAACTAATCTTTTTCAGTTCCGAGAAATACCCTTTGCTAAGTTTCGTTTCTGCAATAAAGAACTGTTAGTGCCAGTGCATAGCTTTCCCACTAGATAAAGGCCCTCTCCTACCTGCCTGGCAGTTTGATCGCAGCCCAGGGCGAAATGGCCTTGGACTGTGCTGAGCTGTGCAAGATACGAGAGCAGAAACCTTTTTTTTGTCTTTCTCTGTCCAGCTACATCTGCTCGGAAAATTCCACTGTGGGTGTGTTCTTAACTATCCATGTAATTTACATAATGTATCCTTATGCTGACTTTCTTTCAGTTCCCTCTGTAGCACTCTCTCGAGACTGTGCAGACGGGGCTCGCTCTGAGCGTATACAAATAAATGGTTTTTGGTGTATATTCTCCACTGTCTCTCTGACTCTTCATTTGGTATGGAAGGCTGAGAGGTGGTCAGTGGTGACCCGGGTGGCCCATAGCAGGTCACTTCCTTCAGTTGGCACCCGAACAGGGATTCCTTCGGGCCATGACCCATCCATTTTCTGCAGACGGAAGGGAGGACGAGGACATCATCAGGTAGGACTGACGGCTCAGGGATCCCTGAATGAGGAGATATATTTCTAGCAGCTGCTGCATCTGTCCCACCGGAGTTTGCCTCGCCCAGTGGTCATTCCTACTAGAGTCCTGAACGGTGAACCCTTGATTTGACTATTTGGTCAGAAGAGTCGGCAGCGGAGAACTGGTTTATCTGTACCTCTGATATCAGGTGAGTCTGTTTCGGTTCTATGTGGATGTGGTACCACTGTAATTCGGTTTTGTTTCAGTTTAAGGGATGTTTTGGTGAAAAGTGTTTGCAAATACTTTGCCAGGTAAAATAACGATTTTGCTTTCCCTTTTCTTTGCAATGCCTGGTTTTAGTAAGATTCGGAGTTTGTGTTGTGGTTGTTGTTCTACAGATGCACGGTTGGCAGAATCCCAGCCTGCACCTCCTGAAGGTAGTCCTAATTTTGACATGTATATAAAACATGGCCTTGGCCCTATTATGTTTAGTATGTTATGGCACAAATATACGAGGGACAATGCAGACTTGCAGTGGCCATTGAGGGGCTCATTTGATGAAAAAAAATTGAATTTCTTCAAGAACAGTTGTTTAAAAGGCACAGTAGACAGTCCATGTTTGAGCCCCTTCTTACTTGGCAGAAAGAGGCCAAACAGAGGCGATTAAAGATAAATAAGGATGCTAGAAAGTAAGGTATGCAGACCCTTACACAGAAGGCTGTTGCTTATGATAAGGAGAAGCAGGAAAAAGGGGTAGAATGTGAGGACAGGAGATTTCGGTTACAAATTGATAGGTCCTATATGGCTCAGGAGGATGGTGATACTTTTATGGAGGCTTTGTTAGATACCCGACCCCAGCCACCATATGTCCCCGAACGGATATATCCCATTGTTCCCATCAGCAACAACAACCCGCCCATGGTGCATCCGTCTCTACAGCTGTCACACCTACTGCCCTGGTTACTGTACCCCCTACTCCTTCTCTTTCGTTACAATCTCTGACTACAGCAATACCTGTTACTCCTGTTCCAGTCATTCATCCTCTATTGTCACTAATTACTGACACACCAGTGCGTGCTCTGGAAGAGAGCGATCTGACCAAATTTAGAGAACGATTAGGTCCGTTAATGCGATCTGGGGTGGGGGAGGAAGAGAAGAAAGTAATAGCGGACCAGGCTCGTAATACAATTTAAAGTCTCGAGCATATCAGGCAGGTCATGCAAGATTTTGAACCTTTCATTCAGCAGCATGTCCTTAAGTATATGTCTGCTGCACTGATTGAATTTGGCACTCGCATATCAAAACGGAGGCTCCCCAAATCTTATTTGATATTAGAGGCCGCGTTTATGTAACTAACATGGAACCGGACCAAGTGTTTGGGAATGTTTCAACTTTGCTTTCTTATAGAAGCAGACTACATGATAAGAGTCCCACTCAAATAACTCAGTTCCCAATGCGAGAAGTTCACCCCATTTATCACTCGGAAATTCCCAAAGTGGTGGACCAACACGGAGCGGTTACCAGACCGACTGTGGCTGCCCGATTTCAGGAACCATGGGTTTATACTCCGTGGAAAAGGAGTGAAGTTCTGGCCCTTAAGGCTACTTTGCCCGATCCTAGAAAAAATCCTACTGCCTACTATAAAGAGTTAACAGAGGCTGCCTCTTCTACTGTGATATTGCAAAACACACAAGATGATGGACGGAATGTTGCACAATGGCAAACATTCACCCCCAGTCACAGATCTGGGTTTAATCCATCGTTATTTTGCTTCACCACGCCACCCCAGTTCAGACATGACCATATGCAAATCAGTCTTGACCCTGTGCCTCATGGGAACAGTCCAGACCGAACTGCCAAGCCATGTCTTCCCTGGACCGGAATCAAGCATTCTAGGACCGGTTTCGGGCATTCAGCCCTCATCAGCCAGGATAGCCTGACTCCAGTGGCGCAGTGAGCACGGGACCCACGTCTGGGCATACCCTTCCCACTTGGGGCAAATTGCAAAACACACAAGATGATGGACGGAATGTTGCACAATGGCAAACATTCACCCCCAGTCACAGATCTGGGTTTAATCCATCGTTATTTTGCTTCACCACGCCACCCCAGTTCAGACATGACCATATGCAAATCAGTCTTGACCCTGTGCCTCATGGGAACAGTCCAGACCGAACTGCCAAGCCATGTCTTCCCTGGACCGGAATCAAGCATTCTAGGACCGGTTTCGGGCATTCAGCCCTCATCAGCCAGGATAGCCTGACTCCAGTGGCGCAGTGAGCACGGGACCCACGTCTGGGCATACCCTTCCCACTTGGGGCAAATTGCAAAACACACAAGATGATGGACGGAATGTTGCACAATGGCAAACATTCACCCCCAGTCACAGATCTGGGTTTAATCCATCGTTATTTTGCTTCACCACGCCACCCCAGTTCAGACATGACCATATGCAAATCAGTCTTGACCCTGTGCCTCATGGGAACAGTCCAGACCGAACTGCCAAGCCATGTCTTCCCTATTGAAATGTTTTTTGGCCTACTAGTTCCAGTTGATATTTGGTGACAAGTGCATACCCAAGACCATGTCGCTGAGTTGGGCGGCACATAGGATGTGATTAAGGGTTGGGACCGGGATCGGAAGCCAGGAGATAAGTCATGTGCTGAGTTACTCGCCTTGCCCAGCCATATAATAGCATATATGCACACACTTATTCCGCCCAAGAAAGTTAGTTGGGACAGATTAACTGCCTGTCGGCAGAAGAAAGATGAAAGTGTGTCTGATTTTTTCACTCAGTTTGAAGAGACGTTTCTGGATTACAGTGGGCAGGATATGTCTACAGAGGGGGAGTCCGTTTATTTGTTGATAGGTTTGTCACTAATCTCCTCCCCGAAATAATGTCCAGTCTGCAGGCTTCTGAAAGCACTTGGTCCACATCTTCCCCCTTTGTGATTTTAAATACGGCCCAATATAACGAGCATAGGGATAATGAAGAGAAAGACAAAAATGACAAGAAACATAAGGATCTGAAGACAAAAGTATTATTGCAACAGGCATATCCGGGTAACACTAGAGGACGGGGACCCCTGCGACAACTTCCACGCACTAGACAGCCTCCCACAACACCTTTGGGATAGAATCAGTGTGCTTACTGTAAGGAAGAAGGCCACTGGCGCAGCCAGTGCCCTGTGCATTTGCAAAAGGTTTTGTCTACTCGAGGAAGGGGTCCTGGAAATAGGGGTTGTGGGATCGATAGATAGCAAAACACTACGGCCTCTATGGGCCGTTCCGAAAATTATTTTGATGACACAGGGACGGACAATATTATAATGACCATTATGAGTTTGATGATGCGACAGGCACGTCTTACAGCTAGGACAGCCAGGGACAGGGTAAGGGGCCAGTTCACATACCTGTAGATCAGCGTGGTCCTTATGTCAAAGCGGATCTGCAAGGATCGACTATGGAATTTTTGGTTGACACAGGCACTACAAAGAGTTATGTTTCCCGACACATGGTCCCTGGGGCGGCCCTGTCTGGCCATAATAATGTTTCGGTGGGTTTTTCAGGAGTACCGGTTGTAAGCCCCATCTCGCGCCCCCTTGCCCTAACTGTTGGTCCTTTTACCGTGGACTCCCCATTTCTTTTGACATCCAATTGTGGTGAGAATTTGATGGGTTTGAACTTACTAAAAAAGTTGCATGCTACTATATATTGTTCTCCAGATGGTGTTTATATTACCATGGGTCCGAACGCGAGTACTAGACAGTGTCTATCTAAAGATGCCCCCCTTCCACCTGAATTTGATCAAGTACCCCCCACGTTATGGGCCACTGGCGACACTGATGTAGGACTATTGCATATATCCCCAGTTTCTATACAGGTTAAGGACAATGCCATATTGCCCCGCATTCCTCAGTATAAAATACCACAGGCAGGAGACCGAGCCCTTCTTCAAATTGTTCAGGATCTAATAATGAAGGGAGTTGTCGAAGAGACTGCAGGTAACATATGCAATAGTCCTATTCTTCTGGTCCCAAAAAGAGCGCATTCAGACTCCTCTGATAAAACTGATGATGTATATCGTTTTGTGATTGATTTGCGAGAGGTCAATAAAATAGTAGTTCCACAATACCCAGTGGTTCCTGATATCACTACACTTTTAACAATGATTCCTTCTACCGCTAAGTTTTTCTCCGTTATTGATTTAAAAAAAGCATTCTTTAGCATTCCTATCCACCCAGATAGCAGGTATTGGTTAGGATTTACACTAGCTGGCAAAAGTTTCCGATTCTGTCGCGCTCCTCAAGGCTATACTGAAAGTCCTAGCATCTATAGTCAAGCATTGAAAGGTCAGAGGAATTCACTCTCACTTTCTCCAGGTAATGTATTGGTGCAGTATGTAGATTTGTTAATTGCTTCTGATACGAAACAAGGTTGCAAGGATATTATTGCATTTGGCACATCATGGACTTTCGAAGTTTCAGTACTGTCGACAGTAGGTCATCTATTTAGGTCACCTACTGTCGAAGGAGGGTGGAAGGTTAACGCCAGAACGCATCTGTGTGAGAAAGTGCCCTCTTTCTGCATGGTTGCCCCCACTTTTTTCTGAAGTGCTGATGTACTTTGAGTGAGTGTGCCCTGGGCTCCTGCCAATCAGGTACCCAGGGCCTATGTTCTTTGCCTAAAACTGCATTGAATACCAAACCCAATTGGCACTCTCTGGCCACAGGTCAGTCCCTGGTAAATGGTACCACAGGTACCAAGGGCACTGTGACCAGGGAAGGCCTCTAAGGGCTGCAGCACTTATTGTGCCACCCTTAGAGGCCCTGTACCTTTACACTCACACACTGCCTTTGCAGACTGCGTGTTTTGGTGCAGAACAAAGTGAAGAGTCGACATGGCACACATCCCTGTGTGCCATGCCTACAACCCACTGCCCTGGCATAGATCAGCCACCCCTCTAGCTGGGTGCACTATACCAGTGGTGAAGGTACAGGTGCATGAGCCCTGTACCCCTACAGTGTCTAAGCCAATTCTTAGAAAATTGTAAGTGCAGTAATGCCATTAAGAGTATATGGTGCTGGGAGTTTGTCATTACGAACTCCACAGTACCATAATGGCTTTACTGAAAACTGAGAAGTTTGGTATCAAACTTCTCAGCACATTAAACCCACACTGTCAGTGTGGGATTTAATGAAAAATGCACACAGAGGGCATCTTAGAGATGCCCCCTGAAAAACGACCTACCACTAGTGTCCAGGCTGAGTGGCTGCTTGCCAGCTGCCACCACCAGATATGTTTCTGGACCCCTAGGTCGAGAGCCTGCTGCTCTCGGGGGTCTGAAACAATGCACATCCTGGGACGAGGTGCCTAGCCTCCTCCCCCAGGATGGGCAGGGTCTACGAATGGGAAGCTTCAAAGGCTTGCCGCCTTTGTGAGCTTCCCCAGGCCTGTTCCTGCTTTGCTGGAACTGGCCCCCACCGGTTCAGACCCCCACTTTGGGTGGGAGAATCGGAGGGAAAAACAAGTGAGGAAGAGAGGTGTGCCCACCGTTTCCAACCCCACCCCTCAGGTGGGGGAGGCAAGGTGAAGCAGATGGGAGAACCCAGCCAACCAGAGTGAGGCATATGCCCCCCTCCCACTGGAGGGTGGCATAATAAGGGGTGTACCCACCCCAAGGAAGGGACCCATTGGTCCCAACCTTTTACTTACCTATAACGCCCCTAAATCTAGTATTTAGGGGCACACCTGAACCTTGCCTCCTCAGACAAGCGATGACCAAGAAGAAAAGAAGAAGAAGGACCGAACAGCTGTGCCGAAGCTAAGAAGAGTAGGACGCCCACTGACTTGGCCCCAGCCCTACCGGCCTGTCCCCACCTCGAACCTGCAGAAGCGAAACTCCGGTGCGTCCTGCAGCCAGCAAAACTCAAGAACACCGAGGACCTGCCCTGCCTTTCAAGGAAAAGACTTTGTCTCCCGTGAACACCGGATTTGTTCACCCACAGACTCCAGCTCCGGCAAAATCCGCGAGTCTGCACCACTCTGCACCCGTCGCCCACGGCCCGAGTTCAAGTGGCCCAACACCACGAGGAGGTCTCCTCGGCGATCCTGACTCAAGATCCAGTGATCCCTGACCTGCCTCACGCCTCCAGCTGACGCCTGCAGCCTCAATCCGGAGGGTCCCCCCAACCGCGACCAGGAGCTGGTAAGAGGATCCGACCCTAAAAGACACCCCTGCACCCGACGCCCCATGGCCTTGGGTGGTCCAACCGACGGTGTCTAGCCAACCCCCAACATCCTAACTTACCTCTTCAAGTGGTGGTTGCACCCAGAAGACCTTCGTCCCCAAGCCTGCAGTGTGTTTGCAAACCGGAGAATCCCCATTGAAAGTAACAGGGCACCTGACCACAAACCAGCACCCTGCACCCGGCCGCCCTAGTGCCAATGAAGGTGTACCTTTGGTGCTAACTTGAACCCCCATTTGCCCTGAGCTTAAGTCCAGGAGCTTTGCTCCCACAACCTTGTGGCCTGCTCTTGAGCAGCCACCAACCAGAGGTCCCCTATCCCCCATTGGATAACATTGGGCCTCAGCACTCTGCACCCAGCCCCCCTAGTGCCACTGATGGTGCTTTGAGAGTTCATCCTCGACCCTGGGGGACCCATGAGTCTAACCCCAGAAACCCAACTCTCACAACTAAGTACTTACCTCTGAACCGATAACACTATTTTCTCACATAGGATAACATTGACTGTTTTTCTATTAAAAAGTTTCTAAGTGTGGAGTTGGAAAATCTATAAAAGTCTCTAAAATTGTAACCAAATAACCAAAACGCTTTTACTTATCTGTTTACAGGAAATGTCCCAGTGCAGAATCCAGGAATAATGCACTGTGTAAGAAAAGTAATCTGTAAAGTAATTTACTTAACATCCTATTGAAAAGACAATGCAAAGTATATGTGCAATATTTCAAAGTATTGCATTACCAGTAATTCTACTGTAATCAAACCAAAGAATATATACAATTGCAATTCAAACTGTATTATTACTGCATAGTATAAATCACTTACCTGTGCCAGGCTTGCTTGGTTCTAGGAAATAAAATAACTAAAAGAATATTTTTATACAAAACCAATTGGTCTGAAGTTCAGTCTTTGAGTGTGTGCAATCATTTGCTGATTGAGTGTGTACAACAAATGCTTAACACTACCCTCTGATAAAGCCTTACTGCTCGCCCACACTAACACAAATAGAGAGTAGGGCGCTATCTACTTTTACTTCGGCCTACCTTTGGGGTTCCACTGGACTCTGTGCACACTATACCTCACTTTGGTGTAGTATATACAGAGCCGGCTTCCTACATTGGTGGATCAGCAGTGGGATATACAACTTTGCATTTGTTGGACTAGCTTGGTTACCACCTGATCACACGACAGAACTCTTAAATTGTCTTTAGAATTCTGATTTTTGAATTTACAAATTTTTCCAAAATTACTAAAAGTCATGTTAGGGCCTTGGTTAAGTCCCTTTAGAATTTTAGAAAGATAAAAGTTCACTTTAGCTAGGGATAAGAGGGGTTAGAAGTTTTTTAACAATGTCTCTTAACAAGAACCCAGCAGTTAGTGAAGATAACCACAATGGCATAGAGGACCAGGTTGAGGAGCTCGACCTCACCCGGTACCTCCACTTATCTTTCAAGGAGTTAAGGTCCCTATGTAAAATGAAAAATATAACCATCCCACAAACAAAAGCTCCAGGAGCTGTTGGCTGGGTATGCTAAGGACCATCTCTCTGAGAATGGTGAATACCTCTCAGATGTGGAAGAAGATGGAGGGGATGAGGAGAACATCCAACTCTCCCCCCCACTTCACAGGGAGAGAAGGGCCCCAGTGACCCTGGCTCCAAGAATAAACCTCTCAGTACCTAGAGTCCACACAGGTGGACCAGGTGCTACTGAGGACATTGAGGACAGCCTCAATGAGGAGGACAACCTGCTAGCAAGGTTGACCAAAAGATTGGAACTAGAGACCAGACTCCTGGCTCTAGAAAGAGAGAGAGCAGAGATGGGCCTTGCACCCATCAATGGTGGCAGCAATTTACTTAATAAGGATAAAGAGCAATCTTATGATCCTAAAATCACCAAAGGGATTGCCCCTAAATATGAAGAGAGTGATGATATCACAAAATGGTTCACAGCCTTTGAGAGGGCCTGTGAAATGAGAAAAGTGAAGAAGTCACACTGGGGGGCACTCCTTTGGGAACTGTTCTCTGGTAACTGCAGGGACAGACTCCTGACCCTTACAGGGGCAGATGCTGGGTCTTAAGACCTCAGGAAGAGAACTCTGATTCAGGGATTTGGACTCACGCTTACAGCCGACAGCAGTACCGTGAGGGGAACGGTCTTTCTTTCACCCTACCTGACCTTTGGACATCGCCGTGAGGTGAACGGCTCCTGCCCACACTTCGCCATCGCTATTTCTGCCGTGAGGGGAACGGCTCCTGTCCCCTTACCGCCACTGTCACTTCTGCCGTGAGGGCAACGGCTGGACTACCACCCCCAGCAGGCAGTGGGAGTCGCTTGCTGGGGACGTCATCGGTGCGCCTAGAGGCGCTTATCAGCTGTGTAGCTCTCCCGCAGCGCGGACGCGCTCACAGCCGACAGCAGTACCGTGAGGGGAACGGTCTTTCTTTCACCCTACCTGACCTTTGGACATCGCCGTGAGGTGAACGGCTCCTGCCCACACTTCGCCATCGCTATTTCTGCCGTGAGGGGAACGGCTCCTGTCCCCTTACCGCCACTGTCACTTCTGCCGTGAGGGCAACGGCTGGACTACCACCCCCAGCAGGCAGTGGGAGTCACTTGCTGGGGACGTCATCGGTGCGCCTGGAGGCGCTTATCAGCTGTGTATCTCTTCCGCAGCGCGGGACGCGCTTACAGCCGACAGCAGTACCGTGAGGGGAACGGTCTTTCTTTCACCCTACCTGACCTTTGGACATCGCCGTGAGGTGAACGGCTCCTGCCCACACTTCGCCATCGCTATTTCTGCCGTGAGGGGAACGGCTCCTGTCCCCTTACCGCCACTGTCACTTCTGCCGTGAGGGCAACGGCTGGACTACCACCCCCAGCAGGCAGTGGGAGTCGCTTGATGTGGACATCATCGGTGCGCCTGGAGGCGCTTATCAGCTGTGTAGCTCTCCCGAAGCGCGGGACGCGCGCGGGCGTGCCCGGGCAAAGCCCGGGCCAAGGGCGGGCCCATCCGCGCCCGTCAAAGCCCATAAGAGGCTGGGCTGGGCCACCCCCCTAACATCTAACTATGGGTAAGCGCAAACTTCGTGGTAGCCATGATCAGGGAGGTGCAAAATCTAAAGTTCTGAGACAATCATCATCTATAATCTCATACCTAACTTCGGCCGTGGGAGCATTGACTAACGAGATAGCTAATGCCGAAAAGGAATTAGGTTTAGGCTCAAGATATAATGAAGGAGGAGGTGTTGAGGATTCTGAGCCACTATCTAATGCTCCCGTTTCGCTGGATCCAGTTGTGCCAATTAGTGGCGTAAGATTGAACTCTGAATCTCAGGCCCCGACTAGTGCTGTAATTGGAGAAGTGGCCGTACCATCGCAAGTTTCTGCTATGGACGGGGAAAATCCATCTAGGGGCTTAATTGCGAGGCCTCAGGGGGAACGGAGTACCTCTAGGAAAATTAATAAGAGGCAGAAGGGCCAAAAAAACTGCCCATCAAAATTAGACTCGGTGCTGGACGAGAATACTCAATTATTACTACGGAATTTGGTGGAGGAGATTTTTAGTGCTCGGTTCGAATCCATACTGACTAATATTGCCAAAGATGTAATTGACACTATGAACTCGTGTGTCGCTGACCTGAAGAAAATTTGAGCGTATGGATTCTATTCTGGACTCTTACTTAAAAGTTAATCATGTCAAAATTAATTCAGGTTTGTTAGCCACTCCCCAGTTAGAATCTAGTTTAGACTTTCGAGGAAAATCTTTAGGTAATCACCAATTTGTAGTTCCGAGTGAGGGGGTAAAATCGAAAAAGGTTGCTAGGCAGGATGTGTTCCAGGAAAGAATGCAAGAAGGAGGGCATTTGACCCAAATTGATAAAAGTCCTGTCGAACCTACAGATTTAAGATCTAATGTTGCAATTAACAAGAATACCGGCTTTAAAGACAGTAAGAGAAGCCCAAAAGAATGTAGAATTGACCTTCCCATAGCTGCCACTCCCCTGGTTGCGATTCTTGTAGGGGTTCCCCCTTTAAGTGTTCATGATAACGAACCAACGGAGGCACTGATGCGCAAGACAAAAAATTGGTGTGATCATTATTCATCAGGTCAACCTGGGATATCAGACCATTTTATAATGACTAGACGGGTGGCCTGGGTGGGAAATGGCCCCAAATGCGTACCAGGAGACTGTATTATAATTAATTTTAATAAACGGGATATAGCTGATAGGCTGTTCTGGGATGCAACAGAACTATATGGGGGGGAAATTAGGGCTTTACCTTTAGGTTACTTTTACTCTCCGGTAAATGCTCGGCGGCCTTTTGAGAGGGCCAGTGGGGCTACTTTCACTGGTTCCTCCCTCCCTGACCTGGGGCTGCTCCATAGTCACGGTAGTGGATTTTACCCTAGTAAAACTAAAGTGGGAGAAGTAACACAAAAAAAGTGGTAGCCTTGATACCAAGGTCTAGGGAGGGAGGCTTATCTGTCTCAAATAGATTTTCTCCACTCACTTCGATGGATCAGAATGATTGACTGGTGGAACCAGTGGTTGGTAGTTTACAATCATCCCCTATAAATCCAGGTTCAGATGATGTAGGCGTGGTAATTCTCCCAAGTTGTAGAATTATTAGTTGGAATATTGTGGGCCTTAAAGCTAAAAGGGATGATCCACTTTGGTTGAAGGTTATAAGATCTTACGACATAATTGCGCTTCAAGAAACCTGGGATAGGGGGGATAGTTTTTGGGTGGATGGTTTTAGATCCTATGTTCTACCCGCTCGCCCGGCTACGGCTGGTAGAGCAAAGGGTGGTTTGATGTTCCTCCTCTCCAATAAGCTAGCGGGCTCTTTATGTAGATTAGAGGTAGACTCATTTAATGCCCTGGTAATAGAAGTAACCCGGGCAAATAATTTTAAGTTATTACTTATTAATTTCTATAATTCTGGGGAAAATGATTTTTTAAATCAACATTTGATTAAGTTGAACTCCTTTTTAGAAGACTATAGGGCTAATCAATCCACTTTTTATCATATATTAATTATGGGTGATTTTAATATACATTTGTGTGATCGGCATTGTCTTATCGAAGATCACTTAGCCCACACTCATTCGGTGAGCCCTCATTTTGAGCACTCGCCCCGGGGGAGGGTCTAGAGAACCTTTTGTCGGGGGCCGATCTTTTTGAACCAGCTTTTTTTAATCAATTTGATCGTTGTCCTACATTTAAATCCAAGGCTAGAGACACTATCATAGATTATATATTTTTGTCCTCTACTTTACTTGACAAGATAATTTTTTATAACGCTATAGTTTCATCCTTCAGTGACCATAACCCCGTCATATTGGAACTGGATAATAGCTGTGGGTTTCTGGGAAACGGTGGGGAAAATTTGGGTGTTAATAGTATGGTAACCCGTGATCAAGGGCGGAGGCTCAAGTGGTCGAATGTGGTACCAGATTCCTTTTTAAAGATCTTTGCCTAAAAATTAGCGGACATATTGCAATATGTGCTAACCCTTTAAGTCACGAGAATGTGGTCCTAGGAGCTTTTGTTGGCATCTGTAGACAGATATCAGTGGATTTGACCATCAACTCTAAAATGAAAATTAAATTAAGTGAAAAATGGTTTGATGAAAATTGCTCACGAGCACACCGTGCCCTTATTTTAGCCTTGAAATGTTCTCCTCGAGATAGGGAATTGATAGTGTGGTTACGGAAACAATACAAGATTGCAGTTCATAGGCGGAAATCAGAGATTAAGGCAGAGGCTTGGAATGATCTCGTTTCTGTCGATGTGTTAAAAGATAGCTCTAGATTTTGGTCTATTGTTAACTCCCCACTTTTTACAGGTCAGGAAAACGACATTCAGGAAAGTAATATCACAGAGGCACAGTGGTTGGCTCATTTTGAGGGAATTTATGGTTCTGATGAGATGATGGAAACTTATTTTAAGGCATCAACCCACCAAGTTACAGCATCCTTTATTTTTAATGAGGAAGACGTTGAGAGAGCAATAAAAGATACATCTAGTAATAAAGCACCATCCCAGACCGTGTCCCGGCAGACCTTTTTAGGTGTAACCCCAAATTTTGGGCTAAGATACTTGCAAATGTATTTAATGCGGTGAGAACGAGCGGGTTTCCCGCATCCTGGTCTCAGTCGATTATTATACCAGTTTTTAAAAAGGGTCAGAGAGGGGACCCGAGGTGCTATAGACCGATATCTTTAATTGACTCGACGGTTAAAATTTTGGGCAAAGTGATTTTAGAAAAGATTTTAGACTGGGCCAATGATAACAAGATTGTTTCTAATTTACAGTACGGTTTTAGAAAAGGACGAAGTACTATGGACCAATGTCTCAACCTGTATTTATTAATTAGTAAAGATACTGTGGCTAAAGAGGGTTCGCTTAAAATGGCTTTTATGGATTTGTCCTCAGCTTTCGACCTGGTTAAGAGGTCGAAGCTGTGGAGTATTTTATTAGAAATGGGATTGGATCCGGGTCTGGTTTATTTCCTAGCTGATCTTCATCGTGACCTATCTGCATCAATTAGGCTTTCACAAGATGGCAAGTGCTCAAAGTCTTTTAAATCAGGAAGAGGCGTAAGACAGGGGTGCATATTGGCACCCCTGCTTTTTACACTATATACTAACGCCCTGGATAGATCTCTGGTGGAGGCGAGCTTGGATATACCGCGTGTAGGAGACTGTCCAATCCCGGTTCTCCTATACGCGGATGATGCCGTTCTTTTGGCACGAACTGCAGTAGGTCTCCAGCGGCTTCTGGATGCGTTTGGAGCCTATATGCAGTCTTTAGACCTGGTAGTAAATATCGGGAAATCACATATTATGACCACGAGTCATAGAGCTCCTAAAGCAAAAACTTTTTATTGTAATGGGGGGGTTGTGACGACTGTATCCTCGTTTACATATTTAGGAGTAGTGTTTGATGAAAGAGGCTCTTGGGTTCCCCAACAAAAATTTTTAAAAAAAATGCAGTAATTAGATCAACCTCTGCCATACTAGGGTTTGCTCAGCGGTTGGGAGCTAGACCTGTGGAGGCCATTATAAAATTATATAGATCTAAGTGTTTGGCTATTGCAGCATATGGCTCATCTATTTGGGGATACAAGCAACAGGCAGGACTACAGACAGTGGAAAACAGATTTTTACGTAGTCTCCTGTCTGTTCCTCAATCTACTTCAACCTTTGCCATACACCAGGAATTGGGGCTGGGTTATGTCTCAGATACTTTGCGTACAGCGCCGTTACTCTGCTGGCTCAAAGTATGGCTTAACCCAGTTTTAACCCTGAATCATTTGATATTGCGGGATTGTGTCAAATTGGATAAAGTAAGTAACATTAATTGGCTTGCATATGTTAGATCTATGTTATCCAAAATAGGGCGGCTAGAACTATTTGAATTCCCGGAGAGGATTAGGAAGGAAGATTTGAAAGGGGTTAGAACGAACTTTATAAATATGTTGATGTTGGAACGGGAAGATCAGGAGCTACAGAAACCTTTAGTTAGGGCTCACTTTCTGACAAAAACGTCGTTATTAATTGAGCCGTATTTGATAACCGTTACTAAACCGTTCCATCGCTGGCTCCTGACTAGGTTCCGTTTTAACTTGATTCATTTTAATTTGGGCAACTATGAGGGGTGGTGTAAGCCAGAGGATGCAGGACCGTGTTCTGGCGATAATTTTTCCATACAAGATACCCTACATTTTGTAATGTTCTGTGTCCTCTATTTGGATATACGTAGGAAGTTTCTAGTCCCTCTATTAAATAAAAAGGGTTTCCTACAGGTTAGACCTGCACTGTTTTACCTGCAAATGTTAAGTAATACATGGGACATTTTTAATATTGCTTGTTTTTTGGTTGCTGCTATTAGGATCAGGAAGAAATTAAAAAAATAAGCACATTGTTACGCATTTTAACGAGCCGATTAACCTCATTTGCTGAAGCTGAGTATTCTGTGGATTATTTTAATATTACTAGTTCTATTGCTGCTATTGTATGGATTTTTATGCTATATATTGTATTATGCTGATACTTTAATGAAATAATTTTTTAACTTTTGTAATTTTTTGATGCTGCTGAATTACACAACTAGGATTGTGCCCAACCTTTTATCCCCAAAATTTTGTATAGGTATGTGTGTGTTTATGTATTTTATGTCTTGTACTTTTATGATTTTAATTAATCGAATAAAGTGGATTGATTGATTGATTGACTCACAACTGAGGAAAACAGAATTAGATTCAGGGGGGCTCACAAAACCAAAAACCAATCCTGGATTGACTTCGTTGACTACACAGTTAAAACACTAGATGTTTGGTTAACTGGACACAATGTGCATGATTTCAATGGACTTTACAATTTGTTTATGAAGAAACATATTTTAAGTAATTGCACTAATGAAAAGTTACATCAGAATTTGGTAGACCTGGGTCTAGTTTCTCCCCAAGACTTGGGAAAGAAGGCAGACCATTTGGTCAAGACAAGAGTGACAAAAACGACCACTGGGGGTGACCAAAAGAAAGTGGTTACAAAACCTCCCCAGGGGAAACGTGGTGAGAATCCCCAAGATAAAATGCCTGAGTCTTCAAAAGGGCCCCCAAAAACCTGCACAGGGGGGTGGGTCCCAAAACTCTTCCCAATCCAAAAATAGGTACACAGGGGAAAACACTTTGATCCTGCAAAGGCCTGGTGTAACAACTGTAAGAAGTTGGGACACTTAACTGGAGATGCTACTTGTCCTAACTAGAAGCCCCCTAGTGCTCCTACAGCTACTCCTGGTGTAGCCAGTCTCCAGATGGGATCAGCAGTGTGCCAAGAGCAAATCGGGTTGCACACTGAAGCAGTTCTAGTCACAGAAGGGGAAGTTGAGTTTGCCACTTTAGCTGTGTGACCACCCAACTTAAAGAAGTACTTGCAATACCCTTGAATCAATGGGACTAGAATAGACGCCCTGAGGGATACAGGTGCCAGTGTCACTATGGTGAGAGATACACTGGTTTCCCCAGAGCAATACCTGATTGGGAAAACCTACCCAGTCACCAATGCTGACAGTGTTACCACTAACCATGCAATGGCTATGGTAACATTAGACTGGGGGGGGGGCGGTGGGGTTGCTGGCCTGAAACAGGTAGTGGTCCCTCCAAAGCTTCCAGCTGCATGTCTGCTTGTTAATGACCTGGAATCCTCAGCATGGGCTGAGGTAGAATTAAGAACCCATACAGCAATGCTGGACATCCCTGAGTTTGTGTGTGTGAAAACAAGAGCACAGAGCCGAAAGCAGGGTGAAAAAGAAGTGTTGGAGCCTGAAAGTATGGTCCAACCTTCGAAGAGAAAAGGTAAGAAGACTGGGAAACCAGCTTCTGTACAGCAAAAGGATCAGGACCCTTCTCCTCAGAGAGAGGACTTGGATACCCCAGAGGGGACTGAGCCCATGGAGCTTGACCCTTACCAGGTTGAACTCTTAGGCCTAGGGGGACCCTCTGGGGAAGAGCTGTGCCTTGGACAGCAGGACTGTCCAACTCTTGAAAGCCTGAGGCAGCAAGCTGCTACCCAGGAAAAGGGAGATGTCAGTGGTACCCACAGAGTTTATTGGGAGGAGGGGCTGCTGTACACTGAGGCCAGAGACCCCAACCCTGGAGCCACTAGGAGAGTGGTAGTACCTCAGAAGTACAGGGAGTTCCTACTAACTTTAGCTCATGATATCCCCCTAGCTGGACATCTGGGCCAAACCAAAACCTGGGAAAGGCTAGTTAGCCACTTTTAATGGACCCTGATGTCTCAGAAAGTAAAGGAGTTTGTCAGCGCTTGTGTCACCTGTCAAGCCAGTGGCAAAACAGGTGGACATCCAAAGGCCCCCTTGATTCCACTATCAGTGGTTGGAGTTCCCTTTGAGAGGGTAGGTGTGGACATAGTGGGTCCACTTGAACCTCCCACAGCATCAGGAAACAAGTTTACACTAGTGGTAGTAGATCATACCACTAGGTATACTGAGGCAATTCCCCCTAGGACTACTACAGCTCCTGCAGTAGCCAAGGCCCTCATTGTTGTCTTCACCAGGGTAGGGTTTCCTAAGGAGGTGGTTTCAGACAGAGGGTCAAACTTCATGTCTGTTTACCTAAAACACATGTGGAAAGAGTGTGGAGTGCAGTACAAGTTTACTACACCCTATCACCCACAAACCAATGATCTTGTTGACAGGTTTAATAAGACATTGAAAGGCATGATTATGGGGCTCCCTGAAAAACTCAAAAGGAGATGGGATGTCCTCTTACCATGCTTGCTTTTCGCCTACAGAGAGATGCCTCAGAAGGGAGTAGGGTTTTCCCCCTTTAAACTTCTGTTTGGCCATCCTGTCAGGGGACCACTCTGTCTTGTAAAAGAGGGTTGGGAGAAGCCTCTCCAAGAACCAAAACAAGACATTGTGGACTATGTACTAGGTCTAAGGTCCAGAATGGCAGAGTACTTGGAAAAAGCTTGCAAAAATTTTGAGGCCAGCCAGGAGCTTCAGAAGCACTGGTATGACCAAAAAGCTGCACTGGTAGAATTCAACCAGGGCAAAAGGTGTGGGTTTTGGAGCCAGTGGCACCAAGGGCTCTCCAGGACAGATGGAGTGGCCCTTACCCCATCTTAGAAAAGAAAGGTGAGGTCACCTACTTGGTTGACCTGGGCACAAGCAGGACACCCAAAAGGGTGACCCATGTGAACCGCCTTAAGCTTTTCCATGACAGGGCTGTCATCACCATGCTGATGGTGACTGATGAGGATCAGGAGACAGAGAGTGAACCTCTCCCTGACCTCCTCTCATACAGCCCCAAAGATGGGTCAGTGGATGGAGTTGTCTTTTCAGGCACCCTCACTGCCCAACAGCAGACTGATTGAAAGCAAGTCTTGCAGCAGTATGCTAAGCTCTTTTCCTTGACCCCTGGTCAGACAAGCTGGTGTACCCATGATGTGGACACCGGTGACAGTGCACCTGTCAAGAACAAAATCTATCGACAGTCTGATCAAGTCAAGGAAAGCATCAGAGCTGAAGTCAGCAAGATGCTGGAGTTAGGGGTTATTGAACCCTCTGAGAGCCCCTGGGCCAGCCCAGTGGTTCTGGTTCCCAAACCTCATCCCCAGGGTGGAAAGAGAGAAATGAGGTTCTGTGTGGGCTATAGAGGGCTCAACTCTGTCACCAAGACAGATGCTCACCCTATCCCAAGAGCAGATGAGTTGATAGACAAATTGGGTGCAGCCACATTTCTAAGTACCTTTGACTTAACTGCAGGCTACTGGCAGATTGGCAGGCACCAGGAGCAAAAGAAAAGACAGCATTCTCCACACCTGATGGGCATTATCAGTTCACTGGTATGCCTTTTGGTTTAAAGAATGCCCCTGCCACCTTCCAAAGGTTGGTGAATCAAGTCCTTGCTGGATTGGAATCCTTTAGTGCAGCATATCTAGATGATATTGCTGTCTTTAGCTCCACCTGGCAGGATCACCTGATCCACCTGGGGAAGGTTTTAAAAGCCATGCAAACTGCAGGCCTAACTATCAAGGCATCCAAATGGCAGATAGGGCAGGGAACTGTGGTATACTTGGCCTACCTTGTTGGTGGAGGCCAAGTGCAACTCTTACAGCCCAAGATCCAGGCCATCCTGTACTGGGCAGCTCCAACAACCCAGAACCAAATCAGGGCATTCCTTGGCTTGACTGGGTACTACAGGAGGTTTGTGAAACGATATGGGTCCATTGTAACTTCCCTCACAGAACGTACCTCCAAGAAGATGCCCAAAAAGTTAAACTGGACAGTTAGCTGTCAAAAGGCTTTTGACATCCTGAAAGAGGCAATGTGCTCAGCACAAATTCTCAAAGCTCCAGACTATACAAAGCAGTTCATTGTGCAGACTGATGCCTCTGAGCTAGGGATTGGAGCGGTCCTCTCCCAGACCAATGATGAAGGACAAGAGCAACCTGTTGCTTTTATAAGCAGAAGGCTTCTCCCCAGGGAGCAGCGTTGGAGTGCCATTGAGAGGGAGTCCTTTGCTGTGGTTTGGTCCCTGAAAAGCTGAGAAAATACTTGTTTGGTACTCACTTCCTAGTTCAAACTGATCACAGACCTCTCAAGTGGCTAATGCAGAAGAAAGGTGAAAGTCCTAAACTGTTGAGGTGGTCCATCTCTCTACAGGGAATGGACTTTATAGTGGAACACAGACCTGGGACAGCCCATGCCAATGTAGATGGACTTTCCAGGTTCTCCCACTTAGACAATGAAAACTCTTTAGGGAAAGGTTAGTCTCATCCTCTCTCGTTGGGGGGGGATGAGAAAGTGCCCTCTTTCTGCATGGTTGCCCCCATTTTTTGCTGACCTGCTGATGTACTTTGACTGAGTGTGCCCTGGGCTCCTGCCAATCAGGTACCCTGGGCCTATGTTCTTTCCCTAAAACTGCACTGAAGACCAAACCCAATTGGCACTCTCTGGCCACAGGTCAGTCCCTGGTAAATGGTACCACACATGTCCAGGGCACTGTGACCAGAGAAGGCCTCTAAGGGCTGTAGCACTTATTGTGCCACCCTTAGAGGCCCTGTACCTTTACACTCACACACTGCCTTTCCAAACTGTGTGTTTTGGTGCAGATCAAAGTGAAGAGTCGACATGGCACACATCCCTGTGTGCTATGCCTACAACCCACTGCCCTGGCATAGATCAGCCACCCCTCTATCTGGGTGCACTATTCCAGTGGTGAGGGTACAGGTGCATGAGCCCTGTACCCCTACAGTGTCTAAGCCAATTCTTTGACATTGTAAGTGCAGTAATGCCATTAAGAGTATATGGTGCTGGGAGTTTGTCATTATGAACTCCACAGTATCAAAATGGCTTTACTGAAAACAGAGAAGTTTGGTATCAAACTTCTCAGCACATTAAACCCACACTGAAGCCAGTGTGGGATTTAATGAAAAATGCACACTGAGGGCATCTTAGAAATGCCCCCTGAAAAATGACCTACAACTAGTGTCCAGGCTGAGTGGCTGCTCGCCAGCTGCCACCACCAGACATGTTTCTGGACCCCTGGGTCGAGAGCCTGCTGCTCTCGGTGGTCTGAAACAATGCACATCCTGGGATGAGGTGCCAAGCCTCCTCCCCCCAAAGGGGCAGGGTCCACGAAGGGGAAGCTTCAAAGGCTTGACGCCATTGTGAGCTTCCCCAGGCCTGTTGTTGCTTTCAGGAACTGGCCCCCACCGGTTCTGACCCCCACTTTGGGCGGGAGAATCGGCGGGAAAAACAAGTGAGGAAGAGAGGTGTGCCCACCTTTGCCAACCCCACCTCTCAGGTGGGGGAGGCAAGGTGAAGCACAACTCTCAGTCCCCGCCATCTTGCAGATGGAGGCACCCAGCCAACCAGAGTGGGGCATATGCCCCCCTCCCACTGGAGGGTTACATAATAAGGGGTGTACCCACCCCAAGGAAGGGACCCATTGGTCCCAGCCTTTTACTTACCTATAATGCCCCTAAATCTAGTATTTAGGGGCACCCCTGAACCTTGCCTCCTCAGACAAGAAATGACCAAGAAGAAAAGAAGAAGGACCGAACAGCCGTGCCGAAGCTAAGAAGAGGAGGACGCCCACTGACTTAGCCCCAGCCCTACCCGCCTGTCCCCACCTCGAACCTGCAGAAGCGAATCTCCGGTGTGTCCTGCAGCCAGCAAACGCAAGAACCCCGAGGACCTGCCCTGCCTTCCAAGGAAAAGACTTTGTCTCCTGTTAACACCGGATTTGTTCACCCACAAACTCCAGCTCCAGCAAATCCACGAGTCTGCACCACTCTGCACTCGTCGCCCACGGCACGTGTTTGAGTAGCCCAACACCACGAGGAGGTTTCCCCGGCGATCCTGACCCGAGATCCAGTGATCCCATACCTGCCTCAAGCCTCCAGCCTGCAGCCTCAAGCCGGAGGGTCCCCACAACCGCGACCAGGAGCTGGTAAGAAGATCTGACCCTAAAAGACACCCCTGCAGCCGACGCCCCACGGCCTTGAGTGGCCCAACCGACGGTGTCTAGCCAACCCCCAGCATCCTAACTTACCTCTCCAAGTGGTGGTCACACCCAGAAGACCTTCATCCCCAAGCCTGCAGTGTGTTTGCAAACCGGAGAATCCCCATTGAAAGTAACAGGGCACCTGACGACAAACCAGCACCCTGCACCCAGCCGTCCTAGTGCTGCTGAGGGTGTACCTTTGGTGCTAACTTTAACCCCCATTTGCCCTGAGCTTAAGTCCAGGAGCTTTGCTCCCACAACCTCGTGGCATGCTCTTGAGCAGCCGCCAACCGGAGGCCCCCTATCCCCCATTGGATAACATTGGGCCTCAGCACTCTGCACCCGGCTGCCCTAGTGCAGCTGAGGGTGCTTTGAGAGTGCATCCTCGACCCTGGGGAACCCCTGAGTCTAACCACAGAAACCCAACTCCCACAACGAAGTACTTACCTCTAAACCGATAACACAATTTTCTCCCATAGGATAACATAGAAACTTTTTCATAGAAAAACAGTCAAAGTGTGGAGTTGGAAAATCTATAAAAGTCTCTAAAATTGTAACCAAATAACCAAAACGCTTTTACTTACCTGTTTACAGAAAATGTCCCAGTGCAGTATCCAGGTATACTGCACTGTGTAAGAAAAGTAATCTGTAAAGTAATTTACTTAACATCCTATTGAAAAGTCAATACAAAGTATATGTACAATATTTCAAAGTATTGCATTACCAGTAATTTTTCTGTAATCAAACCAAAGAATATATACAATTGCAATTCAAACTGTATTATTACTGCAAAGTATAAATCACTTACCTGTGCCAGGCTTGCTTGGTTCTAGGAAATAAAATAACTAAAAGAATATTTTTATACAAAACCAATTGGTCTGAAGTTCAGTCTTTGAGTGCGTGCAGTCATTTGCTGATAAAGTGTGTACAACAAATGCTTAACACTACCCTCTGATAAAGCCTTACTGCTCGCCCACACTACCACATTTAGAGAGTAAGGTGCTATCTACTTTTACTTCTGCCTACCTTTGGCGTTCCACAGGACTCTGTGCACACTATACCTCACTTTGGTATAGTATATACAGAGCCAGCTTCCTACAATCAGTACTATCACTAAAATGCCCCTTCCACAAACTCAAAAAGATGTGCATGCTTTTATAGGCATCCCTTCTTACTGTCGCCAGTGGATCCCTAATTATTCCTTACTAATCAAACATTTGCTTGCACTAACAACGAAAGCAGTGCATGAGCCGTTGCCTTGGACGCTAGATTGACAGCAATCTTTTGAACAATTAAAAACTGCACTTTGTTTTTCTTCAGTGTTAGGCACACCTGATTATAGGAAACCATTTGTGCTGTATGTCCACAAGATGGCTGGTTGTGCTCTTTTTGTCTTAACGCAAAAATTTGGCGATAGACAAAGACGTGGAGCTTATTTCTCTGCTGTGCTCGATCCTGTCACAAGGGCCCTCCCGAGCTGTCTGCGGTCGCGGCTGTGGCCACTTCAATTAGACAATCGGCTGGACTCGTACTGGATACTGATCTCACAGTTATGGTACCCCATGCTGTGGATACACTTTTGAATACAACAAGGACACAGCACCTCACCAGTGCATATCTTACCGGCTATGAATTAACATAGTTTGTTAAGCATATCACGATTAAAAGATGTGCCACTCTGAATCCAGCAATCATACTACCCCTCCCTTCCGAGAATTATGCAGTCGACAAACATGACTGTATTTCTGAACAGAGGAAGAGACGAAAGGATGGGTAGACTTGACTGATGTTCCCTTATCTGATCCCCAGGGAGAACTATATGTTGATGGCTCTTGTTTTAAATTACCAGATGGCACCACTACTGCAGCTTATGCTATTACTACATTGCACACAGTGGTAGAGACATCACGAGTCCCCCATCAGTCAGCCCAGGCAGCAGAACATCTTGCCCTTATACAAGCTTGTGAATTCAGTGAAGGATTGGTTGTTAATATTTACACAGATAGCCAGTATGCATTCGGGGTTGCACATTATTTTGGGCGATTGTGGGCGGAGAGAGGGTTCCTTACTTCCCATGGCACTAAGATACAGCATGGACATCTAATATTGAGATTGTTATCCGCATTAACACTCCCTAAGAAAATGGCGATTGCGAAGTGTAGTGCCCATAGGAAAGTGACAGATGATGTGTGCAGAGGGAATGCGTTCGCACACCAGGCAGCTAAGGAAACTGCTCGAAGTAAGATGAAGAGAATGTTTGTTGCAGGCCCAGCTAGATGGGTTCCCGAGAACGCCACGTTTGAAAATACCGTTGAGAGTGTGAAAGAGATACAAAGTGAGGCCACAATGGAGGAATTAGCGGCGTGGCAAGAGAGTACAGCACGATTAGATGAAGAAGGGTGTTGGATTGATTTGTCTGGAGAACAGAAATGGATGTTACCCGATGCATATGTACTCCCTGTGGTTACTATGGCTCATGGTCCAGCTCATATCAGTGCAAAAGGCATTTGTAAACTATTGGCCCCGGTGTGGTGTAATGATAATATTTTCAAGATTGCTGCACATTTAGTGAAAAACTGTATTATTTGCATGAGGCACAATCCAGAAAAAGGTACCCCTACACCATCCGGTAACTTTGCACCACCTACATTCCCATTCGAAGTCCTTCAAATGGACTTCATTGAGCTGGAACGTTGTAATACTCTCAAGTATGTCCTAGTGGTTATATGCACATTCAGTAAATGGGTTGAGGCTTACCCCATTAAAGACAATACGGCCATCACAACTGCGAAAGTACTCCTTAAAGAGTTTTTTCCTCGTTTCGGAACGCCCCAAATTATCTGGAGTGATAATGGGTCTCATTTCAATGTGAAAGTGATTAGGCTAATAGGTGAAGGTTTGCACATTAAACAGAAATTCCATGCTGGCAATCACCCGCAGTCAGCGGGTCTTGTTGAGAAGTACAACGATACGATCAAACTGAAATTGGTAAAAATTCAGGAGACGACAGGATTGAAATGGCCAGATGCTCTTCTGTTAGCTCTTTAGTCAACTAGAACTACAGCACATTCTAGAACTGGCTTGTCACCATTCGAGGTAGTGTTTGGACGCCCTGCGAATGTCTCTGGTGTCCCTAGGCCTAAGAAATATTCAGATATTGAATATCCTGTATTGCTTGATTACCTTGGGCAGTTAACGGAAAGTTTGCGTTCTATTCACCAACAGGTGCGAGACTCCTTACCTCCTAAACCCGAGGGACCTGGCCACATCATCCAGCCTGGTGCCTTTGTACTCATCAGAAACTTTCAGAGGAAGAAAAGTTTGGAGCCCAGATGGAAAGGTCCTGAGCACGTTCTGCCGGCTACACAGACTGCTGTGAAGGTTAATAGTTGAAAGAACTGGGTCCATGTGACCCATTACAAAAGAATACCTTTGCCGTTGCCTTATGACCAGTGGGTCAAGGAGGGAATAGGAGACGTAGAATGTGAGCAAGTGCCCAGATTTGTGCCTTTTAGAGACGCACAGTTGATCTGGACACAAACAGACAAGGAGAACGACGACGTTCCGAACGAGGCTGTCCCACCAGAAATACGAGCTATCCAGGAGCCTCTGTTCAGTGATCCCACAGTGCCTGGAGCTGCCAGGTACAATTTACGTCCTCGGACGAGGACCACCGAGTCTGGGAAAAAGAAAGACTAGGGATAGACTGCATAAGGGAGGAAAGTACTGAGTAGCAGTACCAACGAGGGAGTGGAACAAGTGAAAATCCTGTATTTGCTTTGCTTTTGTTGTTTGAACATAAGGTAGGAAAGTGTACTCTGAGAGTAAACCACCTTTATCAGCGTGGGATAGATTAGGAAAGAGCTTAGTACAGAGCAAGCTCCACCGCCGGTGCTCAAGAGTGCCAACTGATTGGTGGACAATAGGAGCCTGTGCCAGTGAGGCTCTGACGGACACTGGGAACATTCATATAGAATAGGCCTGTTGATGCTCACGTAATGCCATGTGTAAGTTAGCATTCGCTGCACAATTTTCTGTTTTAGACTCCATTTTGTGTAATGTTCGAAACTAATCTTTTTCAGTTCCGAGAAATACCTTTTGCTAAGTTTCGTTTCTGCAATAAAGAATTGTTAGTGCCAGTGCATAGCTTTCCCACTAGATAAAGGCCCTCTCCCACCTGTCTAGCAGTTTGATCGCAGCCCAGGGTGAAACGGCCTTGGACTGTGCTGAGTTGTGCAAGATACGAGAGCAGAAACATTTTTTTTGTCTTTCTCTGTCCAGCTACATCTGCTTGGAAAATTCCACTGTGGGTGTGTTTTTAACTAACCATGTAATGTACATAATGTATCTTTATGCTGACTTTC
The DNA here is from genome assembly GCA_963921515.1 of Calotriton arnoldi. Lineage (NCBI taxonomy): Eukaryota > Metazoa > Chordata > Amphibia > Caudata > Salamandridae > Calotriton > Calotriton arnoldi. Next base: position 2,396,981 of record CAWUFW010001599.1, on the reverse strand, counting down.
TTTCAGTTCCCTCTGTAGCACTCTCTCGAGACTGTGCAGATGGGGCCTGCTCTGACAGTATACAAATAAATGGTTTTGGGTGTATATTCTCCAGTGTCTCTCCGACTCTTCATTTGGTATCGGAGGCTGAGAGGTGGTCAGTGGTGACCCAGGTGGCCCTTGGCAGGTCACTTCCTTCACCTTGGTCTGTTTTGTTAGACCCGGTCACCAATAGCGCTGCTTCAGTAACAAGACTGTAGCAGCAATCTCTGCGTGTGCTGAACCCAGACCCTCATGTGCAGCCAGTAGTAATCACAATCTGCGATCAGTGTTTGGTATTACTCTATCCCCCACTACTGAAATCTGAGCATATGGAATTTTTTGTGCATCTAACCTGTAGGAGTACATGAGTGGAAAGCCTTTCAGAAGGTGGGTGTCGTTGCGGGCAGCATTGACGTCCACCATGATGTCTCTATCTAACCTCGTACTTGAACGAGTGATTACAGCAATGGCAGCAGTGCAGACCATTGCCTTAGCGGCCTCATTGTCCATGGAATTCCCATCAACGTGAACGACAACACGTTGATGACTTAATGTTTGGATAACATGAGTCCCTGGCAAGCATTCTTTTAGCTTCGCCACTTGTTCCCAAAGCAGCTTGTACTTGATTGTGCAACCCTTGGAATCTCGAATCCCATTTTGGCCCCAATAGTGAAGATATTCATCATAGGACACAGTAGTATGAATAATGCACTGTAAGTGTGGGGAATTCAGGATCTGTACTTTGAAGTGCCAGTATCATGGCTTTGAGTTCTGCCAGCTGCGCTGTAAAGTCCCCTAGGGACTGCGTGTGTGGTTTTTCAGGACAGAACTTTCCGTCATGCATGCACCTCTTTACGATTGCGCATGTTGTGGAATATTGTTGTTGTGTTCCTACGGCAGGTTGAGCAGATCCATCAGTACAAATGATTTATTCATATCAATCTAGAGGCATTATTTCATTCGGCAGAGGATATTCTTGTTTGTACTGCAGGAATGCTTGTGGTTGTTGAGTAGAATCAAATCTGTAGTCTGCATCTGTTGCAGTGAGAGAGTTAGCCCATTGAATCCATTGTGGATGTAATGCTTTGGCATTCAGAACGGTTGCTTTAGTAATGGCCTCTAAGGCCGGTACCAGGGTAACGACCATTTTGCTCTTACCCTGAGCTAGTGCTCTCTCTCTCACTTCACCAGTCTGTACTGCTGTGAGAATTTCCAGTGGGTGCAAAACGCATTTCAGCATTGGTGTACAAATGTAATTTGTATGCTATAGGTACCGTATCACCTTCATTGAAAGTGATATAGGTGTATCTGGTGGGTCCCACGACTACACGGATCACCAAGTTAGTTGAGTTTACAAGTGTGTGCAAATGTTTAGAAGCTATCATATCAGCTTGTACGGAACGTACAATGTTTATGTGTTCTTGTGTCCAATGGTTGATTGGAAAATCAGGTCTGAATAAATCGTAGAACGGTTTTACTCGTACTGCGTAATCCAAAATGTATTTTCTGCCAAAATTTAAAAATCCTAAAATGGATTGTAGTCTTTGCAGAGTTGTTGGAGGTTGGAGCAGTGCGCATTTTTCTAAAAAATTGTGCCGGGCTTTTGCCTTCACTTGACTACTCATATCCCAGAAACAGGACAATGAGATGGGCAATTTTTGATTTCTTTAAATTAAATTTGTAACCCAGGTGAGCGAACCCAAGAATTATGTGGTTTACTCTAGCCAAGTGTTCCATTCATTCATCGTCCATCAGATAAATATCATCTGCATAGGACAATGCCTCCTCATCAAAATTTTGAAGTAACTCTGTTACCCTGGCTGAAAACAGCCCAGGGCTGTTCTTATACCCTTGAGGTAAATAGCAAAATTGACACTGTGAACCTAGTGCTGAAAATGCAGTCAAATATGTGCTTCCAGGTGCTATATTCTGGCAGAAACATCCATTTGCGATATCTAATGTTGTTGTGTATTTTTTCCGCACAATGGCATTCATTAGTGAGGCACTATGTACATTCTGTACTGCAAACGTGCATGTGGAAGTGTTCAGAAGTCTGTAGTCTAAAACTAGACGGTATGAATTGCCCGGTTTCATTACGGGAAACAAGGGATTATTCATGGGCGAGGTGCAGTTTCCTATTACACCCTGGTATTCAGGTTGTTCTAGGATTTCTCTAACTTGCTGTTTTATTGGGTACTGTCTCTGGAGTTGAGGAACTGATTTTAATGAGATTTCGTGATGAGGAGGCTCATCATCCCTCCCAACATGATTGTGGTAAAGTGCAGGAGCTAGCGCTAATGCCCACTCCTTGGCGTATGAATGTTTAACTGATTCTGGAACAAGGTCAGAGAAAGCAGGTAAAATAACAGTTTCTCCCAGAGGGCATTGCATTACGAACTCAGGTGGCCAATTCTTTTCAGCCAAAAGAATGTCGTAATCGTTGGTTAGGTTCTCCTAAAAGAGAGCCTTGATATTATTGGGTATGTCCCCCTCGATTTGGAGAGTTATTTTGTATAAACGATGTGGGACACTTACCCTTGTGTCAGGTGTTTCCACCGTGATATGCTCATGCAGCGCTACTACCACCAAATAATCCATCAGGTTCTGGCAAGCTATTGTGACTTCTGCCACACTGTCGAGCATTGTCACTGCCCATTCCCCATTCAGAAGCAGAGCCCTCAGTAGTCTGAGCATGTCTTATTTTAATCCCTGCTACTTTCTTCTTTTTGAATTGAGGTTTTTGAGTCTTTGGTTTGTCCTCTTTAAGGATGTGGTCTGAAATGCGATGTGTTCCCCTTTACGGCTTCACCCGCTTTTCTGATCTGCGCTCTGACTAACCACCTCGCTCCCAACGCGTATCGGATGAATCCTGAAAGGAATGAGAGGAATGTGGATCAGTATCCTGATACCTGTCAGGCTTTCTAATATTATCACAGTTTCTTAAATTATATTTTTTCTCAGTGTTTTCCTGTTGAGGAGACCACCTCCTGATCGTGTTTTTTTTTGTTTGTTGCCTCATTCCTTCTTTGAAGAATCAGGTGTTTGCTTAGAGTTATCCTTTTCAGAATTACTCTTAACCTGTGGTTTCCCAGGTTTGGCTCCCAAATTATCTTTTCCTACTGTAGTATAGGTTTCTTCAATATTTTTAGTCAATTCCCGCTCCTGCTGTGCAGGAGTGAATTCCCTCTAATGCTGCTGCTTCCCCTTTTATGTTACTTAACATAATGGTTGATACAGCGGCAAAGTTGCCCATCAGTTTCATCCCCAAGTCCAGGGCAGGTCCTGTCCCGTACTCATTCTGTACTTGTTTCAGTATCTCAGATAAAACTGCTATTGAAGGGCTACCATGAGTTCTGGTGTAAACTGCAGTGAAGACTGTACCCCAAGTGGTACAATCTGCCACAGGGGGAGCCATCTCCATTGGCAAGCAAATTGTTAGTGTTCTGTGTTTGTCCTGCGGTCCTGAATGGGGAAAAACCGCTTCAAGCTGGCTTGTTTTATGTGCTATCCAGCACGGAATTTCTCCCGACTGATGGGACTTTCCCATAACGGCATTCAGTGTTTGAGGGCTGATACCCATAGCAGCGAATTGAGGTTGTGCAGCCTGAGCAGTCCACGCAGGGTTAACTGTGAGTGTTCACATAATGAATTGCTTGAGGTTTCTGTAAACTTTTACTAGATCTTCTTATAGTGTTGATATTTTTGCTGCATCTAAATTAGCAAGATTAGGATGTGGTGTATAAGCAGATAGGACTGGCCAAGCCACTCCTCCATTACTGAGCGGACTGAGTCTTACATTTTCTACAATATGGGGGAGGGTGCCTTTAAACCAATTTATGTGTTCTTGGTAAGTTAACGGAATTTCTATGTCCACATATGGAAAGTATTCCTCAGGTGTTTCATCGTCAATGTAAGTGTGAACCAGTTTTTTGTGAGCCTCTACAGGCAGGAATGTAACCCAAGAGTAGAAGGCCTCTGTCTTGAATGCTTTGTGTGCCTCTACCACGAAGATAACGTCTCCACCCATTGCTGGGAGGCCAAACTGTAGTAATTTCATACTAACTGCATGTCTGCAATTTTCTGTAATATTTAATCTAACTTCTTGATCTTCATTATTATCCCCCTTATCTCCATTTACGGACATTGTGGAAAGGGAAGAAATTTAGTATATGAATTAATGGAGATAGGATTATCACAATATCGGAACATTTTATCCTACAAGCTTGAATAACCTACAGCCAATACTTGGGGTATACCTACTCAGCTGAGGCTGATTTTCCGTCCCACCACAGATGAGCAGGGCTCTCTGAGAAAGGCACGACTGACCTACTCAAATAGACTATTAAATAAGAACCGAACCAATGTTGGGCGCCATGTCGTGTAGTTCCTAATAATCCGTAGGATCTGTGGGTTTGTTGGACAAAATAAACTTTGGGTGCGGTGCCTAGTCTGATTCCAGGCACCTCCGTAGGATATGTTAGCCTAGAGATCAGCTAGCTCACAGTGTCATCATAAGCCCCCCTAACTGTACCAGGCAGCGAATAGTTTCTGGCAACCACTGAACATGACAACCCTGACCCCTCAGAGATCGTGGAAACAGATCAGGACCTTTCGCTCAGTCACTCGTGCTTACTCGAGCTCAGAGAAATATACAGAATACACAGTGAGACGTTTTCAATATATTTATTGAACAAATGTTATTGTTGTATAGAATACATGTGCTGCGATAATCAGTAGACATAAGCAGATGAAAGTGATTACAAGCACCAAAAGCATAAATAGTAGATACAGTTCTAACATGGTGCTAAAAAAAAGTGTATTTATATGCAGACATATAAACAAGGCAGTAATCAGGCATACCCCTACTATGCAAAACCTATCTCTAAGTGTGCCTAGAGGCTGTGTAGGTGTGAAGCCAAGAATCCAACCCCATTACCTGGTGGGAGAGAATGTAGGACCCCATCTTTGTCACGAACTGGACACCCCTCATGGAGATGTCAGACTGCTGCATTGGTGAAGTCTCAGCATGCAGGCACCCTCGGTGTCAGCTGAAGTGCCTCCTCTACAAATCTTATGGGATGCTCTTTATTCATAAAAAAAGCAGCCTTGCGATGTGCGTATAGATTAGTCATGTTATGGATATGTAGATAGCCCTGTCACCCCGTGGATGAAGATAGAAACAACATTTGTACTGTGTAGAAAGGCCTTGTACATGATGTTGGAGGAATCGTAATAATGTTGTGCGGAGCTAGATGTGTAAACAAAGTAGTTTCAGAGAAACTAATCCAACATTGTCGTGCGTGCAAAAAGTCACGGCAGAAATGTTATTGTGAAAAATAGTGCAATGTAAGAAATGAGCAGCTTCGCTACATGGGTCTAGCCAGAGTACATAGCATTGTAAGAGTGCACCACGTACGTTCTGCCCCACGATTAGAACAAACAAAAAACTCTCAAAAATATTTGAGTCTTATTTTGTCCACAAAACCACTAATATCATGGATTCCCCTTTAAAGCATATGGAAACCCGGTTCCCACACAGGTACAGAAACTTAATAAGTTTTGCCAAGAATGGTATTCACACAGGAAGGCACACACACATTTCCCTGGCCTAAGGAGAAAACATTTGACAGTAATGCAATTGAGTATACTAAAACACCCATAAAAATGATATATATAGGTCAAAAGAGAGACAGGAGAGAGGCACTACTAGAGTTATGGGCCATCTTTGAAGAGGCCCAGAGTGATAGCCCTACACTACCATGAATGTCCATCCACAAAACCAAGCCCAGGGGAATCAGAATGCACCCTACACTCAGCCTCAGAGATCAGGTAGTTGGACAAACACATGACAGTAACAACGACAGACACGGAACTCAGCACATCGGGGACTGGGGCCACAGGGGCTGGGGCCAGAGCCCCGGCAGGGAGGGGTAACAGTATGGGGAGGTACGGCACTCATGCAACCTCAGAACCAAAATTCACAGTAGACTAGACAAGTAATAACAATACCGCGGGCAAAAACCCTAACAGATACAGCCATAAACCCCCTCCCTTCAAAAAAGAAAAAGAGAGAAACAAACCTACAATAATAGGGATCCATGGATTTTATTGGGGTCCAGGAGTTTTTGGCTGCTGTATGTGTTCTGTCGACTGGGTTTCCTCACTAGAGTTCGACATCAGAGTTGCCTCTTGGAGCTAAGACCCCGCTGATCCCAAGGGGGGGGGGGGTTTGACTGGCCACACCCCAGGGAGAGGACAGTCTGACGAGGGAACAGGGCAGCACCCGGAGAATGTATTTAAAAAGCAGATACTCAGGTTCCTGCATACAAATTCTATAGGGACCGGTTCCAATCACCAAGTCAAAAGGTTCCCATTCTGAGACATCAGGCCAGGGACCAATATTTCCTGTATGAAGTGTAGGCCTGACAGCGCCTCCAAAAAGCTAGAGGCTTCCACCCAATGGAGGGCCCTTTTTGAGTTCTAAAACAAAGCTGTCGTCAGTGGCGGGAAACAGGACTCCTGTACGCCTAGGTTGGTCACACAAAGAGCCACTGCAAACCATCCACATGATTTCGAGTCAAAGCCTCAGTTGAGGTGGTTTCACCAGGGTGACCAGACATCCTGGATCTGCTGAGGCAGCCCCCCCCACGTTTTTTGTTTTTCATAATCGCCCAGCACACTTTTGAAATCTATTAATCAAAACCCCCAAGTTCTGCGTTTTTGAGATTACAAGGCAAATACTGACTTAGCCAGCCTTCTCGTATGCTTTGTGAACCATCGTGTTTTTCCGATGTTTGGCCATGGTGCCATGCCCTTACAACGCATGACCTAAGTGTGCCTAGAGGCTGTGTAGGTGTGAAGCCAAGAATCCAACCCCATTACCTGGTGGGAGAGAATGTAGGACCCCATCTTTGTCACGAACTGGACACCCCTCATGGAGATGTCAGACTGCTGCATTGGTGAAGTCTCAGCATGCAGGCACCCTCGGTGTCAGCTGAAGTGCCTCCTCTACAAATCTTATGGGATGCTCTTTATTCATAAAAAAAAGCAGCCTTGCGATGTGCGTATAGATTAGTCATGTTATGGATATGTAGATAGCCCTGTCACCCCGTGGATGAAGATAGAAACAACATTTGTACTGTGTAGAAAGGCCTTGTACATGATGTTGGAGGAATCGTAATAATGTTGTGCGGAGCTAGATGTGTAAACAAAGTAGTTTCAGAGAAACTAATCCAACATTGTCGTGCGTGCAAAAGTCACGGCAGAAATGTTATTGTGAAAAATAGTGCAATGTAAGAAATGAGCAGCTTCGCTACATGGGTCTAGCCAGAGTACATAGCATTGTAAGAGTGCACCACGTACGTTCTGCCCCACGATTAGAACAAACAAAAAACTCTCAAAAATATTTGAGTCTTATTTTGTCCACAAAACCACTAATATCATGGATTCCCCTTTAAAGCATATGGAAACCCGGTTCCCACACAGGTACAGAAACTTAATAAGTTTTGCCAAGAATGGTATTCACACAGGAAGGCACACACACATTTCCCTGGCCTAAGGAGAAAACATTTGACAGTAATGCAATTGAGTATACTAAAACACCCATAAAAATGATATATATAGGTCAAAAGAGAGACAGGAGAGAGGCACTACTAGAGTTATGGGCCATCTTTGAAGAGGCCCAGAGTGATAGCCCTACACTACCGATATCAAGCAAGGCGTCAGAACCTCCCCCACCATATGCAGGAAAGGAGATGCTTACGCCAGCTCCCGCTGCATTAGGATATTTAAATCCACCAATAGTAGGAGCCGATGAGTCCCCCACTGAAAGACGGACAGTTAGGCCCAAGCATGAGAAACCAAAAGGCCAGCGAGCCCAGACGCATCCAACGCAACCCAAGTCCCTTGAAAAGGTCCCCAAAAACTCAATCCCCCGTCTACCACGTCCAACACATAGAACCTCAGCAGCAAGAACATGCACTTCCACTGGTTCTAGCGTGCCTATATGAGTGACAGGGAGGTTTGTTGCAGTTCTAGATAGTGATACAGCAAGTGGGGGAGAGGAAGGGAGCCCCAGTCCCCTGGGATCCGATGACGAGGGTGAAGCTACAGGATTTGTCCAGGTAGACGAGGAGACAACAGAGAGTGAGCTTGAAGTCAAAGCCCAACCAAAATGAACAGCGCATAGCTCAGAGCGAAGGAGGCAGATCAGAAGGGGCGAGGAAGAAAGGTGTGAGCTGAGGCTAGAGAGAAAGAACATGCACCCAGGAAGTACAGCAAGAACAAAGGGCAGTGTGCTCTTCATATGAGGGAAGCGGGGATAGGTATAGGGCACCAATTGATGAAGAATCCCAGGCAGAATTAAATGAGAGGCTTTGAGCAGGTATCAGAGCCTCACCAATCAGTCAATAAAGGAGAGGGGCTGACCAGGAAATAATAGACCAAGCCAGCCTAGTACTATCCCAACCAAGATGCAGGAAAAATAAGATGGCCCATGATCCAGCGCGGCTAATATAAATTTTTCCTTATGACACTAATCCAGAAAAACACCTACACAACCTTAATCACTTGAAATTTATGTCGGTGGGGCCCATAACACCGCATGCATACATTCATTCAATTTTCTGGATCAAGCGCTAAGGAAAAAGGAGTTGCTGGACAAACGGGATACCTTATTAAAATGACAGAATTATAACCTATACATTATATACATTAACTTCGGATCCTGTCGGTTCTAAACATCAAGGTACTCCGCTCTTCGGTCGATGGATCAACTAGTAGAATCAGTTGATGGCGATTAAGACCAGCTCAATCACAATTAAAACCTTTAGTATTTATAAATCACAATTTTATTAAAAGAACCACAGACTCATTTAGAGTTAACATATAGTTTTATCGAAATTCTTTAAGCAAAGAGTAAAGTTCATTTTAAGCAAATACATTTATTATATCAGTAAGCATTTAAGTAAAAGGTTAGGAATAAAGATGGGAAATACTCATTACCCTTGGCCGTAGGGCGATGACAAGAATGGTTCATCAGGAAAGAAAGGTGAACCGCAGATCACAGGATGGACTCCCAAAACTGACTGACTGTCCCGCTAACCTCCTCGGACGCAATCTCCTCCCGGGCAACTCCCGCAATGGTCTCGTTCCTTTCCCCAGTCAAAGTTAAAAAATGACAGAGTCTCTCGCAGCATCAGGATAGAATAAGCGAAGAAGTTTTTTCACAACGTCAGAGCAGACTCTCTTATACCTTATTTTCTGGCTCACTACACTTAAAGGTTGCAATCTTTAGGGGCAAGAATTACGCTAATTGGTCCATTGGAGGGGTGGCGATGGTCACCTCATCGCCCTCCTTGTTCGAACCGGTTTGGGGACAATAACGCATACAATAAGTCTCATGACCAATGAAGTCCAAAAGTAGTTCAATTTGCTAATGTAATTTGTAACAAACTCCGATGGTCACATATTAGTTCATCCCCTGTCGCTCGATTTTCTCATCCGTTCCCATGCATATATGCTGAACTCTTGGCACGATTCTCGTGGCAGGTCAGACTGGCCTTGACATCTCTCACTCCGGGCACAGGCCGCATACACGTGACTGGAGCGTCCATACTGTTCATGCGCAGGGGCCATTTTATTCGGCGCATGCATCCCATCCTTTCCAGCTGCCATTTTCGAAGCGTGGCCTAGCAGGCCCGAACGAAACTAATATAAGAACAAACACAACGGAAATTAAAACATGGAAAATAAGCCTTTCTGTTTACCACCCGCCATTCTAAAGACCCGTGTTAGGTATTACCTAGCGACATTTAAAGCGACATTTAAAGCCATTTTACTTACCACCTGCATTCTTTGCCACGGTGCAATTTATTATGCAACTCAAATCATGCAATTTACTCTATTTACTACTCAAATCACAATATTTATGTTATTTTGCTTCACATTTGTAAATAAATTAGATTTTTGCAATAGCAATAAGTTGCCCACGTGTGATGTTTAACAAAAAGGTGCATTTGTTGATTAGTTCATGCGTTTCAAACGGTTAGTACCATTAGTCGTTATGGGGTCTTTAACTTCAAAGGGGTACAAAAAATATTTCGTTTCCCCTGCTCCATCACCCATTTGTGTGCAAACGAGGGGAGCAGCGATGAAGAGCATTCTGCTCACAAGTTCAGAACAGAAACACGCTAACCCCAGGGAGATAGTAGCAAGAGAGGAAGGTGAGATCTTTGCACACCCGTTCTGCCTCTTATGAGCCCACCTGACTGAGGAAAAGGACCAATATGATAGACCTTGGCTGAAGGAGGGATCATTTGAGCCAGAGGACATGGCTATAGCGGAGGTTTGGATCCGACATGAAGGCGGAGACCCCAAGTGGAACTTCGCCTACATGCAGGAATGCCTAAAAAGATGAGAACAACATGTTAGGGAGAAACCCGTAGAGTCACCTGAAGTAAGAATGTACCCATTACTACAGAGGGGCACGTCGGGGATCATATGTGTGCCATGGGCTCAGATGGATAAAGAGGGGTTAAGGACAAAGTTACAGCCATTGCTGGATGGAGCAGGGAAATGGATTTCATGCATCTAGAAGAACACCGCAGGAATTACCCTAGCGATAGGTGGCATTAAAAGCCTGTTAAGTAGCCTTACTGAGGAATAGACCAACGTGGTGTTCGCCCGAGCCCACATTCCAACAATTATGCTAACAGATACCAGGCATGGCGGAGCCGCATCTAATTCATACAGGCACCGCATATGGACAGCCCTGAGAGATATGTTCCCTGACTTGCCCAGATGTAAGAGGGTTAATGGCAGAGACTATGAAGCCAGGGGAGAGCATAACCGATTTCTTGGATAGAATGAGGAAATGATGGGAACAAGAGACAGGACACCCATGGATCAATACAGGCCCACAAGTCGCATTCTTCTACAATATTCTCAAAAAAGGGCTACCCACCAAGATACAGAGTGGGCTGAACAGCGTGGTTGGGTTAGATACTAAACCCTAGCAGGAGATACAAGCTCATAAATTACATTACCTCAAATAGAAGCAAGAAAAGAATAAAGAAAAACAGGAACAAGCCCAGAGAGACACTGCTTAATTGGTCCAACCAAATCGAAAAAGACCATCCTCGAGGTGTCTGCTTTGGCCGCGACCGTGCAAATGGAACCAGTCTCAAGGGGAACTTCACCGCAAAACCCCAGAGAGTTCCAGCTCAGCTATGGTGGTACAGGCCAGGGAGGTTGGCTGCAATCAGACCTACTATTGCCACAGGCTGGGCCACCTGGCAGAAAAATGCTGGTTAAAGGCATACCATGAGCAGAGATTGATGAGCCAGGGCCAGCCACCACAAAACCCCATGAATGTCCATCCACAAAACCAAGCCCAGGGGAATCAGAATGCACCCTACACTCAGCCTCAGAGATCAGGTAGTTGGACAAACACATGACAGTAACAACGACAGACACGGAACTCAGCACATCGGGGACTGGGGCCACAGGGGCTGGGGCCAGAGCCCCGGCAGGGAGGGGTAACAGTATGGGGAGGTACGGCACTCATGCAACCTCAGAACCAAAATTCACAGTAGACTAGACAAGTAATAACAATACCGCGGGCAAAAACCCTAACAGATACAGCCATAAACCCCTCCCTTCAAAAAAGAAAAAGAGAGAAACAAACCTACAATAATAGGGATCCATGGATTTTATTGGGGTCCAGGAGTTTTTGGCTGCTGTATGTGTTCTGTCGACTGGGTTTCCTCACTAGAGTTCGACATCAGAGTTGCCTCTTGGAGCTAAGACCCCGCTGATCCCAAGGGGGGGGGGGGTTTGACTGGCCACACCCCAGGGAGAGGACAGTCTGACGAGGGAACAGGGCAGCACCCGGAGAATGTATTTAAAAAGCAGATACTCAGGTTCCTGCATACAAATTCTATAGGGACCGGTTCCAATCACCAAGTCAAAAGGTTCCCATTCTGAGACATCAGGCCAGGGACCAATATTTCCTGTATGAAGTGTAGGCCTGACAGCGCCTCCAAAAAGCTAGAGGCTTCCACCCAATGGAGGGCCCTTTTTGAGTTCTAAAACAAAGCTGTCGTCAGTGGCGGGAAACAGGACTCCTGTACGCCTAGGTTGGTCACACAAAGAGCCACTGCAAACCATCCACATGATTTCGAGTCAAAGCCTCCAGTTGAGGTGGTTTCACCAGGGTGACCAGACATCCTGGATCTGCTGAGGCAGCCCCCCCCCCCCCCCACGTTTTTTTTGTTTTTTCATAATCGCCCAGCACACTTTTGAAATCTATTAATCAAAACCCCCAAGTTCTGCGTTTTTGAGATTACAAGGCAAATACTGACTTAGCCAGCCTTCTCGTATGCTTTGTGAACCATCGTGTTTTTCCGATGTTTGGCCATGGTGCCATGCCCTTACAACGCATGACCATAGAGATCCTAGCCATCAGTTAGGGACAGCAGGCCCAAGTGCACTGAGAGAAAGTCAGGAGTGATCCGAGAGAGAGGGGGATGCCTTGGAGAAGGGATCCAAATGTCCACTGCAACTCCAGACGAGGGTAGGACACCAGATGCATTCACCTCCAGATCAAGCATAGCGATATAACCTTGCAGAAAGCATCAAGGCATCCTTTGCATCAAGGGAAAGCAGTTGGCCCCGACCTTGGACACCACAAGGCAGCACAGGTAGGGGTAAAATGGGGGCCATCGAGTAGCTACCGACCCCCTCCCCAACATGACAAATAAGGCAGTAGACCACACAAAACTTAGGGAAACATCCCAAAATTAAAGAAAAATAGCCCAAATTTAGCCCAAGCAGAAGTTGCCAGATAAAAGGCGGGGTCGCGATACCTGGCACGACAAGGGGGGGGACTCGTGATACGCCACATGCAGAGCATGGAGAGATATATACACATGTGATCCCGGGGCACGTTGTAATCACCAGCGCCACTAAATAGCAGCGCACCCCCTCATCACAGTCTCGCGCACATGTAGTCAAAAAGACGCCACTCACACCAACTGCACCTCCATACACACAACAGGTGAGATACAATCCTGGAAAACTAGTGATGCCCACGGAACCCCTGCTAAAACATGATGCTATCCATCCCGATGCTCATGAGATCACCCCACAAATACCTTTCACCAATTTAAGCATCCAGTTGGGAATGGAGGGGGCTCAGCAGCTCATAAAGAGATTAGGCTGCCTGGATAACCAATAAATCTCCCTTAGTCCCCACAAACTATCAGAAAGATACCCACCCGGGGCCACCTTCCGGTGCCTCACTAAAAAAGCAACTAGTGGAGTGTGGAAGACACACCTTTAGGGAAAAGAAAAAACTCCGGAAACGGTTGATTACGGCGCACATGCAATGTTTCGGAGTTAACTATCAACCAAATTCTTATCCAAAAAGGTAATCTATAGAATATTACAGAATATTCAAGTGCACCAACACCAAGCTGCCATATTAAACACCCCAGCCTGGACAAGAAATGTACTTTTCAAAACTTTGAACTAACACCACAAACGTTTGTTTGAACTGAAACCACATAGACGTCTCCTAGGGGACCCATACCAAGATCTGCAATGTCAAATGAAAAGTTATATATGATTGCATTGTTATGTACCCTCTGTCTTCTATGGGTGATACTGCACGTATTCAGTGCTGAGGAACTGCCAAGTAAAAAGGAGTCTATTCACAAGTTACCACAGCGATTGCATAGGGACCTTTCCCATGTCACTTACAATTACACTAAGCAGAGCACCAGTATCCCACATATGCTACACAGCGCTCTTTTGCACAACACATGGTACCAGCACATGACTGCAGTTGGCTCCCAAACATCAGCCGGGTCATAAGTCTGTTTGTTGATTCCTCATGCAGTAGGCACAGACAGGCTTTACTTATCACAAGAGGCAGCCCCTGAAAAAGCAAAAAGCCTTATTTACCTAAATCTATGCATAGTAAGGGCCAAAATCCATCCCAACAATGTAGAACCACACATGGTAGTAGTGAATTCGACCCGATATGACACCAACCCAACTGCGTTATACCTCTTCACTGAACCTAATGATATCCGAACCGAGCTGGAAAGGGCACCATAGGGGATACTGTTTGGCCCGAGTCTTCCCAGAGAAGAGATTCTTGGAGGGAGAAAAAACCTCTGCACTGGATCCAGCTGCCTAACCAGTTGGGGAAGGGTCCACACCAACCACTGCCTTGCGACGGGTACCCCGATTGTCATGGCTCTCCTGTAACATACTAGGTACAGCGTTAGCGGAACCCCCCTCGTATGCACTGCTTTCCCACCATCTGCGTTCCTCCGCCCGAGGGGCTCATCCTCTACCACTTCTCCTTCTTCAAGACTCATCTCATAATAGTCCAGCGGAGGATGAGTTTCAAAGTCATCGACGGCCCTTGTGGGTACCATGACCTTTATGTCGGACATAAATGCATCCGTTTTATTAAGCACCTTTACACCACCTGAGGGGCACCAAGGGGCTGTAATACACCATCTCATCCGTGTCCTTGCCTGCCGTTGCTCCACGTGGCAGTCTCTGTCCAGACTCCGCCCTCTTTCGCGAGCAGAATGTCTAACGCAAGATGGTTCTGCAAAACCATAGTCCTACTAGCAACCATCTCAGTATTTACGAGCAATAAGTATTTACGAGCAATAAGCATTCTTGCCACAAATAAAAAAACTCCAGGATTCACAGGGTCTGTCTCATCCAGAAAGAACTTCAATGATCCTCAAACTTCAGAAGCACGATCACACTCACTTTCCCCTACAGGAATAGTATCATATTCATTCTTATCATTGTGTATGCACAATTTTCCTTAGTGTTGGCAATCTAATGTCAATGCTCCAGTGTTCCCTGCAGCTTGATGATCTACCTCTTCCTGTAACCAACTCCTAAAACTAACTCCTTCAGCTGCATTCGTCTTTACTGATCTATATCTATCTTGTACCTGCTTTAGGAATTTCTTTTTGATGTTAGTAAGGACACATGTCAAATTATACCTATGTGCATAAGCGTTATCTATCGTTTTAATCGGGGCAAAATATCTACTAACAGTTTCAGCAACCTGAGCATAGGAATGTTGGCTTAAATGTTTGAACAGGGGGACTTCTGAATAGACCAAAATAGTGTAAGCATTTAATGTGTAATCTCCTCTAGATGAATCATCATGCATATTATGCCTTCCAATGAATATAACCCCCATCTACTTTGTGTGATGGTTTCTGTGCTGATGTATGTTTCTCCTCTTTGATATTTGTCGAACTCAAACTTAATTCTACAATTAGCGCTATCAAGCCTAACACTACAATGATTAATATTTGCCTAATAGGTACCTATGTCTATGACTATTATTATTCGTTTCCATACTATTTAGACTCAGACCAAGTGGGTAGAGAAATAGCAGCAACAGAATCTTCTCTGACATTCTCGGCCTGTGCAAATAGCAAAACAGTCTTTATTTGTGCTCAACGTTATTTACAAACATGTACAATCTTTGTGAGGTTTCCCTAGCCCTACTCTGTGTTCTTCTAAATGTCAACCCTAATTTTATTCTTCTTCCACTCGGACCTAGGTATTCTTCTTTTAAGAAGGTCAACAAATAAGGTGAGGACCAAGTTCATTAATAAGCATCTCCAAGATCATTATTCTCAGTCCATCAACAAGCACAGGAGACTCTTCTGGATTCAGATAGGGAAATTCAGTCTCATTCAGTACTAAATCCTCAAAGCAATTAGTCTTTTAGAGGAAGGAAGTGCAAATGTAAAGAGATAGCTCAAATCAAGTACTGGAAGTTTCATATGAATTTCCACTATTATTCCAGAACGTCCTGAAGTCGCTCTCGTTATCAGTAGTGTGAGATAAGTCCACTTAGGAAAAGAGTACCTCCAACAAGGGACCCTCGATCTTTTGGATCTTCTGAGATTTGATCCTTCAGTTTCATTTCCATTCAGCTCTGATTCACCAGATGCCTCGGATATGGGTGCAAGAGTTCTGTCAGAGGATAACTTTAACCCTCTCCCCTCTTTACTCTTTGGCCAGCTTTCTTCTATCACTACTCGTGATTCCATAGCACTAGTTCCTTCTTCATGGTCAGAATCTGATTCATTCACCAGCCCAGCATCAGCTTCGAGTTCAGATTCAGCTTCAGATTCGTCAAGACTCCCCTCAGATCATTCAAGTGCTGCCTCCGGCTCGGTCTGGTCCCCTCCAGCTTGACTGATCTCTTCCTGTGGCCTTTTGACCACTGTTGGCATCTCTTCTGGGAGAGGTACTATTACTTGTTCAAGGGGACACGGGACTCTACAAGTGTGGGACCCATGCACCCAAGTAGGAAGACCACCACACTTCACAGCAGTCGTATTGACCAAGATCACCTGGTACGGACCACGCCAACGAGGCTCAAGACAGTTCTTTCTCACATGTTTCTTCACCACGACCCAGTCACCAAGACTTAGGTCATGGCACTGCTCCTGATGTGGCGGTGCGGTTGACACTTCATCCTGGTGAGACACAGAACAAACCATGTCAGCCAATCCTTTACAGTAATCGAGCACCAAATCATCTGTGATGTTTACAAGCACATTTGATGGCAGAGCAGACAACCGCATAGCCCTTCCCATGATTATCTCATGAGGCGACAGTCCTGTTCTTTGATCTGGGACACTGCGAAGACTCATCAGCACAAGAGGCAAAGCATCAGGCCATTTCAGAGATTTTGAAGCACACTTTAGCCAACCTGGATTTCAAAGTGCTGTTGACTTGTTTCACGATACCTGAGATTCTAGATGATAACTGCAATGTAATCTCTGTTCCACTTGTAACGCTGTACATAGCATTCTCAGAATCTTATTAGTAAAATGAGTTCCTCGGTCTGACTCCAAAGAAGTTGGAAATCTGAATCTTGGAATGAGTTCCCTCAATAACAGCTTAGCTACAGTGAGGCTATCATGTCTCCTAGTAAGGTAGGCTTCTACCCAATATGAAAAGATGCACACCACTACTAGAATGTACCTCAATCCTTTGCATGTTGGCATCTCAACGAAATCCAGCTGCATTCTGTTGAACGGACATCCAGATCTCCATATGTGACTCAGTGTAACAGCAGTTTGCTTTCCCACATTGATTTGCTGGCAAATCACACATTGATAACACAAAGCCTCAGCCATCGCTCGAAACTTCAGGTTAAACTAAGTCTGCCATGGCATCCCTTCCTACATGCATCGACCCATGATAGTACCTCGTCATCGGTGGAAACAAACTATTAGTAAGTACTGGTCTTCCATCTCCTGAAACCCAAAAGTCATCTTCTCCTTTCACACATCCTGCTCTGATCCACCCTTTCTGTTCCTCCTCAGTAACTTCCTCTTGCAACCTCTTCACCTCCTCCCATGTGTCAGCAATTGTCATCAAAAGGCTGAAATTGGTTTAATCTGTTCCCTCATTTGTATATTCACCATTAAAAGTGCAAACGTTTAGTGCCCAATAACGTGCAAATTTATCGGCATAGCGATTCCAAATTGTCACGAAATCATTTCCTTTATAATGGGCAGAGCATTAAGGACAGCACCTTGTGCTGGCATCTGCAGGGCCTCTAACAATTTCCTCACGTTTTCTCCATTGGGGATCGAGGACCCTGATGAGGTCATGAATACCCTTTGAGACCATAACTGTCTGAAGTTGTGAACGACACCGAACCCATACTGACTATCGGTGAATATTGTCACTTTTAGCTGGTCTGAAATGCAGCATGCTCTGGTAAGAGCAATCAGTTCTGCCATCTGCCTGGAGAATACTCTTTGAAGCCAGGAAGCTTCCACCATTCCTGTAACAATACAGATAGCATTAGCAGCCCTCAGATTTCCCTCATTGTCCCTCAGACAAGAGCCATCCACAAACAGGGTGTAATCAGATTCAGGCAATGGCTCATCAAAAATGTCGGGACAGGGCTTGTTGCATAGTCCAGTGACATTGAGACAGTCATGCTCTACTTCAATCTCATCTGCATCACAATCAGCTAAAGGAAGTAAGGTAGCAGGGTTCAGAACTGAACATCTTTTCAAGGTGATATTCTCAGCGGCCAAAATAGTCTGCTCATACCTTGTGAGCCTACTATTTGTTTGGTGCTGAATACGAGTTTGAGACAACAATATTTCAACTGAATGGGGTATGTAGACAGTCAAAGGGTGACCCCTTTCGATGCTCTTGCATCTTTCTATGCTGACACCTGTTGTTGCAATGGATTGCAACCCGGCAACGCTGATGTTACTTGATCCAGAGTAACAGAAAAATAGGCAACTGGTCTATGGGCACTTCCATGATTCTGTGTCAATACTGATAGAGCACAACATTCTCGTTCACTACAAAAGAGCGAAAGCACTTTGTTGTAATCTGGCATTCCTAGTGCAGAAGGGCGGCAAAGGCTTTCTCAAAGCTCCAGGAACGCATTCAAGTAATAATTGTCCCAGGGCACCGGATCAGACACATCTTTGTGTGTCAACCTATGTAGTTGCTTGGCCATTAGGGAAAAGCTGGGTATCCACTGGCGAAAGTAGCCCACCATTCCCAACATCCTGACTTCTTTCTGTGTGCAAGGCGGATTCATTTGCATGATCGCTGAGATTCTTTCTTGTGACACCTTTCTCGCACCCTTCACAATGTGATGTCCTATGTAGAGGACTTTCATCATGTAGTACTGTAACTTGCTTGGGGACACTTTATGTCCAATCTCAACCAAATTTTTCAGCAGGGTAATTGTATCAGTTTTACATGCTTTCCGAGTTTTTAAAGCAACCAAAAGGTGATTGATATACTGGGCCAGGATAGAATTACAGGGCATGACCAGAGACTTCGGATTCTTCTTCAAGATCTGGTTAAAGATGGAAGGACTCTCCGTATAACCTTGTGGGACACAGCACCATATTAAAACATGATTCCCCAGCCAGAAAGCGAACAAGAATTGGCTTTCCTCTTGGAGGTGAACGGAAAAGAATGCCTGGCAAAGATCAATGACAGTGAACCAATCACCCTCACATGGAATTTGTAACAATATCACAGATGGATGCAGTACCACGGGACAACAAGGAACCACTATGTTCTTATTTTTCCCAAGATCCTGCACTATGTGGTACTTACCGCTCGGCTTCTCCAAGCACATAATGGGTGAGTTACATGGACTACCCAGGATCTCTTTCAAATTGCCTTGCTCAATCATAGTCTCAATCACAGGTGTAATTCCAGCAGCTATCTTGGGTGTCAAGTTATACTGTGGTTTTCACGGGCATTCTGCATTTGGCTTAACTTGAATATGGACTGACTCAACCCCTCAGATGAGTCTGATGTGATTTCCGGAAAAATCCCAGACTAGGTCTCTCACTATCTCTGAGATCAAATGGTAAGTCTTCTACTGTCAACATGGGGAACAATGAAACGCACAAGTTCTGGTTTGCCACTTTGAAGGCAATGTCCTCATCCTTTGTCTGAAGCTCAATACCCTTCAGTGTGCAGTAGATGGCGCAATTTAACTTGCACAGCAAATCACGTCCTAACAGGCACATAGGGCTAGAATCACACACACAAATTGATGATTATCTTCAAATGTCCCTATCTTCACAGACACTTGCTCAGCAAGGGGCTATGACAATCCTTCATTTGCAAATCCTTCAACTTGGATTGTTTTTCCAGAGAGCGGTAGGTTTGGAACCTCTGCTGCTCTCACAGTAGAGTGGGCAGCACCAGTGTTGGTCAGGAATGTGAAATTGTGGCCATCTACATCAGCATCAATGTATGGTTCACTCTGGTCTACCTCTAAGACTGCGCCAAGCGTACAGTCTTCCTCCCCCTCAGGCACTTTCATAAGGACTGATCGGAGCCGCACTCATCAGAAGCGTCAAATGTGGGAAACTGTTGGTACGAGCCATTATGATGGGACACTTTCTGATTCCCATTCATGTCTGCATTTTGATTAAATCGGGCACTATTTACAGCTTGCTGTGACATCAGGGCTGTGGTACTTGCATCATACGGCCTTGGAACCCAGACGAATTTTGGAATCCTCGGATCGGGACACATCCTGGGGTTGTATAACATTACCCTGGGGGTGATTAAACCCTCCATTCTGTTCTTGATTTGCAGGATTAAAGGAACATTCGCACTTCTGATCCAGCGCTAACAATAAAAATTCTTCTCCTATATGACTCGGTCATCCAGGTACAACTATCTCTCCAATACACAGACTATATCCATATGACGGTGGGGCCCATTAACACCGCATATACATTCACTTACTCATTTATTCCCTGGATTACCTCCGTCCTTAACCTAGGAGAAAAAACAGTAAAACGATTCGCTGGAAGGAGACGGGATACCTCTTTTAACACGACATAATGTTTCTCATTGCTTTTAAGGTATTCCGCTCATTGATCGATGGACCAACTAGTAGGAATCAGTTGATGGTGATTAAGACCAGCTCAATCACAATAAACTCTGTAACATTTTACCTTAATTATTGAGCTAAAGAATCACTGAGTCATTTGTTTAAAGACAATAAAGTTTATATAAAGTTTTAGAAACAATGCATAAGTTTTAAGTTTATCACTCAGATTATTACATTTATCATCATTATAAGAATAAATTGAAATTACAATGCATACCTATTAGATGGAAAAATAAAGTTTGTCACAGCAAGAACTCCAAAAAGATCTATCTATCTGTCTT
Organism: Calotriton arnoldi; assembly: GCA_963921515.1. NCBI lineage: Eukaryota > Metazoa > Chordata > Amphibia > Caudata > Salamandridae > Calotriton > Calotriton arnoldi. The sequence goes on along the minus strand of CAWUFW010001599.1, from coordinate 2,376,209 downwards.
TGGAAAATCTAATAGCTCTAAATGAAGAATCTATCAGGAGTAAAAAGGTTCTCCAAAAGCAGCATCTTATACTTAATGAAAATAGCAGCAGCAGCTTCGATCATCCGCAACAGCAACTCCACACCCGCAACTCATCTATCAGCAATCTCAGCTCTCCCTTCTCCTAACAGTACGCTCGCTCATCATCATCAATAAAAATAATACTAATAACAACTAACCCCTCCCGGAGTAGGTCTTCTTATACCCTAATTCTCGCTTACTAAATAAAATGTTGCCTCTTTATGGCGTGATTCTCTCTCATTGGTCCATTCAAGTCCATATACATTTTTATCAAACTTCCTTGTCTTAACCAGTTCTTTGTGGAATGTCCATGCTTGCATCGTTTCCCATAGTTCATGACATTACTCATCAGTTTCGATCAGTCCAATTTGTATCATTTTCTGATACTTTTTAGGTTCAACAGTTCCGTTTGTCCATTTATTCATTTTGACTTCTCACGCTTCTTGCTGATCATCTTGGCACACATTTGCTCAGTAAGGTCACAATAGCCTTGACCATACTTCCATCCTAGGCTCTCAGCACGAACACGTGATCATTCTTGTTCACGGCCTTTCTCCTTTTCCACACGGCTTCTCGCACATGCGTACTCTAGCTCATGGCGGCCATTTTATATCGCTGCTCAACAGGCCTAAGCGCACTATTTTCAAAGATAAACAAAATATTGTTAAAATAAAGAATATAAACCCTTTTGTTTCCCTCCCGTCTTTCTACGTACCCCAATTAGGTATTACCTAGCAAAAAGCAACATATAAAGCCGTCCCTTACTTACCATCGCTTTATTTTGCCACCACACGTTTTATTTTTAAAGCACAAAATCATGCATTTCATTATTTTATTAGTACGCAAATATTACATTTATATTAGACACGACAACAATTATAAGTAGATTAATTTGCACACAAAATAGCGTGTTACCTTTACCCTTCACATGTAACATACATTGTTGGTTATTTACTTAAACGAACATGTTTATTAATTATTTTACGAAAATTATTAGGAGGTTAACATTTTTCATTTATCCTGCTCCATCAACTCCCCCTTTGGTGATTTTTAATATCACCACAAAACCCAAGTTATACAATTCTTTCAGACAGCATATTTCTTTTATCCGTTTGCTTTTGTTAGTTTACACAACTGTATCCCTTTCAACTTGTCTCTTGGTCTTCTTGTACATGTTCTCTTTTATCTCTTCTAGCTCTATTTCACCCATTTCTCTCTCTCTCCTTGTTTATCATGCTTTCTTTTTCTATTTTATTCTGTTTTCTTCTTTTCTTTATACATGTAATTACAAGCTTCAGCACTAAAATTATTATTATTATCATGGTTGCTATTATTATAACTTTCCCTATTATTAATCCACTCATTCTTGTTAACCAATTTATTACTGAAGAAAACCCTTTACCAAGTTTTCCAAAAGCACTTTCAACCTCCAGTGGAACAAGTTCTTTGTGCAAACTTGTAATATTCTTTATATACTTTTGTATATTTTCACTTTTATCTGGAATGTAAGTGCAACAATGTTGGACTTTCAGCATTCCACAGACCTCACCCTCTTTTGCCAAAAGAATGTCACGGGCAAGTCGATTTTGCATTACCATAGCTCTCATGGCAACCATCTCGGTATTTACCATCAAGAACCCTCCAGCAGTATCTGTAGATAAACGATCTACCACTGTGGATAATTTCGAATTTTAAATGCATTCAAAGATATTCCCACTGCTGGTATCAATGCACCAAAAATATCACCTACTATTTCTGAAAAACTTTCCTTTTTCTACGTGTAAAGGTATTTATCATTTTGTGTGTTCCTTTTCTTTCATATCCATATGAAAAATCTTTGGAAAGACCAGGCCTAAATAACATGACCCATACCAATGGTCCGGCAACCTGTAATAAGCCCTATTACCGCAAAACATAATAGATCCCTGGAAATATTGGATCTTTTCCCCTTTGAATCCCCATCCACCTAAAATTTGATAATTGTCATGGCAAATACTGGAACCCACAAAATAATTGTCATATCTTGTTCTATTTCTTCTAATGCACAACCTTCCCTGTTGGGGCCAATCCAGAGTCATAGCTGCATTTGTCTTTTTCTTGTCATGATGGTCTTCCTCAAACGCCCAAAGAGGTGTTTTTGTCTCTTCTATCACTTTTCTTTGAAATTTCACTCTTCTTTCTTCAACCATCTCTAAAAATACCTTTTCTTCTTTCTTTAACTCACAGGTAAGGTTGTTTTTAACTATATTATCTAATGTTAAAATCTTATCTTCTATGAAAAATAAACCAAACGTTTTTCCCTCTTTTATTTTGTTTAGTTCGGGAACTACAGAAACTTTCGCAAAAATCTTATCTATGTCAGTGTAATAATATTCTAATCTACCTGTTTTATAAAATAAACTTGCTAAAACACTAAGGGGCCGATTCCGATCTCGGCCGGTAGGGCTCCGAATCGGATTCGGCATTACCGGATCAGATTCGGAGCCCTGTTTCCCGACCGAATCGTACGCGGGTCCGGCCGAGCGAGTACGATGCAAGCACCCGCGAAATCGCCGACCGACTCGAACGCGGCTTCAACACGCTCCGACCGACTCGCACGGACACAACTCGCACCGCCGGGTAAGTACGATGCGCACCGCGAGCAGTCCGACCGACTCGCGCCGTCCGGCTCGAAAGAGCTGTCGGAGCCGGACTTTGGGGGTCCGCGTCGGACCCCCCTGTACGCGTAGCCACGCGAGTCACACACAGGGGGGACCCATGGGTCCCCCCTACCTGTGCTTGTACGGCACGATGCGCTTCGACGCGTACCCACTGTAGGGGGCGCCCTTGTTCGCCTCGCACCCATTGAGTCAATGGGAGCCCGCGTACGCGTTGTACGACCGGCTCCCATTGACTTCAATGGGAGTCCGACCGAATCGAGTCCGGGTGCATGCGTGCGCATCGTACTCGTTCGGTCGGACTGCCAGAGTCCGATTCGGTCGGAATTCTCTCCGGGTCCGGCTCGGTCGGAGAGATTTCCGGCCCAAATCGGAATCGGCCCCTACATGTTATTCCATACGTCAAAGGAAGGTGATGATAAGTCACACCCTCTGCTACAGATGCAGGTAATTGCATACAAACATAGCAATCTCTTACATCCATTGTTTCTACATACTCATATAATAATTTAGTAAAAACATTCTTTGAAAAATCTGTTATTGATTTGTCCTTATGTAGTTCTGCACTACTTTTTAATATAACTGTTTCTTGAGTGTTAGCTCCGTTTTCTATTTCTCTGTGATTAGACATTTCTACTACAGCTAAACTAATTGGAATAGTGATTGCTAAAACCACCCATGCTGTCATTAATAATCCTGTACAAAAGAAGCACATCTTACACCATCTACTTAAAAACTCACATCTACATTTTCTATCTCTAGTATCCTCCATTTTGTTTTATAACCTATTTATTTATTTTCAAGAAAATTGTGTCACTACACCTCAGAAATGACTTCTTAGCCACTCTGCACTCCAATGTTTCTGTCTTCGTTCAGTACTTTCTTTTAATTCTTTTCAGAATTCTTTCTTTATCAAATCCAGTATTTTGTCAAATCCGGTAGAAATTCGTCAGATCCAGTATTTTGTCAAGTCCGGTAGAAATTTGTTTAAATTTCTTCAAGTTTGTTGCACTTCACCTTCACCCATTAGGTTTCTTTGTTCTGGGTTCTCGTGAGTGTTCTTTTCTTCTTTGATATCAGTTAAAGCAAGGTACAACCATTCAGGCGATCTATACTTCGGATTTACCTTCTTTACTCTTTTCGTTTTCTGCAAGTGTTTTCCACCTTGTTTTTCTTGCTCTTTCTGACTTGTTATTTCATTCACTTGTTCAGCACTTTTTCCATCTAACCTTATGATCCTGTATCTTAATTTTCTTACTTCGTTGGGCCAATTGTCTCCTTTTCTTGGCCTTTTTGCCTTACTTCCTTTTTCCTCTCTTTCTGTTTTCCAAGTTCTTTTTCTTGACTCTAGTTTTTGGTTTCTTTCTTCTCCACTTTCTTCAGACTCTGTTTCAGTTTTCTCTTTATTGTCTCTTATTTTGAATCTTATAATTTCATTTTCTTCCTCTACTTGTGGTTCTTTTCTTATCTTCCTTCGTTCACCTACTTCTGTCCCTCCTCGAGGTTCTTCCGAATTTGTGTCCGAATTTGTGTCAATCTCTCCATCTGCTTCTAAATTTCCCTGTTCTTTTGTTTGGCTATCTGTCCCTATTGCTCCTCGGGGATCTTCCGATTTTCAAACTTTCTGTTTGAAACTCTCCCTTCTTCATCTATTAATATTATCTCCGAAGGATTTTTACCACAACTTGTACTTGGTTGCTCACTGTTACTATCTTCGTGCTCGGTTTCTTCTCTTAAGCTTTCAAATTTCCAATTTCTTTTCAGAATTTCCTCACAATCCGAATGATCTGTATCAGATTCTGAACTGGTATCTGATATTTCCAGATGTCGACTCACATGTCGATCTTCAGGTTCTGGAACTTCCGCTATTTCCTCCACTTCTTCTGTCGTTGCACTTGTAGTTGGGTCTTCCAGATGTCGACTTACAGGTCGATCTTCAGATTCTGGCACCCTGTTTGTTTCTTCTTCCGCTTCTGATGCTGAACTGTTATCCAACACTTCCAGATGTCGACTCACATGTCGATCTTCAGGTTCTGGAACTCTGATGGTGTGACTGGCATGCACCCAGTGTTTTACTCCTGCACATTTGACTGCAGTGGTTGTCACCAGGATCACTTGTCGTGGTTCGTCCCAGCGAGGAACCAAACAGTTTCTTCTCCTGTGGACTTTTATGCGGACCCAATCTCCTGGATTCAAGTTGTGAGCTGGTTTTCTTTCAAGAGTAGTAGCATCCGGTCCAACCTGATGAAACACAGAATGCACCACATCAGCCAATCCTTTGCAATAATCCAGCACCAGATCATCAGTTATAGTCAGTAGTTTGTTGACAGGTACATGTGCTTGTCTCATTGCTCGTCCCATAATTATCTCATGGGGACTGAGTCCAGTTTTCCTTTCCGGAATACTTCTGATTGTCATTAAAACTAATGGCAAGGCATCTGGCCATTTGAGTCCTGTGGCTTGACACATTTTTCCTAACCTGTTCTTAATTGTTCCATTCACTTGCTCTACTATTCCAGAAGCCTCTGGTCTGTATGCACAATGCAGTTTCTGTTTAATACTAAGTGCTTCACAAATAAGTTTAATTAATTCGTTTTGAAAATGTGTTCCTCTATCTGTTTCAATCGTGACTGGAAAACCATACCTCGGAATGAATTCTCGCAGCATAAGTTTTGCTACTGTGATTCCATCATTCCTTCTGGTCGGGTATGCTTCCACCCAACGGGAAAACAAACAGACGACTACAAGGACATACCTTAGTCTGTTGCTCGGGGGCATTTCTATAAAATCCATTTGCATTCTAGTGAACGGACCTCCTTCTCGTCCTATTGTTCCTAGACTCACTACTGTCTTTCTTCCTGGATTTAACTGTTGACAAATAAGACATCTTTGACAAAGACTCTCAGCTATGGCTCTGAATTTTGGATTATACCATGTTTGTCTAAAAAGTCTGATCATTGAATCTCTCCCAATATGGGCTTGTCCATGGTACATCCGTGCCATGTCAGAAATCATGCTATCAGGCATAACTGGTCTTTCATCTCTGTAAACCCAAACATAATTTTCCTCATGTTTTCTACATCCTGCTTTTATCCACGTATCTTTTTCCTCATCCTCTGCTGCTTCCTGTAACTGTCTCACCTCATCCCATGTCTCAACAGGGTTAGTAAAAAGCAAAGGACAAGAAATATGCTCTCTTTCTCGGTTCCTGTTCAAAGAAACCACATTCTTTGCACAGTACTGTGCAATCTCGTCAGCATACTTATTGCCGACAGTTATGTAGTCTTCCCCATTTTTATGTGCATTGCACTTCACAACAGCAATCTGTTTAGGCAGCTGTATCGCCTCAAGCAACTTTTTCACAAAATCTCCATTTCTAATTGGCGTTCCTGCAGACGTAAAGAAACCTCTTTGTGACCAAATCTGACCAAAATCATGCACCACTCCAAAACCGTATTGGCTATCTGTCACAATCGTAACCCGTACATTTCTTCCCAACTTGCAGGCTTGAATCAGAGCTACTAGTTCTGCGACTTGGGCAGAACGTATCCCTTTCAGACAAGATGCTTCCATTACAGTTGCTACTGTGCAAACTGCATACGCTGCACTTAGAACTCCATCATTTGTTCTCAAACATGAGCCATCCACGAACAGAATATAATCTGATTCCTTTAAGGGCTCATCTCGTATATCTGGTCTCGGTTTTGTACAGTATTCAAGCACATTCAGACAATCGTGATCTACTTCATCCATTTCAATCACACTTTCTTCATCTGGCAATGATGTCGAAGGATTCACATTCATACATCTGTCAATGGTCACATTATCTGCACTCAAAATTACTTTTTCATACCTAGTCAGCCGACTATGTGTCATGTATTGTGTTTTCGTTCTTGTCAAGAGAATTTCCACAGAATGGGGAACATATACTCTCAGTGGATATCCCATCACTATGCCTTCACTCTGTTCCAGACTCACACAAGTAGCAGCAACTGCTTTCAAACATCCAGGCAACGCTTTTGCTACAGGGTCTAAAACAGCTGAAAAATATGCAATGGGTCTTTTCATGGTTCCATGTCTCTGTACCAAGACTGAAAATGCACATCCATCTCTTTCACTGTAATACAACTCAAAATCTTTCTCATAGTCAGGCATTCCCAATGCTGGAGCTTCACACAATTTCTTTTTCAGCTCTCTGAATGCTTTCATTTCCTCATCATTCATTTCAAAAGGATCTTTAACATCCTTCTTTGTCAGTTTTTACAACGGTTTGGCGATCAACGAAAAACCGCTTGTCCATTGTCGACAATATCCAACCATTCCCAGAAACATTCTTACCTCTCTTTGCGTCATTGGAGCTCTCATTCCTTGAATCATCTTTATTCTCTCAGTCGTTACCTTTCGCACTCCTTTCTCAATTTTATGCCCTAAATATTGGACTTCTTGTTGACAAAACTGCAATTTTGATGGGGACACTTTATGTCCTCTTTTGGCTAAATGATTCAGCAAAGCAATTGTATCATTGACACATGCTTCCTTCGTTTTTGATGCCACCAGTAGGTCATCAATATACTGAACCATCACTGATTTTTCTGGCATTTTTAAATCTTCCAAGGATTTCTTTAAACTCTGATTAAAGATCGAGGGGCTTTCTGTGTACCCTTGAGGAATTCGGCACCATGCCAAAATACGCTCTCCGAACCTGAACGCAAATAATGGCTGGCTATCTGGATGCAATGGAATAGAGAAAAATGCATGACATAAATCAATTACTGTGTACCATTCTGCTTCACGTGGAATCTGGTATAGAATCACAGCAGGGTTCGGTACTATTGGGCAACAAGGCACTACAATTTTGTTTACCTTCCTCAAATCCTGTACAATTCTATATGTTCCGTTTGGCTTTTTCTGTCCCATTATTGGCGAATTACATGGACTGCTCATGATTTCTTTTAGAATCCCTTGTTCAACCATTTTATTTATTACTGGTGTTATTCCTTCAATTATTTCTGGTGTCAATTTATACTGGGGCGTATTGGGGTAACTCGTTCCCTCTTTTACGGAGATTTTAACGGGATCTACTTCTTTCATTAATCCTATATCTTCTCCTGTAAAGTCCCACACTTCCTCTTTCACTGTCTCTTTCAGTTCAATTGGGATTTTCTCTGCATCAAATACAGGAAACAAATCATTTACTTCTGGTTCTAAATTTACCAGTGTCATTTTATACAATACATCTTCATCTGGGGTCTGAAATGCAATTCCATCTGGAGTACAATAGATAGTGCAATTCATTTTGCACAATAGATCGCGTCCTAATAGGTTCACAGGACTACAATCGCACACCACAAATCGGTGCATTTCACTAAATGGACCAATCTTTACCTCCACTAATTTAGTAAGAGGCGTCTTAATTTGCTGATTCGATACTCCAACTACTTGGATATGTTCACCTGAGAGAGGAAGGTTTGGAATTTCCACTGACCTAACAGTAGAACGGGTAGCTCCAGTGTCCACAAGGAATGTTACATTTGCACCATTCACTTCTCCATCCACAAATGGACCAGACTGATCTACCTCTAGAGTTGCGCCAAGCACGCACTCTTCCCCCTCTCCTAGGCACCGTCAGAAGCTTTCATCCGTTTCATCCTCATCCTGTCGTAACCAATATTGAGAAATGGCAGCTGCACGCGGCAACTGTGTTACCTGCTCTCCTCCGTAGAATCCTGTTTCTGCACTGAATTTCTGTTGGTTAACACTCTTGGGAAGTGGTGGTTGTGGCACCTGACTCTGTTGAGTAACTACCTCACTCTGCACCTGTGAATTTAATGATTGATTTTCCACATTAAGTTTAGGAGGAAATTTACACTCGTTTCTCCAATGCCCTAGCTTACCGCAGTTGTGGCATGGCCACTTTTTCTTTGCCTCATCTATGCTCATTTGTCCTTTTCCTTTGCCTATATTTGGTCTAAATCTAGCCTGTCCTGCTTCATTACCTGTATTACTCAATTGAGCTTCTTGTTTCTCTGCAACTTTCACCTGTGCCCACATGGCTTTCTCTTTCAATTTACGCTGTCTACTCTCAATATCATCACTGCAATACATGGCATATCTCAAAACTTCATCGACTGTGCTATTCTGCCAACAAATCATATGCTGTTTAATCATCTCACTTATCTCTGGTTTCAACCCATATACAAATCTATATACAAAATGACTCATATCCTTCTCATTTAGTGTCTTATAACCACTATACTGTTTGAAAACTAACAACAGTCTCTCATAGTAAGCATGCACTGATTCTTTACTTTCCTGCGTGGTTCTGTCTATTTTTACCCAATCCGTTTCTTTAGGTGGAATCTTATTCTTCAAAAAGGTAATTACTTGATCGTACTTTCTCATCACTTCTGGTCCTGGTGCTCCTGTTTTAGCATCCCTTGGATATTCTACAGTTGGCCAATCAATAGTAATCTTACATTCTGTCCACAAATCAGCTGGCACTACTATATCAAACAATCCATCCAAGTCTATCCACAACACCTTTGAAACCTTAACAAATCTCTCCACTTGTCTACCATTCTACTGGCTTCTCTCTCAACTTGGGGAAATCATTTGTAAATGACAGTATATCCTGTCTAGACCATGGAACATGCACATAACTACCTCCTGGAGTTTCTCTCATCGGGTACTCCCTTACAATTGGTTCCTTATCTGTCACTGCAAAAGCCAAAGATGCTTTATCTGTTACTTTCTCATTCCTTTTCATCCATCTACTCCTCCATCTATCCACATCACCCCATTTTCTCAGTAAAACAATTAATTCTTTTATTTGGGTCAAACGTCCTGATGTGTTCAGATTCTCTATATCTTTCTCACAAAAATCTACTCTATATGGTTTCTGCAACGTTCTCACTTTTACAAATTCTACTCCTAGTTCATTCGCTGTCTCTTCTAATTTGTCATGTAAATTTCTAGCTCTCCATGTTAGACTTTTGCATAAAAACATAATCTCATCATCCTGATATTTTCAATTTTTCTGTACCAATCGTTCCTAAAATCAATTCTTCCATGTCTATTTTTAACCTAATTACATCTAATGGTTTTACTTCTGTCTCTTTCGTTTTTAGCGTTTTCATCCATTCATTTAACTCATCTGGAGTCGGACCTACAGGCGTACTATTTAATTCTATCCAATTGTTACTTCTTTCTGGTGTCCCTGATGCAGACTCCGTTACCATAGGTATTCTCCTGAACTCATTCTCATTTATCGTCAAATTGGTAGGTGGGCTTGGTCTATAGGTACTAACCAAATGGTGTGCACCTTCATTGTCCAGTTCCATCCCTTCTCTTTTTCTTTGCAAATGTGAATTCATAGGAATCACTAAAGAACGTTCATCAATTTTCTGATTCTCAAAAACTGGCATTACTGGACCTATCGTTACTGGTACAGTTACAGCTTCCATATTCTTTGTCAATTCTCTTATTTTCTCAGTCAATTCTCTTGTGGTTTTTGCTAATTCAGTTGCATTGTCACTTTCTATCTCTTCATTTTGTGAAGTTTTTAATTGACCTTGTGACCTATTTATCTCACATCTTCGTTCGGGAATTTTATTCCTCCCAGTTTCCATTGGCGGTGCATTAGGTGTCACCACCGCAGAAGTCTGTTGGTATGGAGGTGGGTTTCTGTTTAAAATATCTTCCAGCAATTCATCTTCCGTTTCACTACCACCATACCCATACTTTTCCATAACCACATGTTTCTTTTTCTCTATACACTTTTTCTTTGCTTCTTCCTCAACTGTAAAAGCTGGAAACAAACCTCCTGTCATATTAGCACATCTCCAACGCTTTATTCTGTCCTCATGATTTACTCCCCATAACCTTCCAGGCACAAACTCATGATTCTTTAATCCTCTGAATCTCTCTCGTTCATACATCTCATCTTCCCATTCACTTAAAGCTTCAAACGATGTCGGTCTAGGTCTAGGTTCTAACATTGCCATCTTCTCTCTCAAATTCCGTAGTACAGCTACACTAAATGAACCATTCTCAGGGAAAGCCAATGCTCCATCATTCTTGGTATATTTTGTCCAATTTTCTAACCATATGCATGTATGATATCCATATTTCAGCATCATGTGCGAAGCTGGTGATTTCGGCGGAGGAATTACTTGTCCCTCTCTAGTCACTACCATTTTGTCTTTCTTAAAAAAGTTCTTAACTTTCAACATCCATGACGTTTTCTCTCTACCATACTCATAATAAGACATGATTCACAATCGCTTTCTCTCCTCAAACGATCCGCAATTCAACACTGTTCTCTATGCGTTATTCCAACCAATACTAGAGCGACTAACACTCCAATCACAAACTTCCACGTCACTAGTCAATTCGACCAATACTAGCGCGACTCACACCAACACTCCAATTAGAGCGGTTTCTGTCTACAGCGCACTGTCCAATCCCAGCGCGGCTTTTGTCTACGTCAGCTCTGCTCCTGTCTCTGTATGACTAGCGCACTGTCCAATCCCAGCGCGGCTTTTGTCTATGTCAGTTCTGCTCTTGACCCCTCCTTTACAAAATTTATCGGCAATTTCTTTTTCAACAATTCTTCGTTAGTTACAACATTTAAAACACATTTCCATTGTCTGATTCGCTAAACCAAAGAGATAGCTTTGTCCATTTACACAAGAATTCTGTATTTTCCAGTAGGCAGCGCTTACCTCTACCCTACCACACAATTTGTCGGTTTCGCCGATAAAGTAGCACTTCCCTCTACCTTACCCTTCTTTCAAGCAAGCGGTAAACCCGTTTCTCTGGGGATAAAACACATGTGGAGACTATACTGCTCCTGAGAATTAAGGCCAGAGTTTCACAAGAAAACCGGTCACTATTTCACTTATACACCTTTTATGCGGAAAATGTCCCTATCATAACACAACCTGTGTTATCACCAATATGAACTCAGACAATGCACTATTCCATGTGACTTCTCTTGCCACACGTGTTCCACTTCCTACTTCCCGGAAGCGTGAAAACTTACATATAACATAACGCGACAACATAAAGTGTTAGACATGAATTTATCAATAATCAATAATCACCAAACTAATCTATAGTAACCATAACTCTGCTACCAAGAAATCTGATCCAGCGCTAACAATAAAAATTCTTCTCCTATATGACTCGGTCATCCTGGTACAACTATCTCTCCAATACACAGACTATATCCATATGACGGTGGGGCCCATTAACACCGCATATACATTCACTTACTCATTTATTCCCTGGATTACCTCCGTCCTTAACCTAGGAGAAAAAACAGTAAAACGATTCTCTGGAAGGAGACAGGATACCTCTTTTTAACACGACATAATGTTTCTCATTGCTTTTAAGGTATTCCGCTCATTGGTCGATGGACCAACTAGTAGGAATCAGTTGATGGTGATTAAGACCAGCTCAATCACAATAAACTCTGTAACATTTTACCTTAATTATTGAGCTAAAGAATCACTGAGTCATTTGTTTAAAGACAATAAAGTTTATATAAAGTTTTAGAAACAATGCATAAGTTTTAAGTTTATCACTCAGATTATTACATTTATCATCATTATAAGAATAAATTGAAATTACAATGCATACCTATTAGATGGAAAAATAAAGTTTGTCACAGCAAGAACTCCAAAAAGATCTATCTATCTGTCTTTGGAAAATCTAATAGCTCTAAATGAAGAATCTATCAGGAGTAAAAAGGTTCTCCAAAAGCAGCATCTTATACTTAATGAAAATAGCAGCAGCAGCTTCGATCATCCGCAACAGCAACTCCGCACCCGCAACTCATCTATCAGCAATCTCAGCTCTCCCTTCTCCTAACAGTACGCTCGCTCAGCTCATCAATAAAAATAATACTAATAACAACTAACCCCTCCCGGAGTAGGTCTTCTTATACCCTAATTCTCGCTTACTAAATAAAATGTTGCCTCTTTATGGCGTGATTCTCTCTCATTGGTCCATTCAAGTCCATACACATTTTTATCAAACTTCCTTGTCTTAACCAGTTCTTTGTGGAATGTCCATGCTTGCATCGTTTCCCACAGTTCATGACATTACTCATCAGTTTCGATCAGTCCAATTTGTATCATTTTCTGATACTTTTTAGGTTCAACAGTTCCGTTTGTCCATTTATTCATTTTGACTTCTCGCGCTTTTTGCTGATCATCTTGGCACACATTTGCTCAGTAAGGTCACAATAGCCTTGACCATACTTCCATCCTAGGCTCTCAGCACGAACACGTGATCATTCTTGTTCACAGCCTTTCTCCTTTTCCACACGGCTTCTCGCACATGCGTACTCTAGCTCATGGCGGCCATTTTATATCGCTGCTCAACAGGCCTAAGCGCACTATTTTCAAAGATAAACAAAATATTGTTAAAATAACGAATATAAACCCTTTCGTTTCCCTCCCGTCTTTCTACGTACCCCAATTAGGTATTACCTAGCAAAAAGCAACATATAAAGCCGTCCCTTACTTACCATCGCTTTATTTTGCCACCACACGTTTTATTTTTAAAGCACAAAATCATGCATTTCATTATTTTATTAGTACGCAAATATTACATTTATATTAGACACGTCAACAATTATAAGTAGATTAATTTGCACACAAAATAGCGTGTTATCTTTACCCTTCACATGTAACATACATTGTTGGTTATTTACTTAAACAAACATGTTTATTAATTATTTTACGAAAATTATTAGGAGGTTAAAATTTTTCATTTATCCTGCTCCATCACTTCCAATGCCCTAACTTGTTACAATAATGACACAGATTTTATTTCTTTAACGTGGCAACTTCAGCTACAGTCTTAGATCTATAGGAACACCTCTTCCTCTTCCTTGTCCCAAAAATCCTCCACCTTGTTGCATCGGAGCCCCAGACTGGTAGATTACCTGCATAGGGCCAGCATTTCCTACATAATGCCATCCCTCGCCCCTTTGAGCAGCCTTCATCTGGCCTACCATCAAGTTCTCCTTGAATTTCTTTTGCTTCATCTCAATTTCATCACAACAATACTTGGTGTAACGCAGAATTTTGTCAACAGACTCATTCTGCCAACAAGTCAGATGTTGTTGTATCATCATACTAATTTCAGGTCCGAGCCCATTCAAAAATCTGGAAACAAACTGTCCCATATCTTTGGGTTCTAGGGTGTCCATCCAACTATACTGTTTGAAAGTCTGCAACAACCTTTCATAAAATGCATGAATCGTCTTCTTAGGTTCTTGAGTCGTCCTATCAATCTTTACCCAATCAATATCCTGCGGTGTTACTTTAGCTTTCAACTAAGTAATCACCTGCTCATATTTATCACTACCGGTGACCGATCATGTGTCACTGGATCTCTCTCGGGCTCATCTTCAGGTCATTCTATAACTATTTAACATGCTGTCAAAAATAGCAGTGTGTCCTTTGGTTAACCAATAATGTGGTTCTTTCTCATTCAACCACCATGCATCTCAATACTCAAACAGACAACAGGGGGGGACACAATTGTTACTTCAAAAGCAGTGTGCCCGCACTCAAGTGTGGTAATGAAAATATTGCGTATCAGTTTATTAAAATCATTAAAACAATTTTGTCAAGTTAAAAACAAAGAACATTTGATCACACATTTCGTATCCTTATACACAAATACTAATCTTTAGCAGCACAAGTAATCACAAAATAGATATAAGATAAAAAAGATAGAAAAAGGAAAGAAGAGAGTATCGAAAGACAATACACTTTGTCATTACAAAACCAGATCCATGTTGAAATGGCGTTAAAGCTGGGGCCCGATATATTGGAAGTAATCAAATATCTAGTGTGCCAGCCCATTACACAGATTATGTTGTTGGTGCGTCTAAGATATTTTACGAGCTGACCACAGATCACTGGAAACTACAATTTCGAACAACATATCCAGATCAATCCACAACACCTTAGAAATTTTCACAAATCAATCAACCTGTTTGTACCACTCTACAGGCTTCTCTCTCAACTCCAGGAAATCATTAGTAAATGCTGCAACGTCACCTCTACTCCAAGGTACGTGCACATAAACTATACTTGGTACTTCCCGCAAGGGGAAAGCCTTGACACCCATTCCCATTACCCCCAAAGGAGGAGGTTCTCCCATTGTTCTTTTGGAGCCCTTTCTTTTTGCCCATCTTTCTTCCCATTTATCCAATGTGCTCCAAATCAGAATGTTTAGAATTAATTCTTGAATTTGGGTCTTCAATCCTGGTAATCTCAGATCTTCTATGTCCTGATCGCTAAATGCAAGTCTATGGGTTTTCTGTAAAGCCTTTGTTCGTTCTATATCAACATCACATCTCTGAGCCAAATCAGATTATTTTTCATGAGCCTGTCTCGCTCTCCTAGTGACATCTTTACTCATGAATAACAATTCATTCTGCTGGTGGGTATCTAATCGATTAAGCTCCAAGCTCCCAGTTATCATTTCATCCAATTCAGTTTTTAATTTAACCACATCCATCAAATCTACCTTTACAGCCGATATTAAATTCCCATTGGCTCACCTCTGCACTCTGATTTTCATTTGAATTATTATTATGATGTTCCTTCAACCATTGCTCTAAATCTTGGACATCAAATAGATGTTGACACTCGGATGTCCTTTTTTTGTGTAATGCTCTCTTGGGGCCAGTGGTCGAAGTGGGCGGGATCGGCAGGGCACGGCGTGCCCCTACTTCTTTAATTTCATAGAGTCCGTTCCCCTACTTTCTTATCTTAAACATGCCTCCCGGACGGCATAAACCGCCAAGGCCGATAGTTAAGGCTCGGATTATGGGGACGGGCGGAACGGGCAGAGAAGGAAAAGGACTCTGTCTTTTCCTTCATGCCCAGAGAAGACAAGGACAGTGTACAGTTTTCCTGCCGCTGGCAGCTGGCCCCCCCTCTTTGTTCCCCCCCTTCCCTCTCTTTCTGTCTCGCTCCTCATTTAGTGAAAACCGAGACTTCAAGAAACAGGTATTACCTTCTCTTTCCTCCTTTCGTTTATTTGATCCCCTGTGAAATTGATCCAAAAAAGAAAAACACTTTTGCTGGAAACGTGGTCTTTTTCTGACATTTTTCAATTTCTAAGTACAGCCTCGGGGTGGAGAGAAATAAAACATTCAAAATATGAAAAATAACTAACTAACTAAAGCAAGACAGAGTGGTTGCAAGGTGGCCAGATTGATTTATTCACACCTAAACGCATTAGCGCCACTTTACAGTGTTTGCCTGTGAAGCGCTACTTTTGTTTTCTCGTCGCTCTTTGAACAACATTGTTTTCCCTGGGTGGGAAAGTGCACTATTTCTGGAGGTACTGAAGTACCTGCTTGATGGGTGAATTGGAAAACAAAATGCATACCGTGGCTCTGTATTCACAAATGTGGTCTTTTTAAACCATACTGCTTACGTTTTGTAAGGATATAAGCAATGGGCATTGAAGCGGGTCCCTTCTGGGCCCTGTAGTCATGGCCTTAACTTTTCATGCAAAAGCACTCACTAATTTCTGAATAACGAGTGTAAAAAGAAAAAGGTAACCATGTTGTTCCTGCTTACATTTCACATGCTTTACTTAATCTTAAATTCCCTATGAGCGTTTGCTTTTTCTAGGATGTTGTTAAATTTTTTTAGGCAGCATATTGCTCTTGTCTAGTGCATAATTTGAATTGAGTCACATCCAGGTGTTTGTAGCGGGTCAGTGCAGTGCAAGTTTCTCTCAGTGGGGCAGTATGGTGTTCAGTGGGGGAGAGGATGTGGCACTATGGTCAGAGTTGCTGAATTTGGAACTGGGGAACCATGTAGCCTTACGGCTGGAGCGGTCGACCTCGAAGCTGGGGAACCGGGTTCGAGTCTCAGCAACGGCGCTCTACTCCCTGTGATTCTTGGCAAATCACTTAATCTCCCCGTGCCTAACAAAAATGAATGTGTCCTCATGTAACGAAACTGGTGCTCATGTAAAGCGCTCTGATACCTGATGTCTCAGGTCTAGTTCGCGCTATATAAAACTCTAAAAACAAAACTAAAAAAACAAAACAGGTTCAGCCTTCATGACCAGTCCACCAGACCACTCCCCCTGAGGGAGCACATTCCCATGCTAGACCTTAGAAGGCCCCAAAAGATCTTAAAAGCCCTGGTGTCTTAGCACCAGCAGGTGGACCCTAGCAGTGGCAAGTGTGGGTTAACCTTGAAGGCCTGTCCGCCACAATTCATTCTGAAGTTCACCTCCAGTCTTGCAGGCAGGCCTATGAAGCAGCACACCATAGGGTGACAGTGACTCCGTCACTGAGGTCACAGGACCCTTGAGCAGGGTGGCTCTAGGGCATTGCGACCGCACCAGGCGCTGACCAGCTGCGGTCCCTGCAGCTAACAGCTGTGAGGCAGAGGGGCTGGGTAAGGGGGGATTTCGAAGGACGATGCAGAGGGAAAATTAAATAAAAAATTAATTTTCCCTCTGCATCGTCCCTCGAAATCCCCCCTTACCCGGCCCCACCGCCCCACTGCTGTTACCTGCATGGACCGCGGCTGGCGCTGACTTCAGGTGGGGTCGTCGTGTTTGAAAGTATAATATGGTTTTAAAAGCACTTGCTGCCTCCTTCCTGGCCTCCAACAATTTTCGGCAACAATAAAAATTTCATGATAACCCCAGTGATTAATGTTCTTAGTAGAGAGAGATGGTGTTTTTTCTAGTGGACTTTTTGACTCATGGAAAGGAAGCGCAGAGGGTTAATGTGCCTGCTGCTAAGAACATGTACCATGCAGATCACAAAGTGCACATAATGTAAATAGGTCAGTGTGTTACTGCTTTTGTCAGAGAGACCCTATTGTTACTTGCAGTTAATAAGTTAAAATCCTAACATAGAACTGTGAGCTCCTAACTGTCATGTAAGAGCTGCATGCAAACTGCAAGGTATAAATTAGAGCGTTATGGTTTTTCCCCAGTCTTTGATTATCCTAATGTTGCAGAAAAAGGGTTCATTTGGGTAGAAATTAATTCTGATTATTAAAGAGAACCACCAACCATGGTATTATGTTTTAAATTCAGAGTTTGTGTTTCTCCAGACCAATCACTATTAAACTATGCTGCCTACTAGTATGGTTGTCATGTGACTCCTACACCTTGAAGTCCTTTGTCTTATGTAACATTTCCTATACAGTGATTTACACAGTATGATTGATTGTCTCTGTGTAATATGTGTGATGTAAAGTGCTCTGACACCCTACACTGGTATTAGTGGTGCTGTAAATTTTCTGATACTTTATTATTTTGACATTTTTGCACATGCTAACACTCTCTGCAAAGAGTTTTCCTTATTAGTACCAGTGGAACATACAACTGCAGCAGTGAGAAAGGTGAACAGTCAACCTTTGCAAAGGGCCCTCTACTTCACAGCAGCATAAGTCACATTTTTTAGGAACTTTTGATCCGTTTGAGTTATAAACAATTTACTAGTTAAAATCGTCAGATTATGCAGCAGATGATGTATTATGTGGCAAATATGGCAGAGCCATAATTATGTGGAAAACATTTGCAAACTAGGATATTTTGCCATTCATGTTTGAACTGCTCTTGTGGAAAAAGGGAGGAGAAGTTCTTAAAACAGAAACTCCATGGCTGGGAGACAAATGGCTTGCGATTCCACTTTTAAGGATATTTGGGACATTCTGTGATTGGAAACGTATCCCACTTTGTGAATGTATTTTAATGTCAATAACTCATATTAAACATTAAATAAACATGTGTATCCATTGGTTAAATTAAATAACGTAATAAGCTGTAACCGGTTAGTGAAATGGGAAACAAATACTAAAAATTGGGATATTTTGCTCTGTCACACCTCTGACTCCGCCCACTGACCCAATCCACAGGTTATTCCCGCCCTCTGATTCTCCGCCCACAGTTCCCCTACTTTTTTCCCCCACTTCGACCACTGCTTGGGGCGTACTATTACATACATTTGGGAGAGTTTCCCATAAGGGTGAATCCATACTTGCCAATCCATGAAAAGACCTTATCGGTCTGAATGCATTCTGTACTAAGGCAGGGTCTGTACGTGCTGCATACGGTGAGCTCGCATTCATTGGAACCAATGGGACAAATTGCATTCTCTGATTATCTGCTCCTCTTTCTGGTACCTTCACTTCTGTAGAAGCAGGCACTCTCTGACTTTCATTCCCAGCAGGACTAGGATCGTACATAGGGTCTATAGTTCCAATAGTAACTTGTACTGTGAGAGTATCCAGAAGTTTCGAAACCAAATTGTGTTACAATTTCTTAAAGAGCCTGAGACACATGCTCCCATATTTCCTCCTGCTATAGTCTGTCGTGCCAGTTGATATAACTCCAACAACACCAGGACTAGAGGCAACTGATGCTGAAGTACTTTCAGAACTACCAGTAATGCTGGTATCTCCCCTACTTCCCATGTGTGTTTGATTACATGGGGATGGGCGTTCAGCTAACAATTCATCCAAAACGCTGTCACTTACATCACTGTCACTGTCTACATGTCCCTCTCCCTCCTTTTTCTTTTCCTTTTTCCTTCTCTCATCATCATTTTCATCGCTTGTTATGGCAGGGTATAATCTCATGCCCTCAATCATGTCTAGTCTCCATCTCTTTTGTTGGTCATCCCATCTCACACATGCGTATGAACACATCGCTTTCTTCACCCTCCCTTGATATTTTTCTCTTTGTTTAGCATGCGCTGCATGTTCCCATGCATTAAGCGCTTCAACCTGTGTGAGTCTAGGTAACGGTTTCATTGCAAACAATATTCCTCTCAAATTGTCAATTATTCTCAAAATTACCATAGCGTGGAAGCATTAATGCACCTTCTTTCTCTGTGACCTTGTGCCAATTCTTGAGCCAAATAATAGTAAGGAGCCCTACATGTGTCACCATATAATGAGCTGGCGTATACTCAGGTGGTGTTTCCTGCCAATTCTAGTAGGCACAACTACATCTCTTCGTATCATATCTCTTATTGCCTTAAAACATCTCATTTTTTCTATCATGTATTTCAACAAGTTCAACTCAATTCCAAATTAAATGAATTTCACGTTCCACAGCAATTCGATCACCAATAACAGCACAGCATCCAAGGGACAATTTCAACCAATCCTAGCATGGTGTTATACCAACCAACCTATCCCAGCGCGGCACACTCTGATGTCACTCTCACTCCTTGCAGCAGTTCACCCTCCTTCACAATCTTTCTCACACTTCTGATTATACTAAAACAGCAACTAACAGTTGTCTGCTCTGTTAGAAGAATTGATAAAATTCAATCATCCAAAGAACACGCATTCACAACTGAAACCTTGACCAGCAGGGAATCACTTAAATCAGGAGAGTTTCCCTTCTGTGCAAAAAGGTTCACCACACTAAGTATAACTATCTTGCACATGAAAGTTCCCTATCTCAATTGGGCTGTAGAAGACGTCTCACGACAAACCCCACCAAACCATACAATTACAGCACAGTGTCTTCTGCACCTTTATTATATATCCCGGGATCTTAGGCTACATCGGACCTCAAAACAACTTCAACAACTTCTTCAACTTCAACAACTTAACACTACATTCACACAACTCTCACAACATCTCCACAAACACCACACAATCAATATTGTACTGTAGCTAAGCTAAGCATAATCCTCACACACACAACCCTGCTAATACTCCCTCCTCGTCCGCTGCTGTTTCAACGCACGCCACTGGGACTCCATCAATCTTCTACGTCTCAATCCTGGATTCTGGACTAGGGTCACTGAGGCTGGGGTCTACACTGTTCTAGGCTAGATACTATCTCTCTACTTCAAGAGCGAACCATCCGACACTGCTATCAGCTGCTAGAGCTTGGGCCCACTTACACATTTATCTCCAGGCTGATGGTCTTGATAGCAGTATGAGAGGTAAAGGGATAAAACATCACTTGTTAAGATCTCAATATAGTGTAACCAGTGTGGTTACACAATGATCCACTCAACAACTTAATCTGAGTTTAGTAGGGTTTATTTATAAATTTAGAAACAAATCGATAAAGATCAATCTCCACATTATTGTATAGCAATACAGGACGAACAGAATGAGCCCAAATCTCCTGAAGAGATTTACCCTATATAATACAAAGCAGATAACTAACTCAATAGCGATGGAAATAATCAGGAAAAAGAATTGAGAATTAAACTGCCTCAGATGGTTCTCCAAAGTAAGCATGAGCAAGCTAGCTCTCCCTACACTACCTTAAAAGGGGTAACCCTAAACTTAAAGCATTTAGTTAAGGTGAAATCAGAAAAGTGTCAGCTGTCGGAGTCTTCAGTAGAAGGCACTCCAACTATGGGTCAAGTAGCATAAAGCCACACAAGCAGACGCATAGATCTGCTCCCCGCGAAGTCCTAGGATGTCTCTCCTGTCCCTCACTACATTTCAGCATAAAATATCAATTGCCTTCAGGGTAGATACCACGTGACTCTTTGCTATTAATTTTCCAGGACTCCGGCACAACTGGATACTCGCACCACCTTTCCCACATCAATAAGTTGCAATTTAATTCGTCCTTGGCCATTCTTCTCCTCCTCCATGAGAACTCTCCTCCTTGCTCGTTACCGCGCTTCTCCTTGTCAACTTTGTCTTCTCATACCTTGCTATCTAATGAAAACCCTTCCATGCTAACTAATGAGGCTTTGTCCATACCTGCAGCAAAACAAAAACACAAGCAAATGCATTCTACGTTGAAGGTTAAATACGAATTACAGGTTAGGCTTTAAATGTGAGCTTGAACTTAACGGGTTGCTCCAGGCCAACTTTAGCAGTGCAAAAGGTACAGAATACATGCACATTTCTACACACATAATAAATGCAGCTTCTTAATAAATTAATACATTGTAAAGGATTAAGAAGATGTCATTCTAAATGCACCTGCGTGAAATTAATCCTTGTTACATGTATAAATGATATAGACATCTCTAATTTATTAATCTCACAATGACACATTTTACCTTAACTTCTCCTGTCACATTAATATGTAAATGATGCATAGACCTTTATTAGTCCCGGTCTATACACAAATTCTTCATGTGGAGTACTTTAAATATGCAATAATCCTATTTCCTTAGTAACGTTAACCACACAGACTATATTTGAGTGCTATCTACTCATGATTATGATGCACTCCGATGGTATCTCAGATGGGATTAAAATTACACTTCTCGAACTGCACCATTTCTTACATTTGGTTACAGTTCCCATCCATGCAACAGTTTGAACAGCTCTGAAGCGCTCCTGTCCAGTCCTGCACAAATGCTGAATTATTAGCTTTTCTTGTTCTTAGAGCACACCCTAGCGGCATAGTTATCAATCGAGCACTGGGACTCAGACCTATGACGGGACCACTGTACCTAAATTATAGCTGTTTTTTGCTCTCAAACTTAGGATGGGGGCACATTCCATTCTTGCATTAAGGCCAATGGAATCTTTTTTTTTTTTTTTTTTTAAGAACAGATTTTATTTGCCAAATAACAAATATAGCTCAGAGCACTGTAACCCAGCAACTCGTGCACATAAATTGTACATAGAAATGACTGACACTTTTGAGGACAAAATAGGACAACTTAAGAGCAATACAGTTGAGATATTAACCAAAGAGATAAAAAAAAAACAAGCCCCCCCTCCCACCCCCCGTCGCACTCACGCCTACCCCAAAGCAGCACCAGAGAAGAACAGTCTCAACTACCCAGACACAATACACCTACATCCACGGGGCAATATTGCATATCCCCTATAGTGGGAGGGATGCCAAGTCAGTTGACCTGGCTACAGAAACAGGTTTCAGCTCTAGGCCCCGATACTCTGCCCATCTCCGCCAGATTTTATAATGTTTAAGTGGGCACCCCCTGGCGACAAAGATAGGGATCTCCAGTCCCATACAGAAATCCATGCCATTTTTCCACACAGACACCGAAGGCGCCCTCGGAGCCTTCCAAACTTTGGCAATATCCTCTTTGCCAAGGTGAACCCCAATAGCATAAGATGGCGTTTGTATATGTTACCTCCTATATCATCCATAACATGCAGCAGGACCAGCTTTGGGGAGCTGGGGAGATCCCATCCCAGTACCTCAGAGAGGCACAACATAACTCCCCGCCAAAAACGTGCTAGGGCGGTGCAGTGCCAGATAGTATGCAGCAGAGTACCCTCCTCATGCTGGCATCGGAGACACACCGGGGAGGCCACCAATCCCGCCCTCCAGAGCCTGACCCTAGTGAAATAGACCCAATGGAGATACTTAAACTGGACAAGGCGAAAACTCACGGCTATGGATGCCCCCCCCCGGGGAGGGTAGAGCTTCCACCCAGTCCTCTTCCTCCTCCAGCGGGCCTATGTCTCCCTCCCAGGCCTCCCTAAGACGCTACAATGTGGGGGAGCTATGTGTGACCAGGGACTGGTAAATCTTAGAGATCTTTGGTCGTGGAGGTCCCCCATAAATACCTTTGCCTCTATGGGGCTAAACTCAGCCAATGACCCCAACCCCTCGATGTAAGGGGTGAGAGCATGTCGAAGCTGTAGGTATCTGAAAAATTGGGTTTTAGGCATTTGAAAATCTTTTTGTAGATCCTGAAAGGACTTCAGAACCGATCCCCGCATGACATCCCCGAGAGTGGAGACACCAATATGGTCCCAGCCCCGAAAACCGGACAATGCAGCCAGTTGCGGCAGTCGCCCATTGTGCCAAAGGGGAGTCTCCCGAGTTAGCCTGTTCCACCACCCGGTCCTCCGCAATGCCTGATGCCATATTTGAAAGGCGGGTTTCGGAGCCGGTGGCAAGGAGCTGCGTAGCGGTGCGGAGTAGAGTATAGCATGTAAGGTGTGATCCCCCATACAACATCTCTCGACCGCGTAGGCGGGATCGGCCCTATCCCCATACCACCACTCATTGAGGACTAAGAGGTGGGATGCCATATAATAGGACATGATATCAGAGGTTGCCAATCCCCCACAATACGTGGACCGAAAACAAGTCCGCAGGGCCACCCTTGCCATTCCGCCAGCCCACAAAAACTGACCCAGGGCCGCATTAACCCGTCGGAACCATCCGGGAGAGATCGGATAAGGATGGTTTTGCAGTTGGTAAAGGAGGCGGGGAAGCAACACCATCTTAAAGATGGCCGACTGGCCATATATTGATAGGGGCATGTGGGACCAGGTTTTAAGGTCCTCGCGCACGCGATCCCATACAGGGACTAGATTCCTCTCCCAGGAGATGAGTGATGAATCAGATATGAACACTCCTAGGTACTTCAATCCAACGGAGGCCACCTGGACAAAGGAGGCCCAGGAACCGGGACCCGCCCCTCCCCCAATGACCCATATAGTAGATTTGCGAGTGTTCATGTATAGACCCGAGGTCTCCCCAAAAAGTTGCATAATGCGCAGAAGGCGCGGTCCCGTCCTATCTATATTTGTGAGAAAAAAGAGGACGTCGTCTGCATACAAAGCAATGCGATCCGACAGGCCCGTCGCCCACTCCAGACCAGTCACTTGGGCATCAATCCGTACCCAGGACGCTAAGGGTTGCATCGCTTGCGCAAACAAATAGGGGGACAGTGGACAACCCTGCCTAGTGCCCCGTCCGATAGAGAACGTGGAAGAAACAGAGCCTGCCACCCGTACAGACGCAGTCAGGTCCGTATATAGAAGGGTCAGATAGAACAGGAAGCGCGGTCCAAAATTTAATCTCCGGAGGAGAGCGAATAAATACACCCAGCTGAGGGAATCAAAGGCCCTATCCATGTCTGCAAGCAATAGCGCGGCCCGCTCCCCCAACGTCGAACATTGTGGTGGGTCACCCGCTAGGGCATGAACCCGGCCTGATCGGGATGAACCAAAGATGTAATATGGGCGCACAGGCGATTGGCCAGAGCCTTGGCCAACACCTTGGCCTCTACATTAAGGAGAGATATAGGGCGGTACGAAGCATGTTGATCCGGGGGTCTTCCGGGCTTATGGAACACCACTATCTCCGCGTGTCGCCAATCGCGAGGCAGGCAACCCCGCTCCCTGGCCTCCTCAACCACTCTACAGAGATGAGGTCCCAATTGCAGAAAATAGCGTCTAAAGAATTCACATGGGAAGCCATTTGGCCCCGGGGCCTTTCCGGGCTGCATCTCAGCCAGCGCCGCACCCAGCTCCTCCCTTGTGAGCGGGAGATCCAGCTCCTCGCGCACGTCGTCAGAAAGGGTCTTGGGTGGCAAATCGAGAAAGCGACCTACTACCTCTGCAGGGAGGCATTCCCTAGGGGCATAAAGGTCTGCATAATACAGAGCAAAGCTTTCTGCAATCATGGAGGGGTCCGTGAGGGTGGACCCATCCGGGCCCAAAATGCCCGGGAGGGTCTGAGAATATAGCGACCGCTGACACAACCTATGCAATAACTTGCAGGACTTATCTCCCCACTGGTAGATCCTACTGCGGGTCGCCAGCCACGCCTGATGGGTCTCGTCCCAACAGAGTATGGGCATACTCCTGCTGCGTCAACAGGAGTTGGCGGCGAGCCTGTCGATCAGTACCATCCCTACTGCGAGATTCCAATTCCAATAACTTTGCCTCCACCTGAACGAGGGACTTCCTACGCAATTTGCGGGCCGCTGCGCAATATGAAATATCCACACCCCGAAGCGTGGGCTTCATCGCCTCCCAGAGGCAGTCCGCCCCCCTCCACTGTCCCTACATTAGATGACAAGAATTGGTCGATGGCCCCCGCCATATGTTCTCTATAGTCGTCTCTCTGGAGGTTCCAAGCCGAGAGACGCCACCGAAACGGCTGTGGCGCTCTACCCACACGCATTGTAAGGGTAATCGGTGAGTGGTCCGAAAGTCCACGCGGAAGAATATCAGCGGCGACCACCCTGCTATCTATGGCTCGGGGGACGAAGATGTAGTCCAGGCGGGAGAAGGAGCCATGTACGGCCGACAAGTATGTATAGCCCTGCGCCGTCCCATGCAGGCGACACCAAGGGTCCACCCAATCTAGGCCCGTCACCAGTGAATGCAGCTTAGTAGTCCCACCTGCATCCGACGGGCCGCCAGCGATCCCCAACCATGTCTAGCAAATCATTCCAGTCTCCTCCCACAGCAGTTAACCCATCTGGCAAATCTGTCCATAGGGTCATGAGCTTTTCCACCAAACCCCAAGAAAGGGGCGGAGGGGCATAGACACATCCCAAAACTATGGATTCCGTCCCTATCAGCCCCTGAAGAAAGAGATATCTACCCAGTGTATCTCTCCATTCCTTTATGTGCGTGTACGGGACTCATCTATGTATCAGTATCGCAACCCCCAGGATCCCCTCACAAACCCGGAGTGAAAAACATGTATGTATCCAAAGCGTTGAAAGCATAATGCCTTAGACCCCATAAGATGCGTTTCCTGCAGCATGAGAACATCTGCATGTGCTCGTTTCACCTGCTTCAATATTGCGCCCGCTTGATTTTATCCAACGCCCCCCTGACATTCCAACTCATTAGGTGAAGGGTCCCAGCGGGATCCTACGCACCACTAAAGGGCCCAGCCATGAGAAAGTTCGAGGTGTGAATGCGTACTAGGCAGGAATACGTGGTCTGGATAAGATGCCTCTGGTGCAGCGTAGGCCAGTGCGATCAAACAACAAAACCCCCCTCCCCCCCAAACAACCCAACAGCTCACCCCCCCCCACCCTATACCTCAAAAATGATGAAGTATCTGTCGCGGCGAGCGTGAGTGGCAGACCCCAACAGGAGCCCCCCCCGCCCGCCAATGGATCCCCAACTTACAGCCCATTGTCAGCTGGCCCTTTCCCTATTAACTGACGTGTTGCAGGGATATCGGCCCTCAATCGTGCTTCCCCGGTCAAGGCAAACATATCAAGGAAATTTGGGAATAAACCCCCCCCCCACAAGTCAGTCTGATGTAGTAGGCAGTCGCTGGGCCGATGCAGCTCGGGACGAGGTGCTACATGACTGGGACCTGCGCCCGGACCTGGAGCGTCGGTTCCCTTTCCCCTTTTGTGTCGGTTGTTTCCGGACCATCTTGCTCGATGAAGTCGGAGTCTCTCCGGGGTGGTGTGTGCGGGCGAAGACGCACTGTCTCGTCCGTCCAGTGGAAGACTTCCTCCCTCCGGTGAATCGAAAAAATGGGTGCGGGATCGATAGACCACTCACAGTCTAGCCGGGTATAGTAGGGCATAGGGGAGTTTGAGCTCTCGGAGCCGGGCCTTTGCTGCCATAAAAGACTGCCGTCGTTGCTGGACCAGCTTAGTATGGTCCAGGAATATAAGGACGCGGGCATTGTCAAACAGCAGTGATTCCTTGGCCCTAGCCTGTTTCAGGATAGTGTCGCGGTCGTGGTAGTTGAGTAATTTCGCGATGATAGGTCTCGGGCGAGCACCAGGCGGGGCCTCTGAGTCAGCACCCTGTGAGCGCGCTCCACCATGAAACACTTGGACAACGACCCCGGAGGGAGCCAACTCTCAAGCCACCGGGTGAGGAACCGCTCCACACCACCCTCCTCACACCCCTCCGGAAATCCAACAAAACGAAGGTTGTTGCGGCGGGCCCTCCCTTCCGCATCCTCCACCCGGGACGCCAGCCCACGTTGGATCGTCTCTAGGGAGGCCACTCGCTTCTGTAAGGTCTCTACCACATCTTCCACCCCAGAGACCCTCGTCTTGGTCTCCGTGATCCGTGCTACCGCATTGCGTAGATCTTGACGCAGCAACATGACGTCGGATCCAACCGCCCCAATCTTGGCATCTAGGGCGTCTCTCGACTGGGTGATGGCTGCCAGGAGGGCGGCATTATCGGGCACATCGCCAGGCGTCCCCCCCTCCGACGCCACTGCAGATGCCCCGGGGCCCGTAAATTTGTCCATTGTACTCTGCCCGGCCGGTCTCTCGTCATGGCCGATCCAAGGCCTCCCTGCGGGTTAGAGGGTGTCGTGCCCGCCGCTTGTAAGGCTGATTCCGGATATTATGGGGCCCCCAGATGCCGCCAGGGGAAGCTAGTGTGTCGTAGTCCGACCGCTAGGCCAAGGAACCCAACTCCCGAGCCCAGTGCCTATCGAGTAGGTCCTCTCCAGCTGGCGCGGCCTGGCCACCGAACACGGGACGGGCACTGAAGCGAGAGGAAGGGGGAGCCTCAGACCTTCCCACACCAGGGGCCACAAAGGAGTCATGCACCACTCACCGGGCCCGTGCGCCGTCGGATAGTCCACTCTAGACGCCGCACCCAGCCGAGAGCACGGGGGGGCACAAGACAGCCACGCCACTGCTCCTTAGGAAACGGCACACAATGTATGGATGGCGGCTCTGCAGGCTTCAACTGGACACCGGTGGTGAGCTCACGCGGCCCGATCGACCGCCGGGGTGAGCCCACTAGGGGGGGGGGAGATATACGTCGCGGTCCATCTCACACCGGGGAACTCAAGACTGCACCTGGCCCCAGCTCCACCGGCAGAGCGACAAGCACGACCTCGCCGTGTAGGCGGCCCCAGACACCGGGCCCCCAAATGACGACGCACAGGCAGAACCTACGGGGCCCCCACCAGGCACCAGCAAATCCAAGGAGTCTCGCTCCACACAGAGAAGGCCGATCACGCCCCCCCACGCGGCCCGATACAGCCGCCCATCAGTTGCACACAGTTCTCCAGGGGGGGTGGCAGGGGGGCACTTCTCGGCCGCCAGGCAGCGCTGTCACGACCCTCCACCGGGGCCCACGCGGCCCGGTAAGACCGCCGATGAGGGTCCCTCCCGCCACGGGGAGAAAGTGCAAAGAGCAGGGCCTCCGATTCAAGGGAGCCGTTGTCGCCAGTCCGGATTAAATTTGGGGTGGCAGTGTAAGGCCCCCGATCTGGCTGATCACACCCACGGCTCCTTCCCGACTCTCCCCCACGCTGCCCGATGTGGCCGCCGCTCCGTATCACTCACCGCACTTCCACCAGCGGGGGGGCAGCACTCCGTCCCAGGCAGGTGCACGGCAGGCCCCAGACATCCGTCACGGCACAAGTGGCTCAGGGACACCGGGATAGTCCGTGCCACCAAGGCAGCCCGTCCGTTGTCAGCGTCAGCAAGGCCCAGCGCCCTCCGGTATTGCGGCTTCCGTCACAGGCCGCCCGATCCCAGCAGCGGCAGCCTGATCAGGGCCTCTGTCGATGTCAGCCGCTCCGAGCCCCAAAACTCAGCAGAAGCGTTAATCCTCGGTTCACGACGCCTATGAGGTTCAATTCAGGCGTGGAGGTGGACCGGGGAAGCAGGATACTGGAGGATTTTAATGCGGGCTGGACGGAGCTCTCCTAGCACACGTCCGCCATGATGGCTCGCTAGGCCACGCCCCCACTGGAATCTTTTTTAAGTTTTAAAAAAAGAGATATTTATTCAACTTAAGATAACAAACAGAAGAATAATACAGAGCAATTAATCAAGAGATATAGAAAATGAAAAAGAAAAGAAAAAAGTATACAATGCATAAAAACAGAAAATACAGTCTGATTATTTATCAGCTTTATATGCTGGAAGGGGTGCAAGGGGATATTTGATATAAACAAATCTTAAAATCTTAAAAGGGAAGTCGGGGTTGTAAAACTTCCTGAAGATAAGGAGGGGGAGGGCAAAAGATGTGAAAGCAGAGTAATAAAGAAATTGAGTTACAGGTGTCCAAAGGGCCTTTCGTTTTAAAACCAGAGATAAAGGATGCATATATGCAGTATCTAATTGATGGTTGTGACAAACTGCATACCACCACACCTTAAAAGGCAATTGTGTAAAATCATTCCAGTTACAAGTTATTTGTTGGAAAGCAAGTGCTAATAACAAATCTAATATTTGCATGTTAAAACAATCATTAAGCCAAACCTCGGATATACTACCTAAAAAAACATTGGAAATAGGGAAATAGACGTTACTCTGGAAAATTAGATTGATTTGATGCCAAACTTGTAACCAGAAAGCAGAGACTAGGGGACAAGTGACAAGTAAATGTTTCAAGTCAGCTTGTGGTGCAGAACAAGTCCAGCAAGTATCTGGGACATCGTGATTAATCTTATGGAGGATGTTAGGTGTCATAAAGAGTCTGTTGTATATGAAAAAAAGTGTTTGTATAGTACTAGCTGCACGTGAGGATTTCCTGATTTTAATCCAGATTCAAGTTGTGGAGAGATAATCCTCCCATGCGAGTTCAGTCTTAAACTTGGATCTCAAAGTGGGAACTTCAAGTAAGTGGGAATAAATAAGGGAAGCCTTAGGACACATAGGTAAAATAGTAGCTAATTGTGTGGAAGGCGAAGTAACAGAGGGTGAAATAGATTTGAAATAGTTACATGCTTGAAACATAGCTCTTTGTACAAGCAGAAATTTGGCTTGGAAAGTAGACGGAAGGCTAAAGAGAATCTGAACTTGAGAAAAGGTGAGTAATGAATCTCTATCGAATAATTGATGAACCCAGATCAAACCTTTAATTCTCCAGGAATGCCAATAAATAGGATGTTCTTTCACCAGAATATATTGGTTATTCCATATAGTAGAGTTAAGAAAGGAGTCGAGATCCGTGGGCGAAAAATGAACTACAGAGGATAACAATGTGTAAGTGTTATTGATAATAGGGTTGGACATTTTTCGAGGTTTCCGTGTTAAGGACAGAAATTCAGAAAAAGAAAATGGAGATAAGAAAGCTCTTTCCAAACCCACCCAAAACGAAGTATATAGCGAGGGGGGTGCAATCCAATGAGAAGATTGCTGCAAAAGGAAAGACTTATGATATTTCGGGAAATCAGGAAAGTGTACTCCTCCTTCAACATTAGGCCGTTTCAGCTTCGATAAAGACATTTGCGGCTTCTTATTACACCAAAGAAAAACAGATAACAATGAATTTAATTTCTTATAATACTTAAGAGGAACATGTAGGGGAATATTAGAGAGAGTAAAAAGAATAACAGGTACCAACATCATTTTAATGGTGTCAAGACGGCCCCACTATGATAAATAAAGAGGGTGTCATTCACTGGTTAGAGAGGAGATTGTCTGAATACAGTTGTACCTATTAATTGAAATAGAAGAAGAGGTAGAGGACGAGAATTGAAGACCTAGATATTTAAGTTGTTTAGATTGCCACCTAAAATGGGAGGAAGAGAAATCGCAACTAAAAGTGAGTTTATTAAGGGGAAGAATTTCGCATTTGTCTGTATTAAGCTTATAGCCCGACACCGATGAGTAAGAAGCAACTTCTGACGCGAAAGCAGGAAGTGAAGAATTAGATTGAGATATAAATAGTAAGATGTCAGCGTACGCAGCCAATTTAACCTGTTGTGAGCCATGAATGAAACCATGAATGTTAACATTGTGACGGATCCGAGATAAAAATGGTTCTAATGCTAAATTAAAAAGAGAGGGGGATAGGGGACAGCCTTGTCGAACCCCTCTGTGTAGGTTAAAAAAAGAAGATGTGAGACCATTGGCACAAATGGGCGCCTTTGGGGAAGTATGAAGAAGAGAAATGAGAGACATAAATTTCGGCCCAAAACCAAACCATGTTAAAGTTTGAAATAGGAAAGGCCAAATAACATGATTGAAAGCTTTCTCAGCATCTAAAGCAATGGCTGCTAGAGAATCGGGTAAGCTGGCAGATTTAGAAATAATATCAAAAAATAGCTGAGAGAAATCTATCCTTGACAAAGCCGGATTGTTCCTACCTATAAGATCAGGGAGAAGCCCTTCTAGCCATAAAGTCAATGTCTTGGAGAAAATTTTATAATCTAAATTGACTAAGGAGATGGGACGATAGTTTTTACAAAAGTGTGGGTCTTTACCAGCTTTCGGAATTAAGCATATGAAGGCATCTAGAAACGAGCCAGAGGAGATAGCCAAAGTTAGAAAAGAATGAATTAAACAAAGTTTAGGAAGAGCAATTTGGAAACGTATGTATAAAACTCCGCTGTAAAGCCATCCGGCCCTGGAGCTTTGTCCTTTTTAAGAGAGAACAATGCTAGTTGGAGTTCCGCTTGCAAGATATCCGTCTATAGGCAGGAGAAGTCAACTTGAGAATAAGCCGGTTTTGAAATAGTGGATAGATAGCTCAAAATGTCAGGCTCAGAGAGTAAATATTCCAGCATGTATAAATTTGTATAGAATTATTGGAATTGAGTCAGAATATCTTGATCTTGGTGATGAGAGGAACCATTGTCATCGGTAATTGACTCAATGAATAATTTATTTTGTTTAATTTTTTTGATAATTAGCTAATAGCTTTCCAGAATTGTTCTGACCCCCATAATATTTAGGGCTAGATTTGAGAAGATAAGAAGCAGCATTATCTGTGGATACTTTATTAAAATTAAGCTTGGCTTTAATTAGCTGATTTAGAGCATGTTGAGAATGGGACATATAATAAGAATGTTCTAATAGTTTTATTTTATTAAGAATTAGTTTATATTGTGATTGAGATATACATCTTTTTTTAGAAACAAAATTAATTATAAAGTCTCAAGCTGAGGTCTTAAATGCATCCCAAACTGTATGAAAAGGAATGTCTTCCATTTGATTAAAGAGGAAGAAGTCTTGGGCGAAAGCTGTAAAAGAAGAGGTGAAAGAGGAATCCAATAGTAGGGAAATATTAAATCTCCATCTTTTAGGAAGAGTAGAATTGGGTATGATGTCTATATGTACGGATAGTGGGGCATGATCAGATTTCAGAATGGAGCCAATTTCAGCTGAGTGTAAGGATTGAGCTATGTGATAGGAAACAAAAACATAATCAATTTGAGATTGTGTATGGTGTACTGGGTAGAAGAATGTATACTCCCTTAATGTTGGGTTGAATAAGCACCAAGCATCAGTGAGGTTGCGTCTCTGAATAGCTTGTGTGAAAGCTTTTTGTGATTTATTTGGATTATAGTGTGATGAAGAGTGTCTGTCTAAAAAGGATCAACAGGTAAGTTACAATCTCCAGCCAGAACCAGACTGTCCTCCGGATATTGTAGAAGCTTCTGAGAAATTAAAGACCAAAATTGACAATCAGGTGCATTAGGGGCATATAAGTTAAATAAAACAATTGGAGTCTTATCGCAATACATTTTAAGTACTAACCATCTCCCCTCTTCATCTCTTTCCTGAGAAATCAATCGAACTTTCAAAGACTTAAGACACAATATTGCAACACCATGTTTTTACCCCAAAGCAGGTGAAAAGAAAACTTCGCCCACCCAACTCCTTCTTAGTTTCATACTTTCAACATCAGATAAATAGGTTTCCTGTAGAAAGGTTATACGAGCATTAACTTTTGCTAAATGAGTGAGAACACATTGTCTTTTAATTGAAGAATTGAAACCCCTGACGTTCCAGGAAACCATTGTCAAAACCATTGTAAACAGACAGAATGAAGAAAACAATCAGACCTTAATTGAGAGATAATACAACAAAGCCACATAGGGTGTAGAGAAAGGAACCTTCTGCAAAGAGTGCGATAAGTTAAAAAGTATAGAATAAGAGAGAAAAGGAAGAGCAGAAAGGAGAAGA
Organism: Calotriton arnoldi; assembly: GCA_963921515.1. Lineage (NCBI taxonomy): Eukaryota > Metazoa > Chordata > Amphibia > Caudata > Salamandridae > Calotriton > Calotriton arnoldi. The sequence continues at coordinate 2,342,894 of CAWUFW010001599.1, read as the reverse complement.
ACAGAAAAAAGAAGAAAGCGAATCCCATAACAAAAATAAAAAAATAAATCGAACAATAATACAACATAGACAGGGTAAGCCGACAAACATGAAGAATGACATACCTAACAAAAACTCAATGAAGGTGAGGGAGAGACCACACGAAGAAGACATCATGTTCTATCCAGAGGGAGTTTCATAACGCGGGAGGGGGCGGCGTGACAAGTAATGGGGAAACGAAGACATCCATGACTTATTAAAATCATCTGTAGGGTAAAAGAGAACAACATAAAGTATTAAACCAAAGAATAAACCTTAATTTATTATAACAATAAAGCTCATCAACAACAAGAATAGTACAATATATTTCTGAAAATGACATATGTAACAAGAAAACTTAGCAACAAAATAGCAGTCACTTTATAGAAGTTGAGGGAGCCACATCCATGACATCAGCTCTGCAGGACGTAAGAAAGTCCTGCAAAAGAGAAGGATCTTCGTAAGTTGTTCTTTTATTGTTATGCGTGACTTTGAAAAAGCACGGGTGGAAAAGACCAAACTGGGCTCCCATTGAATGAAGGGCAGGTCTCATACTCAGAAAGTCCCTCCTCTTGTCCGCCGTAGCTTTAGCATAGTCTTGAGAAAAATATAGGGCATTTCCTGACCAGGCGATTCTCTTAAGGCGTCGCGCAGCCGTTATATCCTGCATTAAATCTATATATTCTAAGATGTAAAGAATGACGCCTGTAGGTCTCTTAGGAGGTGAAGCAGTCGAAGGAGGGCGACCCAATCTATGTGCTCTCTGGATGTTAAGTTGCAGAGTCTTCGGCAGCTGCAAGACCTGAGGTAAAAAAGATTTGAAATAAGAGATAGGGTCCACCCTTTCTGTACCTTCAGGAAGGCCATAAATACGTAGGTTGTTTCTTCGATTGCGATTTTCAAGGTCTTCAACTTGTCTCTGCAAAGAAGAAACCTGTATCGGCAAGACATACGTCCCTCCATAACTGACCATTTCTCAGTGAGAGTTTGCAATTTAGTATTAGTGTCCTCCATAAAAGGGCATAGGGCTCTAATTTCCTCCAATAAAAGGTCCAGAGAGGCTGCAGGTGCAGATTTTGTAGGCGAGTGTGGGTCTTTTTTAAGCCTCATAACTTGTGATTTACTGGCCTTGGCTTGAGATTTACGCTGCAGGTGAGATATGAGAAGAGGCCATGCTTGGCCCTACATTTGAAGTAAGATTATCCATTGTGGAAGAGACAGCTGAGGTCAGCAAACGCCTTTTTAGTTTTCCAACTGGAGACTGAGTTATGTAGTGAAGAGCTTTTGATCTGCCCATAAAATAAAGTCACAAAGAATGAGCGAGACAGCGTAGTCAGTGTAAGGTAAATATTACTCTGCCATAGATATTCCTTCAACTGATGCAGCAGTTAAAAATAAGGAGTATAACAGTACAGCCAGTATGAAGAAATTGCTCTATCATGTATGCCTCTAAAAACAGACGAAGCAGCTAAAAATTCCAAAGTAAGCGTGACAGTGAAAAGGAGACGTCGAGCAAAAACTGAAACTCCCCACAAAAGTTCCACAGAAATACTGCTAGAGACCTTTCCAATGGTGGTGCAGAACTCCAGTAATGTCAGCAGCTGAAGGGTATCCTTTAAAATGCCTTTAAGTGTAGAGGAAGCTCAGGTGCAGAAAATGCCTTTAAATGTATGGTCTGCCTTCAAAGGAGGAGCCTGTCAGTCATTTCCCATGAGGAATGAGCTCACTTCTCTCATAGCTAAGATGGCTGCCAGCTCTGAGGGAAAGAACCTGCCCACTCAAACCATGATTTATGGGCAAACAATTCGTAACCACTGTGCACACCCTGACAAAAATGGCCCACACAGTGAGAAACACAGCAGGGTAGCGGCCGCCGCACCGCCGACATCCGCGCCCTCCTCTGGAGCTTCAAACGGACGCGGCCATCTTCGACGCGTGGTAAGCCACGCCCCCCAGACCACTGGAATCTTGCCACACCTCCGAAACACACCTTGTAAATTTGTACTAAGTCTGACGTCATAGAATCCGACGTGAGATGTGTTATCAGGGACATCTTAAGGATTTTGGGGGTCCTGGGCCAAACGTAATTTGGGGGCCCCTGTTAGGAACGTCTTTGTATTTATGACCCAATTTCTGCTCTTTCATGCTATCCTTTGGCCAGGTCACTCACTGACAGAGCACAGTCCCACTGGTCCAAATTCTAAATGTGTATACATCCAATATTCAAGGATGAAGACGTGTTTTAAATACTAGAATATACTGCAGCAGCTCACTAATATTATTGCAAATAATCTTGTAAGCTTCACCCATTTCTCATATACGAGGTCCTGTTTAGACCTAAAAGAAACTTTTTTAATGAATTTTGCAGTGTTGAAAAACATTTCTCTGCAAAATGTCTGTAATATACTCCCACACATCATCAATATCAAAATTAAATTAAAGAAAAACGGTGTTTCAAACGTCGGTTTAAGAATTATTGAAGGTCATCAGGGCAAGACTCACTGCAGAACAGAGCTGACTGCATCAGGAGGCCCATGAAAGGCTGGGGCCCTGGGCCAGGGCCCACTTTGCCCATGCCTCAAAACATCTCTGTGTGTTATACCTAAATTGTTATATAGTGTGCTTTCAATTCATATGCATTAGAAACAAATCTCAAGACAGTACATGCTTCCGTGAGACCGCAAAGAGCTTCACAGTAGAACAGCTTGATGTTGCTTGATAAACTATCGTGTCTGACTGAAAACCTGCATTGACTCAGCTATGCAGCAGAGAGAATTGCTCAATCCGCGTGCCAACACTGCCATCTAGTGGAAGTATACAAAATGGCAGAACTGCACAGATGTATATACATGTTAGTTCACTGTTTAGAGTCCGCGCCCCGAATCGGAACATTGCATTTTGCCTACTGACCTTTGTGCAGGTCATAGATTTGAATAACAGGACTTGGTTCTGATTGACTCCACTCTCTTATTTACTTAGACAATTTCCACCTTAACTGTACAGCAGCTCAAAGGAGCATTGCCATGAGAGACCCTGCAGCGTGACAAGTTTAAAGAATAACCATTTTCCATCGCCAAATTAGCATTCCAGAAATATGTGTTGACTGTAGTAGTGCTGGATGAAATTTAACAAATCCTGACGTCTTCAACATCCTGGGATGGGAACGTCTTAATTATAAATAGCACAATCTTTAGTAGTTATACGCACATAAAATGTGTTTGCATTGATTTTAGCAGATATTTCCCAGTTTAAAAACAGAAATATGTTACATGCAGAGGGAGCTAAAGATCCATTTCCCTGTCCTTATGAAATATGTATGCATGAATAATGGACGTAATTTAGGGGTCGTCAGTGATAGCAGCTGCAACCCCCGGCTTATCCCTTGCGAGCACTGGCTCTGCCTTTGCTATCCCTGGCCTCGGGGGGGGGGGGGGGGTGGAAAAATCAGCGCAATTCCTTATTGTCTGCCTGTTTCTCATTATGCTAATTGTGAATAATATTCTATTATTTATTGCTAGTGTAATAAAAAATGGAGCACACTTAGGACCTGTGGTGGAGCTGTGCTAAGTAAAAATAGTTTTAAAAGTATATTGTATGCATGCTCGTGGATGAGAGCGTGTTTAAGTGAGAGATCGTGCGTATGTGTAAGAAAAGGTTTCTGTATGTGTATGCATGTGTGCATGAGTGGTAGGGACAAGCAGTGAGTGAGACTGTGGCCCAGATTTAATATTCTTTAAACACAAGGCAACGCTGCACCAAAGTTGCTGCGCTGCTTTGTGTCAAAGGGGCCAATTTGTTTTTCTCCCAGCGCACTTTTCTCAGCCATGCGCCAATGCACATACCCTTGTGCCAGAGTGCCAGCTGTGTGCATTCTCTGAAGCATAGGTTTTTTACTAGACAGGGTTCCTTCCATTACAAAAGCTATGATTTAAGGCATTTTCCATTTTGTAAGTGTGCTGTGCAGCAGAGCACTTATGCAAAAATGGAAAGCAAGAAGAAATGAAAAAGTTCTCCTCATTATGCCTGCCTCGAGGAGGCTGACGATTTTGGTGCAAATTCCTTTTGACCAATGTTTGTAGATAGGTATTTGTGTCAAAACCCATGGGAGGTTGCATGCGCATAGCACAACTTTGCATTGCTATGTGATATTATCCAATGCAAATCCTCAATTGTTGCGATGTTAGGTCATGTGACATGCCTTCCTGGAAAAAATAAATCAGAGTTAAGGGTCATATGACGTCACTTCCTGTGATATGAGCGAGGTCAAAGAGTATGTGATGTCACTTCCGCCCCCCCTGGCATTTGGTGCATCGACCCTCATGGCCATCAGGTTTGCCTGTGATGCCTGGGATCGACTCATGACTCTAAGGCCAGCAATATTCAGAGTTCAGCACTGAAAGCTCAATAAATACCTTGACTTTACTAACTGTATGTGTGCCAATGTTACCTTTTAAGGGTTAGGGTTGTTAAATTGTAATGTATTTGAGTTGTGTGGGTGCATCACACTGTAAGTGATATTACCATGCATCTGGACACTAGTGTTATCATATTGTTCATAGTCTAGTTGTCATGCCATTCATTATCAGTTTGTTATACCTATTAGCTGAATCAGTTGGGTGGCAGAAGTTCGTAAATGTAGGGACAAAAAGTTAGTTAGTTTGTGGTTCATAGATAGTCTTGCTCATACCAGGAGCGCCTGCTGTACATTAGACATGCAGGGTGTAGTTTAATGTTCCACTTATTTACAAATACCCAGTTCTCTGCAAAAATCTTTATTTGGAGTAAAATATTACATTTTTATGGCTTGTGAAAGGAAGTCTAGTTCTTGTAATTTACAAGTTCTGATTATTTATTCGTGAGACCAGTTTTGTTTCCTTCGACAGTGGTCGACTATGCCATTGAGCCATATCTCGCCTGTTGTCCTTGTACTGGATGAAACTGGAAGATATTTGACTCTCATTCATGTTTGCTGGCTATTTTTGCTTTTGCTGACTAGTCTTGAGGTAGTATGGAGATATCAGTCTGTCATTTCCATTTGGAATAGCGGTGGAAAGCGTCAGGCATTTACCACTCTGCTGAATTCCATGTGACTATCCATCGCTTGCATCCTTGCAGGAAGTAAGCTCCATAATTTGCCCTTTTGCACCGAGAAGAAGGTACCGCCAATTATCTTTTTCCTATAAGGTCGCATGATTATTTGGGGTGCCAATCCGGCATTTGGGCCAGATTTACTAACCTTTCACGCAACGCAGCGTAGCAAGGCAACTTGCTGTACTGCGCTGCGTGAAAGTGAGCAAGAAGAAATGCTCTATATCTGCTCAGATATGGCGCACTTCTGCTCTCTCATACTCCTGGAACACTTCAGGCAGCCTAGCGCCAATGCAGGGACCCTTGCACTATGGTGCAAGTGTGCCTGCGTTATAAGGAGATTTGTTTTTGTGCAGGAAGGGACACCTTCCTACACAAAAACAATCTCTTGAGGCATTTTCCTATTTCTATATGTGCTGCAGATTACAGCACACATAGAAAGAGGAAATAACGAGGAGAACATTTTTTTTTCCTCGTTATGCCATCTCTGGGAGGCATAGCAATTTCATGCAATCACATGTTTACAAACCATTGTAAATCTGGATTCGCGTAAAATCCATCGGTGGGTGCATGGGAACACCCATGGAACATCTCTCAGAATGATATGTAACGCAATGCAGTGGAAACAAAGCCACAGAAAGCATCGCAAATTGCCCCGTGTGGGTTTGTAAATATCTACTAGTATTTTGTGTCATGGAAATGCCACAAATGGGGTGCAGCCATGACGCAAAATGTTAGTAAATCTCGCCCTTAGTGTCCATTTCTGAGTGTATGTCTTAACTTCAACTGTAGAGAAATTGATCAGTTTCCATGTATTTCCTTGTCTGCAAATGTATCTTGATAGTAGATCTTCTAACTGCAGGGATCCAGTGAAGGGCATTTAAGAAGGTGGTGGTGTGGGCTTGTAGATTTACATGTAGAAGTTTTCTTGCTGCTGCATTTTAAATTCATTGAAGGTGTCGCATAACTAAAATTGAGACTCCCTGATACAAGCCATGTGAAGAATTCAAGTAGGATATGATGAGGAAGGTAGTTGCCTGGAACATCTGAGCGGTCAACCAAGGGAATAAATGGTGCTATGTTTGAACAGTATGACATGTAGATTGATTTAGTTGGTTAACTTGAAGATCCATAGAAAAGGCCGAGTCCATGATAACACCTAGATTTCTTAATTCTTTCAAATGTGTAGGTGCTGCTCCCAGTTCTTTGTGCAACATTGACTCTGAAACATACTGTTTCCAATCTCCATATGTCAGAATCTTAGTTTTATATATGTTGAATTTAATGTGGTTTGTCATGATTCACTGATTAATGTCCAGGAGTCCATCAGCCAGGTTTGAAACTTCAGAGTCACTGGGTTTCCTCAGTTTTAACAAACTCTGGGCATCATCAGCAAAGTTGGTGCATGTGAGATGAAAGTATTTGATTGGTTCTGGGAGAGGACTAATGTATATGTTGAAGAGGTGTGGTGATGTGGTTGGTGCTTGGGGTACTCCTGACTTGATGTTGTAAGGTGTAGAGTTGAAATAAGAACTGAGATAATGTGTGATCCGTTGCTGAGGTAGGCGGGAATCCAGTTAGAGAGGTTTCCTTCAATACTAATTTCTTCTAATTTGATTATCAAAGTGCCATGGTGTACTGTCGAAGACAGACAATAGGTCAAGTAGTAGAAGTGTGGCAACCCAGTTTCGATCCTCAATGGTTTTCAGATCAACCCATAAATAGTTAAGAGAAGATTTAGCTGTCCTCCCTGGCCAGAAGCCCATAAATTATAAAAATGGCATCAACGAAAGCTTTGATGTGCTAAGATTATGTGGTAATGAAGTCCAAACAGATTGTTGAGTTCAGGATGATTTATTGTAGATATGTACATGAGCCCACCAGGAGCAGTCAGCATGCTGCTCACCCCCATCACAACTGTGGCTTTTCTTGACAGACACCCAACATTCCGTAATACCTCATCATACTGTAACATTCTACTGGCAGGGCATGTGGTGGAAAATGGCATACACAAGCATGGACAGTAAACTAGGATACTACATATCTCCTTTTCTTCCATAATACAACAAATAAGATAGAAACCAAAAGAAGAACAAGAAAGCACCGATCCCTACCACCAGACACACCCATTGGCCAGACAGGTATGACAGGAGGCAAAGCACAGCATGAGAAATAAAGAAAACAGAGAAGAGAATGAATGAATACACCAACATCACTCCTACTTCCCTTTAAACAACATAGCAATAGAAAAATCGACAATGTAAAGCAATAAGGCTTAATAAAAACAGGGTGAAGAAAGAATGAATGAATACAATAACATCACTCCTACTTCCCTGTAAACAACATAGCAATGAAAAATCGACAATGTAAAGCAATAAGGCTTAATAAAAACAGGGTGAAGAATTAATGAATACAATAACATCACTCCTACTTCCCTGTAAACAACATAGCAATGAAAAATCGACATTGTAAAGCAAAAATGCTTAATAACAACAGGGTGAAGAAAGAATGAATGAATACAATAACATCACTCCTACTTCCCTGTAAACAACATAGCAATGAAAAATCGACATTGTAAAGCAAAAAGGCTTTATGTAAGAGGTCACACGTTGTGCACTGTAATAATGGGACTAAAGACTAATGACCCATATGACACACACTGTGTGAGTTAAAAAATATAATAGACCGTGTAATGACAACCTGGACAACCTCGTGTAGAGGTCATTTGACATCCGTGTAAGGACAACCTCGTGTAGAAATCACTTGGCGTCCGTGTAAGGACAACTTGGACAACCTCGTGTAGAGGTCTCTTGACGTCCATGCAAGGACAACCTGGACAACCTTGTGTAGAGGTCACTTGACGTCCATCTAAGGACAAACTGGAAAACCTCGTGTAAAGGTCACTTGACGTGCACCATAAGGGCAACCTGGAAAACCTAGTGTAGAGGTCAGTTGACGTGCACTGTACTGGAAATAAATCCCATACTACACACACTGTGTGGAGTAATGGTATGATAGAAATTGAACAAGAAACTAAGACATACCCCAATAAGTGAGGATAGCCAATAGTCAGGTAACGTATAAGGGTAAGAACCCATGTAATATACTTGAAAATAGATTTGAAACGGTGAGTAGTACAAATGGGCAAATGGGACTAACACCCATTGCAATCCCTACTAGGGAAAACTGCAGTCATGCATGTAAATCGAGGAAACAATAGCATCATAAAATGTGCAATAAGCCCAAACATAGAGGCATATGGTAAAAAAGGCTAAAATTGCAAAATACATTAACATTTCGCTATTTGAAAGTTACAACTATGTGTTCATGTCACACACCAATATTAAAACAAACATACTTTGAAGATATAGCCCTAAACGGACTATAACTAGTGATATTTGCGTGCAAAGACAAGAAAACTCCATCAAAGAGAGTTACCAGCTCCACTGTAATAACAATGTATGAGAATTACTGAAACACGTAAATAACCGTGAAACATGTGAGATAATGGAGATCAACACAGTCTTGTTGATCCCCAAATTTAGTTTTAAAGAATGTCAATGGTGTGCCTGTCACCGCGATTTGCGAGACAGGTGTTAAGAAACCAAACAGCACTTTGTTGTAAAGAGTAGAATCCACGAACCCAAGGTTGCTTGGAATAGAACGGTTGACTCACAGACCAATGCAGGAGGGGCAGAACGATTACCAAAAGTACCTGCAGTGAAGCACAAGGATCCATTGCACCGATCTGATGTCGTTGAAAGAAACGATAACTTTATTGAGACACCAGTATACGAAGGAGGTTGGCAGAGAACTGTTTAAAACCCAGGAAACAGAAAAAAAGTACCTGCAGTGAAGCATGAGGATCCACTACACCGATCCGATGTCGTTGAAAGAAACGATAACTTTATTGAGACAACAGGATACGAAGGTGGTTGGCAGAGAACTCTTTAAAACCCAGGAAACACCGCGGCTCCAGAGAATCGGTGCTCCCTCCAAACCCAAGATGGCGCCACGTTCGTGACGCTGACCCGGCGGACTCACGGCACGTCTTGGCATGTAGACGTCTGGAAGCAGCAATGAACATCGAAGAAGAAGGAACGTGCAGGAAACCATGGAGACATCGGAGAACTCTACGAAGCAGGTAAGGCTGCACGCGCACTGCATGTCAGCTCGAGGCAAATTTGAAAAGGCAGGCAGCGGTTCAACTGCCATGGGGAAGTTGGAGGCAGAGGCGCAAATGTAAAAAATGGGGAAGAAATACATCCCATATTAAATAAAAGTACCAGATTACCGGGTGGGTTGATCGTGACGACTCTAGGGTGCCAATGATTTGAAGCAGGAAAACAGAGTCGGTAGGGGTGGTGGGTTTCTTCAAAGATTGGCAATTAGGTAGGCAATCAATAGCTGAGCAAGCAGCTGGATTAGATCTGGGATGACTGTGTGTAGCCAGAAGCCAGAAACAGCAAGTCATATAGTTTAAGGTTACAGCAAATCAAAGCAAGTCACTGGGACACTTGAAAGGGGAAACAAGAAGATTAGAGCTGGTTGTTTGATGAAAGGCGCAGTTTTAGTAGATGTGTCCAAATGCAGACTTGATGCAGGTCAATGTCCATGTAAAATTCAATGTGTGCAGCATCCGTGCAAATTGAGACCCCATGTAGGATGTCAAAATGAAGAGGCTTACCTTGAATGAAGGTACAGCACTTAACGATGTAACCAAAAGAGATTGAAAACAACACACTAGGGACGGTAGGTTGGCCACTTGAGGTTGTATACAGCGCTAGGATTGCTTTGATCTTGAGAGGCGCTTGAAGACAGAACCTTCCATAGAGTAGCACTGTTCTTGAGTGGAGCTTGGGCAGTCCATTCACCTTGACAGGCTTGTGTGAAGTGGGATCTGGCACACGCACGTTGGGGGCGACCGGTGAGGAGGTCATTGGTGGGGCTCAAGGTGCCAGAGTCCTTGTTCAAATCGTAGTGTGTAGTTTCTTGTTGCCGCTTTAGAAAAATCAAGACTTCTTTGACATTGAATTGTTTTGTTGAGCACGTAGAACGAGGGTAAGTTTCCAGATCGTCGCCATAAAAATGTAGTGATGAAGTCCAGACAGATTGATATAGTTCAGGATGATTTATCGTAGATATGTAGATGAGCCCCACCAGGAGCAGCCAGCATGCTGCTCAGCCCCATCACAACTGTGGCTTTCTTGACAGACACCCAACATTCCATAACACCTCATCATACTGTAACATTCTACTGGCAGGGCATGTGGTGGAAGATGGCATACACAAGCATGGACAGTAAACTAGGATACTACAGATTACCATCTTCCCAGCTTTCAGGAACAAGCAGAGCTGTAAAACAAAACCAATATTTTTGCCACTTTACCACAGTGTTTGCACTTTTCTAATTGGTAGTCCATGTTTCCTATTTTTTGCAGTTTCAACCTGCTTGCAGTTAGTGGTGGAAACAGGTGTGAAGCCCATGGGTGAACCCTGAAAGCTATACATTTATGAAATTCAGTATGGGCCTTTGTGTAGATTACTCATGGTTTTCATAAAGAAACTCCTATCTCTAAAATATGAAGCAATGAAAATAAGCAGGAAAAAATAGCAATTGGTGACATTCTCTTTTGTTATTTTTTTGCCCTGATAGCTGATTTACAAAAGTAATATACATAGGTAAGATACTGTTACGTTGTCAGACCTTTCTGGTCGCAGGGATATATAGAGTTTGTTGGATGTCCAAAAACATGTGATATCCAAAGCCAACTACTGAGCTGCAGCTTGTAATGACTTTTCAATTGGATACCGACCATGAAGCAATTTATATGGTAAAATTCAATGAATGAAAAATGGTTATGAAGATAACCTATGTATTTTTTAAATGCGTCCTAGATACGGACATTAAGAATAGTGGGTATTTGTACACCTCTGAATGAAACATACCATTGTATGATTCAGAGGGCATTTTGCAAAATGCGATTCTTTATTGTGCATAGGGTTACATTTGAAAATCAAAAATGGAGAAAAACTCTATTGGTCATAGCAAATGGTCTACTATTCTGTGTCCCACACTTCTCCTGATAAAAACATAATCCCACTTGTTTGGCTGGGCCTATTACCGGCGTCAAAACCAAAAAGAGGTATGCAGTTCCTAGGAAGGCAAGGGGGAGAGGGGGAAAGATCTGAAGAGGCGACAAGTTGTCCTTTAGGAAAGGAGGGAAAGGGGAATCCCTCCTTTCGGAATAAGGGCCCTCACACACCCAGCCAGCTAGCTGTCATGCTTCATCATAGGTCAGGTCGGCGCTGCAATACCCGACGGGCACCCTATGAGGGGCTCTTTGGCAGAGATCTTTTATTCCTTGCCGTATGGTGCCGTGGGTGTGAGGGACCTACAGGTGTAGATGTGCTAAAGTGTGGGTCAGTAGACCGTGCGGGGATAAAAACAGGAATTGGAAGTTCAGACAGAATAATTTTTAATGAACCTGGCTTCCAACCTGGTTAAAAATAGAGTGGCGACTACCCGATGTAATGTGTCAGGATGTTGCGCTCAACTTCATGTGGTCAACATGTTTCTTGCCTGAGTGTCAGAGTGATCTAACGGCAATTCTTCAGGACCTAAGGGAGATTTGTCTATCTATACTATAAGTGGTGTTCTGGTTTACTAACCTTGATATACCACACAATGCACCTAAAGATAAAGTACCTGTAGATGCGGAGGCCAACCTATTAAGATACAAACAATATGGTTAGACAGTAGCAATAGTCTGTAATCACCTATTCAACACCACTCTCCCTTGTGGATATCACCACAGTCTTGGTGCTCCCCACACAGTGAATTACTAGTGTTACAAAATTAGCGTCATATTGTTGTTGTGTATGCATAAAGTATTCAAACTATTTAAAATAGCCAAGATAAAGTTTCCTGTATTAAAATAGGTAGCTGACGTGTCTTAAGAGCAATACACTCACCTAAAAACTAATGGAGACTGGCCCCATCAACTCCCGGCAGGTTAAGACACCTGGAAGTATCAGTGTCCTAAGGGAAGTAATGGGGGTTGAAAATGGTGCAAATGATGAGAATCATATGCCTCAGTTCATCATGCACCTTGGGTACGAAGCGATGAAATTCCACCCGGGCAGTAGAGCAGGCTCTCACAAGTGTGAGTAGGTCGGTTAAGGTACACGTCCAGGCATGGAGACGCTGTGCTTAGAGGGGGGGGGCAAACTCCAGCAGGCCCAAGTACAGACACGCAACCCATCCCCGCACCCACCTCACACCAAGTCCCGCCCGTTGGTGAGAACACGGTGGAGGGAGGTAGCGAGGGGTGGGCGGCACGCCCATGCTCTAAAGCGGGTCCTGATAGAAGAGGAGCCCCCCGGTCGTGCAGCACGTGTCTTCTGTCACGGTCAATAACTCACACCAACTCACCTCAAGTTGTAGGGTCGGCAGGTCGGCCCTCATGGGTTCCATGTAAACGAAGAGATTAGTACTCACGTAATGTGAACCGGAAAGATGGCGGTCGACCCACCCAAACGCTGCCGGGGCCGGGAGGTGTCTCTTGCCACGTTAGTGTCAGAGATGTAGTCCCGGGACCCGGCAGTCGATCTACAGGGCCAATCAACAGCGTTCAATCACTAGAGCGCTAAACTCCCAAGGGAGGGAAATGATTAGGTCGCCATGTTGGAGAACTAGAAAACTAGTGAGGATTCTATGGCGGCCATCTTAGAGTGTCGTTGCTATCGGTCCCACAGAACAAGTGTGCGCTGGGGGACGCCGCCAGTGGTAGTCCCAGTTGTGAGACGTAGAGTGATCAGGCAGTTCACCATAAAAATAAATATAATTATAATCACACATGTGGTTGTAATAGATTTGGTAGCTCTGATGGCTCTCGGGGGGGCTACCCCTACAAGAATGTTCGAGATATGTGGCCAATGTTGTTGGCGGGTCCTCAGATGGAGGGTTAGTTACAGTTATGTGACATAGAGTGATCAGGCAGTTTGTAGACTCAATGGGGATATGTACAATCACTCATGATAGATCTGATAGCTCTGATACCTCTCAAGGGGCTTCCCCTACAAAGATGTTAGGGACATGTGGCCAATGCTATCGGCGGGTCCTCAGGTGGTAGTTAAATCAACACCTAGGCGAAGATGGCCAGCGGGGTCGCAGTTAATCTCCAACGGGATATGCGACAGGTGAACCGACCCCTGCGATACCCCCAGTAGAGCAAAAAACAGAAAGAAAAAATAACGCTGGAGGGATCTGAATTATCAGGGCTATGGTGTTCTCAGTGTGCTCCATAGAACCCCGTGATGCCCCCAGTGGAGCAAAAGAAAGCAAAAGGGCACACTGGAGAGACCAGAATCGAAGGAGCTATGATCTATTCAGTGTGCTCCATGGGATGTCTTCATTGAGTCCCTGTTTATCAGTGGCTAGGTGGTGTACCCATCTTTGTTCAATCCTGAACAGTGCTCCTGGGTTATTAGTGAGTGAGCCTCCAGAATTACCCAGCGTAAAGTGTCAGGTGAATGTTTGGCTGTCTCAAAATGCGTGCACATTTTCGTGTTTACACGGTGACATCTGATGTTACTCCTGTGCTCAGTGATACGTGTTTTGATCATCCTGGTGGTCATGCCGATGTACCGGAGGTTACAGGGGCAGGTGATCATATATATGCAATTAGGGGTATTGCAAGTGGTATGTCTCCCCAATTTCCAAGTGAATGTATTAGAGAAGACTACTTCCTTGGTTGGTGCAGTGAAGGGACAGACAGCACACGAGCCACATGGGTAATGGCCCATCACAGGTGGGAGATCCCATAGGGGTCTCCTTTGGTGAATTTTGTGAGCTTTAGGTCTTGTAAGCATGTCTTTGAGTTTGCTAGTACGCTTAAACGCAAACCTGGGTGTCGGCAGTTGTAGAGTGCCAGTTGAGAGGATACCCCAATGTCTCTTAATGATGTCCCTGATTCTGTTGGAGTCAGGTGTGTACGAGGCAACGCAAGTGAGGACTTCAGTGGGATCTTTATGGTTAATTTCTAGGAGGGCCTCACGGTTATTATTTCTCGCCCTTTTCATGGAAAGTGCAATGTTGCGTGGTGGATATTCTCGTTTGCTGAGATTCTCTGCTAGACTAGCCGCCTCGGTTTTATAGTCTCCCAAAGAGCTGCAGTTCCTCCTTATGCGGAGAAACTGACCAAAGGGTAGATTTTCCTTAAGAGCTCTGGGGTGGTGACTACTAAACAGCAGGAGGCTGTTGCTGTCAGTCGGTTTCTTGTACAAAGTAGTGTTTAGTCGACCTTCTGAGATTCTAATGTTGAGGTCGAGGAATGGGACATTAGTTTCAGAGATGGTGTTGGTGAATTTTAGATAGGGATTGAGAGTATTGATCCATTGACAGAACTCGTCACAGGTAGATCTCTCCCCCTTCCAGAAGATTAATATGTCATCAATAAACCTTCTCCATAGTATAAGGTTATCAGCGTATGGGTTAGAGGGGCTATTACCGGCGACACATAAGGCCCCAAAAGGTGACGTGGAGATACCATCCATGAAAACCTTCAAACCCAAGCATTTCTGAAAAAGAGGCACCCAGAGAAGTCCAGGGTGGTGTAAATCCCGCTGAGTTTTCTGACCCACAGAGCTCTGCAAACCCAGCAAGCATTTCCAAACGTCTCCCAATAAAAATATACATTATTTGTGTCCCTGGGCCTAGCAACTGCAACAGTAAATCCCCGAAAATGCAACGTGGAGACATAAAATTTGTGGCACAAAACACAATCCTTTTCAGCGATGTGGGCAGCTGTGGTATTTGGTCCTGGTTCATCCACTATCCAGGTAAACTACCAAACCTAGACATTTAAAAAAACTAGATATCCAGGACAGTCCAGGATGGTGTGGCTTGCATGGATTCTACTGTGTTTTCTAACCGACCAAGCCCGGCACGCCTCAAACTTGGATAAAACTGCACACTTTCCATACATTTTGTGAGGGAACATTCCAGAAACTGTGGGAAGTCACAAAATTCTTATCTTCAAGCATTTCCACACTTTCCCTTCTAAAAGCAGAACTCCACTTGTGCGGCTAGGACTAGTGCCGCAACATGCAAGACCCCAAAACGTGATGTGGAGACATCAAATTTCTGGCATGAAAACCAACCTTTTCTGGCAATGTGGGTAGCGTTGAATTTTGGGCCTGGTTTCAGCCACTACCCAGGAAAAATTCCAAACCAAGATATTTCTGAAAAGGGAGTCCAGGGTGGTGTGACCTGCGTGAATCCCACTATGGTTTCTTAACCACAATGCTCCCCAAATGCAAAATTGTGGCTAAAATCCTACACTGTTCTCATTTTTCTGAGGGAAAGTTCCAAAATCTGTGAAGATCAAAAAGATTCCTACCATCCAGGGCTCCCACCCTTTTCTAGATAAATCTGATACCAAACTTGCGTGGCTGGGCTTTGAACTCCTGACATGAAAGGCTCCAAAATGTGACATGTATACATCAAATATCTAGCACGAAAAATGTACCTTTTTGGTGATGTATGTAGCTGTGGAATTTGGGCCTGGGCTTAGCCACCATCCATAGAAACCTACAAAACCCAAACATTTATGAGAAATAGACACCCAGCGGAGTCCAGGGTAGTCTGACTTGCATGAATCTTGCTATGGTTTCCTAACCACAATGCCCTCAAATGCCCAATTTTTGCTAAAATGATACACTTTCCTCATTATTATGAGGGAAAGTTTCAGAATCTATGGGGATACATAGAATTCATACCACCCAGCGTTCCCACACTTCTCCAGATAAACCAATACCCCACTTGTTTGGCTGGGCCTCGAGCCCGTGAACCGAAAGTCACCAAAATGTGACATGGAGACATAACATTTCTGGCACAAAAAGCCCCACATTTTTGGTGATGTACGTAGCTGTGGAATTGGGGCCCGGGCTTGGCTGCCACCCACAGAACCCTACAAAATCCAGACATTTCTGAAAAATACATACCCAGGAGAGTCTGGGGTGGTGTGACTTGTGTAGAAGCCTTGTATCCCTGTAGGTTACTTATCCACAATATCCTAAAACCCCCAAAATTTAGCAAAATTCACACATTTCTTATGATTTCAGTAAGGGAATGCCATGCGGTCTACTGGGATCCACAAAATGTACACTACCCAGGGTTCCCACTCTTCTCCTAATAAAGACAATAACCCACATGAGTGGTTAGGCCAAGAGACTGACAGGAAAGCCTCAAAATGTGACGTTGTGACATCAAATTTCTTGCATGAAAAATACTCCTTTTTGGCCAAGTGTGCAGCTGTGGAGTTTTGTCCCGGCTCTGTGGCCACTCTGGGAAAACTACTTAACCAAGAACTTGCTTGAAACTAGATACCGAGGGGAGTCCAGGGCGGTATGACTTGCGTGGATCCCACTACATTTTCTTACCCACAAAGGCAGTAAACCCCAACTATGGCTAAAATCACATTTCAGCTAGTGAAAGTTACAGAATCTGCAGGGATTAAAAAAATTCCTACCACCCAGTGTCTCACACTTCTGCCAATAAAAACATTACCCCACTTGAGTGGCTGGGCCTAGCGTACGCAACTAGAAAGGTCCTGAAACACAACTTGAAGACATCAAATTTGAGTCATTGTTGGACTTGGCCCTTTTTGAAGGGTCATCCCTGAACTTTTTGCCTTCCTCCTGTATTTTTTCTGACCTGTTGTTGGCCGTTTTATGACTCTGGGCACTTTACCACTGCTGATCAGTGCTAAAGTGCATATGCTCTCCCTATGGTAAATATATGTATGGATTAGTGACTCCATGATTGGCTTATTTGGTTTACTTGTCAGACCCTAGTACAGTGCACTGAGTGTGCCCAGGGCTTGTAAACCAAATGCTGCTGGTGGGCTTGCAGCACTGGTTGTGCCACCCACAGAAGCAGCCTGTAAAAGTGTGTCTCAGGTCTGCCATCGCAGAGCCTGGGTGCAGTCTGGTACTGCCATGTTGACTGGGCAAGTACACCCACTCTGCCAGTCCCTAAACCTTCCCTTTTCTGCATATTAGTCACCCCTATGGTAGGCCCAAGGGCAGGGTGCATTGTATGTGTAAGGTAGGACATGCCCTGGTGTGTGTGGCATGTCCTAATAGTGAATTACAGCCATTTTCGTTTTTCACTATTGCAAGGCTACCTGTTCCCCATAGGCCAGAATGGGCAGTTTGATTATTACACCTTATAATCCTAACTGACCCAGGGAACTAGGTAGGAATTAGAGTTTAGTATGCCTGAACTCAGAATGATAAAATACATCTTTTAGTGAAGTTGGTTTTAACATTCTGTGTTTGAAAATACCACTTTTAGAAAGTAGGTATTTTCTTGCCTAACTATCCAAGCCTGCCTCTGCTAGGTTGTGTATTCCTTGTCTGGAGTTTGAGTGACAGGGGCTGGGGGATTCCAGGAGACAGGGTGAGTCAGTACAGGGCTGAATAAAGAGATCTGCATGTAGATGGGTGGGAGGAGTTGCACCTGGGACCTGAATAGGGCTATGCCTTCCCTCCACAACGCTGGCTCCACCGCCTGTGGTGCGTCTGATGTCCCTGGCCTACACTGTGAAAGGAAAGAAGGAGTCTTGTCAACAAAGTGCTCCAGGACTGACCAGAACTGGTTTGGACTAGGCAAAGGCCTCTCTGCCTTCAGAGAACAAAGGGAAAATGAGTATAAAAGAGGGACCCAAACCCCAGAACTTTAGATCACTTTTGGGAAACAAGAAGAACCTTTGCTGAGGAGAGGAACCAGAGAAACTGAGGAGGAGACTATCCCTAAGCTGAGTGCTGTTTGGGGATTGGCCTGCAGTGGTTGCCTGACTGCCAAAGAAAGGAGAAAGGACTTTGTGCTACTTTCAATTCAACTAGTAAAGGATCTCCAAGGGCTTGAGATAGAGCTTGCCTCTTGCTGAAGTCTCGGGGACAACAGACTTCACCCACCAGCTCCAAGAGTTCTTTTGAAGTGCCTGCTGTTGTGTTGGGCCTTCTGAGGGACTGCGTGTCGCAAGGAGCTGGAAGCGCGACTCACGAAGAAGCAGCGTGACGCCGCCACAGCCGCTGTCGTCGCATCACTGAAGAAGGGTGTCGCCGCTTCGCAGAAGCGCCTCGCATCGCCGAAGAGTGTCGACGTCGTATCGGATGCGGTCGCATCATTGGAGAAGCGTGTCGCCGCCGCAGCCGCTGTCGTCGCATCACTGAAGAAGGATGTCGCCGCGGTCGCATCGCATCGCCGAAGCGCCTCGCATCACCAGAGAAGTGTGTCGCCGTCGCATCAGACGCCGTCACATCACCGGAGAAGCGTGTCGCAGGGCCTGTCGCGGCTCAGAAGAATCGTTGAGTCGCCGCACGGCCGTCGGGCGTGCACGCATCGTGTCGCACCAAGAAGAAGACGCCATTTTTGTTTCATTGCACCGGATCTTCATCGTATCACGGCGCTGCTGGTCGCATCGCCACGGAAGCGCAGTAAGAAACCGACGCATCTCCTCCCCACGCGGAGAAGAACCGACGCATCCCCTACGCAGCAGTAGGGACCCGACGCATCACCGTTCTTGCGTGTAAGGAACCGACGCATCACCTTCCCTGCAACACTTTCGTTGTATAGCGTTACGCATCCAAAGGTACATTGAACTCAAAGTGTTGCATTTACCATCTAAAGAGAACTAAGCTAATTCTACCATTTTTAAGTACAGTATTGTGGATTTTTGTCGTTTGTGGTCTTGTGTTAAGTCTATATAAAATACTTATTTTTATACTACAACTTGTGTGGTGTCCATCTGTAGTGTTGTCACTGGGTTACTGTATGTGTTCACAAATGCTTTACACACTGCCTCTGAGATAAGCCTGTCTGCTCGTGCAAAGCTACCAAGGGGGTGAGCAGGGGTTATTTTAGGAGTGTACCCTTACCCTGACTAGACGCAAGGGTCCCTATTTGGTCAAAGGTACCTACCTCTGCCAACTAGAGACCCCCAAATCTAACAGTCATACAAAACCACCCTTTTCAATGATGTAGATAGCTCCAGAAGTTTGCCCCGGGCTCAACCGTAACCTATTGAAACCCACCAAGCCCAGACATTTCTCAAAACTAAACACCCAGGGGAGTCCATGTTCCTGTGACTTTTGTGGATCCCATAACATTTCCTTACCCAAAATGCCCTGCAATTCTCAAACTTTGGATAAAAGCACACACTTTCCTCATATTTCTGTGAGGGAAAGTTCCAGAATCTGCGGGGATCCACCAAGCATTTCTGCACTTCTTCCATATAACTGATACCCCACTTGTGTTGCTGGGTTTAGCGCCTGCGACAGGGAAAACCCCAAAATGCAACATTAAGACATCACATTTCTGTCATGAAAAACAACCTTTTTGGTGGCGTGCGTAGCTGTGGAATTTTGGCCCGGATTCGAATACCATCCATGGAAATCTTCATAACCCAAAATCCACTTTTGTGTCTACGCCTAGCGCCTGTGACAGGAAAGGCTTCAAACACATTGTGGAGATTGCCAGAACCCCATTCAGATGACCTGGGGGCAAGCAGGAGCTACTGGGTCAAACTGTGGTGGTCAAGGTCTTTACACCTGATTTCCCGGGACCTGGCCTACAATGGGTTCTGAGCAACTGGGCCAAGTACCCCTTCAGCACATGACTCTCAGTGGTGGCACAGGTTGAGCAATCCAAGGCTTCTCTGGGAGGAGAAGTGCAGGGTGAACAAAGACTCACAACTGAAAATACATCCAGCAACCCCAATAAATGACTGTCCACTCAAGTGCTTACTTTTAGGAAAAAGGTAGTATTTATTTACGAACACAAATTATAATGCGGCACAGCACAAATAATATACAGTCTTCATAAAGCAGGCACACTAGTGTTATCCGGGTCAGCTCTTGAGTCCCACTTCCCTGGCTAGTGACCATGGTTATTCGCCATTCACAAGTGAAGACATCCAAGCAAGTCGCTGATAGTTAGTTCAAGTCTTAGAAGTTCCAGAATGGCTTTGTGAAAGTCAAAGTGTCCCCATACCGTAGTGTGTTAGCCAGAGCAAGTTACCCCAGTTCTTCCTCTGCAGGTCATAACCCGCTTCTTTTTTATGGCTGCAAGGAAAACATCCCTTCCACTTCAAACACACCCATCCTGGAAGATAGGGGATCAGTAACAGTGGTACACAAGGTCGCAGCACTGCACAGGGCGACTGCCCTCCTTTCATTGCAGTGATGTCCCAGGGTAACGGCCATCAATCTTCACTGTGG